>VXAZ01000257.1:0-124086 GCA_013399875.1 Gymnorhina tibicen
TGCCAAACCAATACACTTAGTTATCCCATTTTTAATTGTATTTGAATCTTCATTGAGTTACTTGTTGTATATTCTGAAGAGATTATACAGAACAACTCAATGTTCAGTTGTAACACAGCCTCCTGATTTTATGCCATTAATGTTCACAAATTGAGAGATTTAAAAAAAAAAAAAAACAAAACAACTGGCCTTGCTTATTTAGAAATCTATTTCTCAGGCTATTTTAATCTGTCCTGTTTGTACTCTTAATTTATAATTGTTCACATTGTTAAATATCCCACAAATTTTTACACAGCGTAGATACGCTTTAAATGTTTTGATGAAAACATATTTTCTGTTTTCTTCCTTAATTCTTATTTATTAAAAATAAAGAAATGCTTATTTATTTTTTATCCTGTTTTCTCCATTCAGTGAGTACATCTCGGTGAATCATTTTCTGTGTATCCTGCTGCTTGTTAGTTATGTTGGTTGAGAAAACGTTGTTATTGAGAAAAGTGCAGTAGCTTATAGTCCTTACTTTAGAAATGTTCCCCTGACCACACAAAGCCTTATGCAGGCTGATCTGAGATTGGGTTAGAGGACCTCCTGGTGTTCCTTTCAATCTGAATTCCTTCATGAATTGATATTCTGTGTTTTGGGCAGGGTTTTTCTGTTGTTGTTTTAGTCTTGGATAATATAAAGTCCTGTGAAGTCTAAATATAGGAAATAAATACAGGATCATCAAGTTTGATTCCTAGAGATTACAGAAAGAGCAAATAAAGAATTCTGCAACAAAGAAATGTAAAAGAATCCCCTAATTGATTTGAAGAAATTACCTTAATGAAAATAATGAATGCATAAATCAGCTTCATAACCAGAGACAGCTTGGAAGAAATACATGGTATACTATAAAAATATATGAAGGTGAAAAATAAATGAAGGTGTTGAAAATCCAAAACCAGACCACAGAGTATCCATGGAAGAGCAGTGCTGATTTTTCAGTATTAATGTTTAGAGAGAGAAGTTGAAGACACTGTGGACCCCTTGGGAGGTGCTTATGCAATGTTGTGATTTAAGTGTAAATGCCAGTTTGGAACTGAACTTCCTTTGTTCAGCTGGTGCTCCCCAGTCTGTTCTGATGGATGGATGACCTATTGCAAGGCTTATGGAGGACACAGTTTGGCAAAATATGGTCAGATTACAATTTTTTACTCTAAACAATAGATTTTACATTATTTCCTCAGAATCTCTGGTGCTGCTGAAATGCAAAAGTACCTGTACATGAACAGTGATATTTGTTGACGTCTTTATTCTGAATTCCTATGTACTAATTCCTTACCCAGGATTTTGTTTGGTTTTTTATGAATGAGCCTTGTTGTCTAAGGAGATCTCAGTCCTTGTGGGAAGGATGCAGTAATTGTAATGACACATTAATTAAAAGGACACAGTTAAAATCTGCCCCAGCTGCCTGGTGAAGTGATACCCATCAGTACCCACTTCATGTCTGTCTGTGGCCTTGGTGATACTTGTGTCTGCAGAGGGGGAGATGCTTAAACTGGCCCAGGAGACTCAAGTATCCACCATGCAAAGGCGTAGTTCCCCCAGTCATGGCACCTTTGTCACCTTGACAGTGTTGTCCTTAAAATACAAAAATCTTTGGGGTTTAAAGTGAAATTTCCGTTTCTGTTTTCCCTGCTACAGATGCTTAAATCTAAAAATCATACTTACATTTATTTATAACTGTAACTTTCTAATGTGCCTTTTAGAGAAACAGCGTGATCTTTTATCTTGGAAGTGTTGTGAGCATGTTTTTAATGTTACTCAGCAGAACCATTTTAGTGAAAGTTTCAAAGCTTCCTGCTAGTGCTACCTCATCTGCTGTCTCATAAGCATAAACAGGTTGAACTTGCACAATGAAAATTCTCTTTTAATTATTTACACTTTGGAGCCTTGTTAACAGCCAAAGTCCAGGTTTTGGCTTCTTGACAGGTGTCAAGACACCTGGTGTCACAGGTGTCAAGACAGGTTCAGGTGTCTTCTTGATGAAGAATAAGATCGTGAATGAAATGTTTTGGGCATTGAAGTAGATGGTGTTAAATAATCTACTTAAATAACAGGGTAATCAATGGAGAAGATAATGAAAAATGAAGGAATAGATTGAAATCAAAGGGGAGGTGGCATGAGTCTTCGGGAAGCCTTGAAACTGATTTGGTAATTTAGCATTACAGTTCAGTAAGGGGTTAAAAAACGAAAAAAAGTAAATGATAGCCAAAGAAAGTGTCAGGCTTGCAGGTTTCTGTTGTTTGGGGAGGGGGTGGAGAAATGAAAATATTTGACACGCATGTTCTGGTTGATCTGCAAGCATAATTTCAGTAGTTACAGCAGGAAATGATTGAAAAACTTGTAAGCACTCAGATGGGCTTGGTTTGGCTTCAGGAGATGTTTTTGGGAGAAGGAGAGAACAAATCAGATGAGAAGGTAGAAGGAAAACAAAGTTAGGTTTCAAAAAAATACAATTTTTGACATTCTTAGAAAAGTCACTGAAGTTCAAATTAGCTGTGAAGCTGCACGAGTGTCTTTGAAACAAAAGAGCAGTATTATTTAGCTTGTTAAATGAGAGAATTTTACAAAATCTTATGTCCTAAGCCTGGGAAATACTTGAGAAATTGAAACTTCATATCACAAGCTTAGGAGCATTGTGACTGATGTTCTCATTCCAGTGAGATATTTTGGGGGAAGACAAACTTGACAGGAAAGGAAAAATCATGCTATGCTATAGTAGCAATGCAACATCTGATTTCTCTTACATTAAAAATCTAAAAATTGGAACTACTACTGTGATGTTTCAGGAGCCAGAATGACCTCCTTCACCTCAGGGATCCTGTTCCACAATGTTCCAGAACTTACCACATTTCAGAATGTTCCAGAACATTCCAAAATGTTCCACAACGTTCCCATACCAGCCTTGAATGTGTGGCCCAAAGCATTTCTCTGATTTACTTTCTAGTAATTATTTTTATTATAGAAGTGTTTAAAGGCTTCTTGGTCCCCAGACTGTGAGATCCAGTCACCTCCTGCTGCTGGAAGAGCTCCTGTCTCAAGCACCCAGAAAATGTGGTGGGTCAAAAGGAGCAGCTGTACAGGGAGGGACTGAGCTGCCTTGGTTGTCACTGATTTTGGGTTTTCTTCCTGACATAGCATCACAGGTGAAAAAAAAATGGCACAAGGAGGGACCATCTTGTGTATAAACACATATGTAGAGCACAGTCTCTTTAAACAAAATATTTGGGAGAGTCAACTCTTGGCCCTGGTTTGTTTTGCCAGTAAGAGCCACTGGCTGTTGTTGCCAGGTGTGTGCAGAACCAGACATCCTCTGCATCGGCCTTTGGGGATGGCACAGGCAGTACTGAGGAGAGCTACGGAGAGTCTTAAGGCTGCAGAAAGGTCAAAAGCCAGAATAAAATCACTTGAGGAATTTACCTTTACATTTGACATGGTGTGTCTCGTGTGGATTTTCTTAAAAAAAAAAAAACAAAAAAACAAACCCAAATCCACAAAGCACTGGTCTTATTATAGTAAATCTGTGTTCTTGCTGCTTTCATAGCTATTTCCAAAACCTGGAAAATGCAGGTGGTGTCTGTCAAGTTGAATGAAGTTCTGGTTCTGGGCTAATAATGGAAATATTTCTGGCAGCAGCAGGAGTAGGAGGTTGTAGCTGATTTGTTATTGTTTTGTTGTTTTTATTTTTGAATTGTTTTTGGAGAGAATGGTGACAGTAGAGTTACAGCTTGGGGTTGTCCTGGCTCTCAGAAAAGGAAAGAATCATACTTCTATGTTATAATCTGTGATAAAGTGGATCACATTAAAATTAGTGTGTTAATTGATCTGCTCAAACTGGCTGAATGCATGTGTATTTTATTGTAAAATAATGTTGAAATTTTATTTCCAACATATGCATTCAGTTAGTCTATTATTTTGAGTGTTATGTGTTAGTAGCACAAGTCTGTCAAGTTCTGGGATCTTAAATATGACTATCACAAGAGTAAGATGTGTTCTGTATAAAGAAAATTTACATAAGTAAATGGAAAATTATGTTTAGAGTTGTTTGTAAAGTTAATTAGCATTTATGGATGATAGTGATTTTTATAGTACTATAGGCTGAAGGACTTTTTTATTGGAGAGATCATTGAAATTTGGTGCTGCAGATTTCCTTCCTCATGTGTGCTGTGATGACTTGAAGGGCTGCTCCCTGAGTCCAAGATGAGTTCAGCTGTCATTCCAATTAAATCCTTTCCCTCTGTTCTGAGAGCAGTGAATTCAGTGCAGCCTCCTGTCTGCATGTGCACTTAGAACTCACTTCTGATGAGAGGAGAGCAAAATGGGAATTACTGTGCTGAGATAATTTTCTGAATTTTTAGGAATTTGTTACTGCAATTTTAATGATTGTAATAGAAATAATTTTTCAGACCTGTGCTTTTGCATTCCACCTCACCATGGTCATAACACTGAGCAGTGTTTTACCCTCAGCTATGATGCTTTTAACTTTCACTTTTTATTAACAAAGCTAATGTGAAAGCAAAGTGTTTCATGTTGCCAATTTAATTTCTTTAATTAAAAGTGAAAGTTATAAGCTGGTACAGCCGTGGGTGAAGTTCTAATGTCATCAATGGGGAAAAATAGGTTTAAAATTGAAACTCTTGGCACAGCAGTGGCTCTCAATAGTACGGCACCTGCAGTTGTGACTCTTAACTTTATTTAATGAAAAAAGATGAATTTGAGGTGTTAAAGACCCCCAGTGTATATATTGGTAAGGGGTAGTAGAGCTGCAAGTGCCTTAGCTGGGCTCAGATGTGGCTAAATGCAGGAGAGACCCTGAGACATTTCCCAGCACAGGTGTAACAAGCCAAGACTTCAAAATCCTTACAAATCTGAGCGGAAAACTTCTTTTTGTTAGTGGATCAAAAATTTAGCAACAGTGCAACTTTGACATCAATAATCAAGCAAAGTATTGAATAATTATGATAATCAAACACATCAGAAGTATTATTAGTCTGTCCATCTGCATAGATGCGCACAGTATGCTCCAATTTTAAAAAAATTGGTGCATGTATTTAAATATTACATGGGTTATAAATATCCTTATAATTTTTAAGATACTGTTGCTTTCTAATTTAAGACAATTCAATGAAGTCTGAAATGCCCTTAAAACTACACTGTTCCATGTGTAATTAGATGTCTCTTTTTGTGGCCTCCTGCCTTAACACAAGCCAGGGGAAGAGCTGAGGTTTGGAACATTAGGGAGTTTGGTAACATGTAAATGAAGCCCCTTATTTCTGTTGTTTTGAATACACACATTTAACATACGCTGCTTTTCATACTTTGGAAGTCCAATATTTCCATAGACCTAATGTGATCTATGCAGTTTTCAGTTTCCAGATGAAGAGCTCTCTAACACAAAGCACTTTCGTTCTTCACAATTAAAATATCAGGTGGTCTGGTCTAGTAAAAATAGCTGGTGTTTGGGAGAAATGTTAACAAACCTGGTTTGCTGAATATGTCTCAGTAGGAGACAGCACTTAATGTATTTAAAAGTATGTTATCTGCTTAGGATCAGTCCCGTGTTTCTCTAAAATTACTATGGGAAGCTTGTTTGCTTCTAAAGGTGTTCATTCATCAACAGGAAAATACATTATGTAAATGCAGCCTGCTTTATTTACAGATCTAGACATGATGAACAGGGAGGGGAAGGCAAAGGAATTGCGATAAACTCCTTGAAAGTATTTGATTTGGTGGGTTCTCTGACTAGTGGGTGTTCCCAAAGCTTTAGAGGAAGGACACATTAAAAGATTTTGGAAAAGTGTGTTTCGTAAAACAGGTGAAGTGCTGCATATTGATTTGGATGTTAGAGGGAAAGGAGAAAGGAAAAGAGAACACAAAATATGAATTAACTTGAAGAAAAAAAGTTGAACTGCAGTTTTAAAAAGCTACGAGTGATTAGTCAGGAGCTTGACAAAAGTAAGCGTAAAATACTAAAGTAATTGCTTGGTGATGGTAACGTGTTGATGCCTTGATGGGCAATGTAGGCAAGCACTACAAGAGCTGAGCAGCTACAAAATTGTGCAAACTCTTCAGAGGAAGGGAAAGATGTTCACGTGTGGAATGGAGTGTGAAGGGAATCCAGTGACATTTCTAAAGCTTATTTAGGCACCTCTCTTAAGCTTGACATTTGCATTTGCTTATATTTGCTTTAATCTGTGTTGCATCAGCATTGGTGAAGCCTTTTATAATTTACATTAGATCATAAAGTGAAGAATTAATGAAATAGTTGATGTTTATACTTGTCCTTTAATACATTTTAGCCTCCATATGCTGATGATCTTATTTCTGAAGCTTACTGACATGGTAACCAGCAGGAAAGTATTTTGGTCTTAAAAATCTGCTTTTAAAAAAATGTCTTAAAATTTACCTAAACACAAAACAGTTAAATTCCTTAATTTTTTTAGTAATAATGACACATCCAGTGTGAAGTTGGAATTCTGCTCATTTGAAACAAGAACTAACCTGGATTCTTTGGAAAAGCTATTTGGCATGGATTCAAGCACTAACTAGAAAATCATTACATTATTCTAAATGTAAAAGTAGTTCTATCTTCACCCTCAATCTGGGTTATATACGTAACTTCACCTATATTTTAGATCTTCATTTTTGAAACAAGATTCCTGTATTTGATGTCATTCAGGAGTTGAGTACCTGTTTTCACCTCTGCAATCATTTTTATCATTTATTTTTTGTGGACAAGCTGGAGGTTTGCACAGAGCAGATGATTCGCTTTTGCATGTTGAGATTATCCTGAACTCCAGATCTATTTTTATTTGGTCAGTTTCCGGGGGGAAAAGAAAAAGGCCCAACTTTCAAATGTGTTACTTTACTCTATAGCACTTTGAGAGTTTTTCCTTCACTTATGGAGCCCAGGAAATTGCAATGTTACTTTGCATCTATTGCTTTAATTTTTCTTACAATGTCCCCAAACACAATGTACATCTGGTGTGTTTTCCAGGATTCTATCATTTCCTTGTAGAAAGTTAGTAACAATATTAGAAGTCTCAGCTGGATTCTCCCAGGACACTCTGCTTTCTCCTAAAGCTGATGTGCTTTTAACTTGTGCTTTGCATTTGGCAAATGTTTCAGCTTCACACAGTAGTATAACTATACTTTGTGTTTCTGTACAGCTGTCACTGTGAGACTCACAAGGCAATAGAAGTTCATCGTATACTTATAAATTTATCATCAAAACCCATGAAAGGGCTAAATACGCTTTTCCATATATCATTCTGGAGAAACTGAGGCTCCAATGATTGAACTGTCACTGCAAAATGACAGCAAGGACCTTGTTCAGCTCAGTTCATAAATACTGACCTGAGCCCATCTCCTAGAGAAGCAGTTCACTGATCGGAGTTTTGTTAGTTTGATTTGTAACCGAATAGGTGTAAACATAATCAGGTTCTTAGTAACTGCTGTGCTGACTAGAAACCCAGCTCTCTGGCAGACCCACATACTTCATGAAATACCTTTTTGTCCTTTGAACATTAACTAGGTCAGATTATCTACACTTTTCTTTTTTTCTGGCCATAGCAGTTAGAAGGAACCTCAGCCTGTGTTAAGGTGGAGTTTCTTCCTTGGCACAACTACAACATGAGAGTCTGGTTTGGTCATTGGCTGTGTCAGGTTTTGTCGTTGCTTTGCTACAGACACTGTCCTGTCTAACAACCTCTTATGCCAACAGACACAAAAGCACTTGCAGGTGGTGTTGGAAGGTGAAGCTGATGTGCACAGTGAAAGAGTTAAGCACATCTAAAAATCTCATTGTTGTTTAATGTCACCATGCGTTATCACTAGTGTGTTTTATATGTGTGCTATATTAGCTGAAAAAAAATAATCCCAGTTCAAAAAAAAACAACCAAACCCACAAAAACCACAAACTCACAAAAACTAACAAGAAAAAGGATAGAGAATTCTGTGCCATTGTTGCCCTGTCTGCCAAATCATAGCCAAGGCACTCTCCAGGTTTATCAAAAATAGTACACAGCTCTTTTAAGCGTAAGCCCTTAAAACCTTTCTCCCTTTGGTTTTCTTAACGGATTTTTGACTTCTGACCAGAATATGGTCAGAAACAAAAAATTTAAACACCAGAAAAAAATCTGAGAATATGTAAGTTGGCAAACTAATATTCTTTCAAGTTTCAGGTCTGCCTTCAGCATAGCAATAAGCAGAGAATGGATAGATAGGAGAGGGCACAGATATTCCTTTAGGGGTTGTGTAAATGATATCACTTTAAATCTCAAAGAAATACTGAGTAGAACCACTACATCTCTCAGGTGTCAGGAACAACAGTTCTCCATGGGTGTCACAAGTTTTATTGCAGTTTCTTACAGCTTTTTATGCAACCTTTGCTGAATGCTGACCTATCACATGTTTGTAAAAGTATGATGTGTATTATCTGCCTCTCAGGTTTTGAATTCCATCAGTCTGAGAACGCGTAGTGAGCACAAATATAAAGATTTACCTTTTGGGAGGGCAACTTTAAAATGGTTTTCTCCACGTTCTCTACCAAGAGCTAAATACAAGCTTAGTTGCAAACAGTGAATTTTAAAATACGTGACTGTGAGGACTTAAATGAAAAAGTTCAGATAATTGAAAGGGTGTCACTTCTGCTCTTGGATGCTTGAATTTGTTTGTATTAAATAATTGAAATTTAAACCTGTATGGAAACTTTCACATTGACAAAAACATGGTTGGGTTGGGTTTTTGGGTTTTGTTTTGTTTTTTTTTTTCAATTCAAATCTAGATTACCTCTCATATATAACTGAACATTTAACAGTCTTTTGGGTGAGGCTCATGGATTTGAAATTGCACTTCTATCAATTTAAGTGTCCCATGTTTGATACCTTGTATCCTGTTCCTATTTCTTTGCTATTTTTTAACTTACTGCAACAGATGAGGGGTTCTTAAACCATCTGTTAACCTTTTTTCCCCATTTTTTTTGAACATGTAGAGTCGCTCAAGGCAAGAAGACCCAGAGCAAGCTAGACTGAAACAAAAAGCAAAGGAGGTAAGCAGAGCTAGAGATCATTACACTTGACATTTCAAGGCTTGAACATATTAATTTTTTATGCCTTGCTACTTGTATATCGTTAATAAAAATCTGACTAAAAACTTTTTAGGATCTATTTGTTGCTTTGCCTTTGATCTTAATGTTTGCAAACTAATACATTAATACATGTGAAGCCTAAGGAGATTTTATAAGAGAATATTTCCATACATTACATTTTCATTTCCATTTTAGGTAGCTGTAGCTTTTGTTGGGTTGTTGATGACAGCAGCTCTAGATTTTGGTGGAAAATGTATGCCTTTGTCTTTCTGTAAAATGTCACTTTCTTAGAAATGTGCTACTTAACAATTATGTTCTGGTAACATTCTTTCAAGTAAGGTAATTGCCAATCATTTTCTCTACCCTGTGATTCAGTAGACTGTTTACTCATTTGTCTAAATTACAATACTCTAAAAAATATCGAATAATTTCCAATGAAGTTGTGATATCTTACTCTAAGAGTACCTTAATTTGCTATAAATGAGTGACTGTCCTTTGCTTAAGGCATCTCGTTGCTTAGGATTGGGTTGCAACTTAAATCAGTTAGAAAGATTAAAATATCCATCAGTTGAAAGCAATTTCAGCAAAATGATGCCATTCCTTTTAGCCAACTTGTTTGGATAGAAACATTAGCAGGTAATAATTATGCACTGGAAGGTAAGATATACGGAAAAATGCATATAGCAAGTTCTTTTGTATTGACCTGTTCTTCCTGTTTTGTTTCCCTCTTGGCAGTATTCTGTAGTCCCGTTAGCTACACAGATTTTATATATCTAACAGTCAAAAAAATCCAAATACATGGATGAGTTTTATTTGTCTTCATTTCATTATGTGATTATGTAGTAAGACTTGCTGAAATGAGTTCTTGTAAACATTAGACCAGGCCTTAGTGTTTCAGAGTTGGATTTGTCAAGCAAGCATTGAAATGAAATAAAGTAATCAAGTTATTTGGCAGGAAAAGAGGCAGGATTTTAATAGTACTTGGGTTTTGTGTGTAGCCAGTGTATGCAAAGGAAGAATCAGATTTCTGAGAGTAACTGATGGCAGGCAGAAAGGGCTGTTGAGCTGAGAACTGAAGCTGCCGTGCTGCTGGAAGTGAACAGAGCTGGGATTAAATGCATTGCTGCTGCATCAGCGTTGGCTTTCCTGGGGATTCTTTCTCGGCCTTTGGAAACTTGAGGACGTGAAAGTAAAAGACAGAGCTAGTAAACCCACATTTTGCAGCAGTCCGAGTGAAACGGATGTTGTTTAGCAGCTGTGAGAAAGCCTGGCGCTGTGGCAGTGCCGCGGTGGCTGCCCGGGCCCGCGGTGCCCAGCAGAGGGAGCGGCGCTGGGCGCCCCGGGCCGCGCGGGCGGAGCGCGCTCCGACGGACGGGGCCGTGCGAGGAGGGAGGGCGGAGCTCTCTTCGGCGGGGAGCGAACTGGAGGTGGTTAGAGCACGCTGGGGTGCGACCGAAGGACGGGCTTTGGCTGAGGTGGTGCGGAAGGAGCTCCTCAGCCTGAGTGCTGCACCCTCTGCTTTTGGACACCGGCCCTGCCTGCTCTCGCAGCCTCCTCAGGAAAGTGCATCCGTCATTTGCTGGCACCACGCCTCTCTCTGAAGTTCATTCTACATGTTTGAAACCATAAGAAATGTCTCTGGTTTTAGTAATCAGGGTTCTAAAGCTCTAGAGACTTTCACTTAAAATACTAAAATTTAGTTAGTAAAAACATTTTCATTTGCAAAGGGGAGTGTGGCGTAGTACTGACAAGATATTGTTTTAATATTGTTCGTATTTTTTTCTGCATTGGATACTGGATGTATGCTGATGTCTCAAATGATATTGGCACTGCCAAAATGAAAAAAAACCCATTTTATAGTATAAAAGATTGTTTAGAAAAACTGTCTTTGGCATGGCTTTGTCATTTGAAATTAAAAGTTTTGAATCAATGCCAACAAAAATGTAAAAAATTTCAAAACTTTACTGCCAGCTGGGCTACTCTTAAATGTGCTTATCACCCATAGCTCAGAGAGAAATTGTATTTCTTCCAGGTTTTGTATAAGCTGATGAATAAAATACTGTCAGCTTTAATAATAAGCTGAATTGGAAGCTGTGATTCCATGATTTCTGTGTCTTGAATATTGCCTGAAGACCTTTGCTGCACTGATACTCTTGTGGCCTATAGTAAGGTGACCATTAGGTAATGTTTTAAAAAGCACAAAGAGGCCACCCAAGAAACCTGCAGCTCTTCTAGCTCGTGTTACTTATTTAATGATGCAATTGTCAGATAGTTTGTTTTTTCATCCCAGCGAAACAGCTGATAATATCATTATTATGTTCTGAAAATGGATAATGTTTCAGACTTTAATCAGTTGGAACAGTGACACTACTGACAAAAGTCTGAGGGAGAAAGTGAAGTACCAAAAGAAGTAATTTAAAGTCTTAAAGAAAGTCTTCTAAATCTTTCCTTAAAAGGAAAACACTATTTAAAACATTGAAGGAACTCTGGAAAGTGCTGTCTTAGAATGCAAAATAAAGGTACCAATACAAGGATAATAGGATGAAGAGGAAAGAAAGAAGACTAGCAAAGGGTATTTGTTCCAAAACATTCTCCTTTATGGATATTTTGGAGTCTTCATTCTGTAACACTGTTTCCCTTCCTAATTTAAGAAGAAAAAAAGATTAGCTCAATTTGTTTCACAGAACACCTACCAGTAGAAAGTTTCCTTCTTGCTTCTTAGTGTCATGAAGACAATGTAAGTGGAATCCTTTGAACACATTTTAAAATTATTTGGTTAGGTGAAGATTATGTTTTTTCTCTGTAACTCCATCTCGATCCATTTATTAACCAGTCTTCAAACCACTCTGCATATTGTTTAAACCAAATTGGCACAAATCAAGTTTAAACTGTATTTAAATACTTACCTAAACAAAGGGAAGGGCCATCTACACATGGTTTTATTGCAAAGACAGGTTTCATTCACACCCAGACTAGCACTGTTTTAGTTAAGTCAGTGCAAACCCACTCTGATTTCAGTTTGAGTGACTTATTTTGCTTTGGTATTAATCTGTTTCAAATGGACTTGAGTGAAAGCAGTAGCAGAATATGCCTGTGGAGGATTATATTGCTCAAAACTCTCCATTTGCTTTCACACTTCTAAGTTGGTGCAGCCTTTTTCCAGTGGACAGCATATGAGTGTTTCAATGGTAAATCTATTTAATAAAGTACTGAATAATATTTTCCATTGAGACTATTTCAGGGAAAACTGATGCTTTTCAGCTATTACTTGTTGCTTTTTAATATAAATTCTGAGATGTTTGACTTGGTACAACTTAATGTAAGAAATAGCATCGTTTGTGAGCAGTGTCTGTTTTGCTGGAAATTATATAACTTTCCTAATTATTTTTTCTAATTAATGGTTTGAATTAACTCTTTAATTAATTTTTGTAATTAATAATAAGCAGTGAATACCCTGCATAAGCAGGGTGTCATAAGCAGTGGAATTTTAGCCAACACATAGTTAAGTTTTTTCAGAGACTGCTGTTGTTAGAGAGTGATTAGAAAATCAATGAAACTTTAAGTTTTGCTAAACACCTCCTGATAAGCTTCAATGAACAAAGCGTGACTAAAGCTTTTAAAATCAAGTTGTCGGAAATACACTGATTTATGTAGTCTGCAAGTCACAAATGTAAGTTAAAGAAATTATGAGTTCTCTAATTTTCATTAAAAGGCTTCATTAAATAGAACATAAAACAGGCCATATAACTGATAGCAGGAATAGATCAAGATTATGAATATCTTAGCCAACACCTAGTAATTAATAATAGAAATAGTTTAAAGGAAAGGCAGGGAGAGTAAGATCCTCAGCATCCTTTCTATCAGGGATGTTCTACAGATCAGGGTCTGTTGCCTAAAAAATGTTTTAATTTAAAAGTTAAGTAGCTGAGCTTCATCCTGAAAGATTAACTTGGTTCAAATTTTTGTGTCATCACCAACCAAGAACATTGCATAATAATGCAAACTTAAACCAGACACCATAAATGTCTGGGCATGTATCCAGGCCCTAGATCAGGTTAGATAACCCTCAGTGGAATCTGTTCTCAGATGTGCTCATCAGCCGTGCAAGGGAGGTCTCCGACCTGTTGATAGTCATACCAGAAGCCTTTGGGTGCTGGGGAAGACACGAGACAGCCCTTCGTGAGCCCTTGTCAGCAGAGCTGGCCCAGCTTCCTGGGGCTGGAAAAGGCCCTTTATCATGATTGAAGGGGCTTGTGAGTGTTACCCTGGCCAGGAGCTTTGGGAGCGCTCGGTTCTTGCGGGAACAGAGCAGACACAGGCTTTTCCATGCTCCCAGAAGGAGCTGTGTCCAGGGAAGCATTGTGGTAACCATTGGCCTTGGGTGCTGCCATCCTCCAAGATGGACACATCTGCAGTGTCCTCTGGAGCAAGACCCTTGCTGGGCTGAACTGTATCCTTTTCTGAGTTATAGGCAGTAAAATATGTGGACTGTTAGCAGATGGAGTTCTAGAAGAAGCTATAGGATCCTTCTCTTCAAAACAATGAAATGTGTACATCATATGATGTATGTTATATGGTTCTAACATTGCCTCAGAGGTTTTAAATCCCCCAGAAGAACTTGTAGCAGAATTACTGAAACTCCAGCATCGTATACTTAGTGATTACAATAGGAAAACAGTTTTACACTAAATAATTTGTCACCACACTAATATTTATGTATCAACTCGGTAGGAGTGGTTTCTTTAAAATATTTGAATGATAGTTTACTGAAGTTATCATAATTACTGAAAATGAAAAGCAAATGAAAATTGTTTTGTTTGGCAAGTTCATTTATTCACCTTTTCAGCAAAGCCGAAGTCCTTAAAGATTGTACTACCAATGCAGTGTCTCAGTGATGAGAAGTCTAAGTAAGTTTTCTATTTTATCATGCCTGACATAAAAATACTGATTCAGGAGCAACAATCTTCTCTTAAATTGGTTTCTTATAACACAGTCCACTGAGAAGTGGGACACTTGAACGGGAATAAATTTAAATTAAATTTCCACTTAGCTCTCTAACCTATCTGATGTCAGTAGGTCAAAAGAAGGAAAAGCTGTGCATGTGATGCCTGAAGAAATGACGAAGCAGTGTTTAGGCAACACTGATTCCTCAGAAGGGAGTTATTTCATGAATAGTTTTCCGCATCAGGCTACCAACACTACAGCTGTGACGCAGAAGGAATGCGAGCATTTTTGTCAATACTTGTAGAGTTAGATAATAGTTACTTTTTTTATACTCTCCCTGTACCACAGGTCTGTTGTTTGTACCCAGAAAAATGCTTTGACCATTCCTGTCCGGTTTAAGCTCATGCAGCACTGCCCTGGATTTGGCTTTAGAGTACAAGATTTTTCTGAAGTTATAAAGTTGTTGCAATGACCTAAAATGTTAGTATTAAACTTGCATCTCAGAGAGGAGTGGTCTTGTCTGACCAGTCAAAATACTCTCCTGGAAGTCCTGCTGCATTATCAAGTCTACTGCTTGTGTTAGCTGTGGTTTTTTCCTTTTAGCAGATATTACTTTAGATGTACAGGTGTATTATGATAACAGTCCCAAATTCTGATGACTGAAGTTGATTATAAAACTTACAATCAAGGAGAGGAGAGGAATGGCATTACATCTGCGTGTGCAAAAGCTGCTGAGGAAACAAGATAATCTATAACCAGTAATAAGTTTATTGCATGTGGATTTGGTGTGTAGGTCTTCCAGATTTCCTGTGTTTTCAAGGATGAGGTACTGCCCTGCGATGAATTCTACAAGTCCTGGAGATCTTTGGTCCATAGCAATTTTACTATTCAGCAGAATTTCTTGCATATCTCTTTGTAAAATTGAAGCTGATTGAACAGCAATTCCAGCCTGTTCTCCTGAGCTTTGAGCAGAAGTTGTGGCAAGTTGTCTGGCTGAAGTTGAAGTGTGGTGTCACCCTTGATGTACAGAGAGTCAGAAATTGGATAATTGACAGAAAAATGCCAGGGGATCAGAGGAATGACCATGATATCTTCCAGCTGAGTCAAATTATTTATTCCTGCCTAGGTAAAATGTATTTTAATTAGAGCTCAGTCAAAGGCTGGAGTTTTTTTGTCTTTTCTCTAACCCAAGCTCGACCCAAGCTTACCTTATTAGTCTACCAGAAATCTAAAATTTAATCTAATGCTGTCTAACATAATAATTTTCTCCTACAAAATCAAGTTGGTGGCATTCTGTAGTGATGCATTATTCCAGCATACACATACTGCCCAGCTCTTGTTTAGTTAACATGAATGCTTATTTTTCATGACTGATGAAAACTGCTGGGTTTAGCATTCTGAAAGGGAAATGCTGGTTTACTGATAGATGAGCTAAATACACAGCCATTGTTAAGTAGCAGACTATTTTTATACCACCACTTTTATAGTATAAAGTAAGAACACTCCTTTATCTTTGTTTATACTTGCTGCCTAGAAAACAAACTCTTGGAACTTGGTTTACACCAATGTCAGTGCCTTGCGTGAGAAGGATCCGTGTATTGCATCCGTGTTCTGTTCCTTACGAAGGTCCATGTCAGTTCTGTGAGGTGGGAACATACACCTTTGTATGGGAGGTGTTTATAAGCAGGAAAAATGAAGTTGCATAGCTTGAAGAGCTGGGCTTATGCAAAACAAAATGGGACAGGGAGTATGGGGTTGTTCAGCCTGGAGAAGAGAAGCTTCAGGGTGACCTAATTGTGACCTTCTAGTACCTGGAGGAGCTGACAGGAAAGATGGAGAGAGACTATTGACAAGGGCCAGGAGCAACAGGATAAGGGGGAATGGCTTCCCACTGACAGAGAGCAGGTGTAGATTAGGTATTAGTAAAAAACTCTCCCCTGAGAGGGTGGGGAGGCCCTGGCACAGGTTGCCCAGAGCAGCTGTGGCTGCCCCATCCCTGGAAGCATCCAAGGTGAGGTTGGACAGGGCTTGGAGCAACCTGGGATAGTGGAAGGTGTCCCTGCCCATTGAATGAGAGGATCTTTTAAGTTCCCTTCCAAGCCAAACCATTCTGGGGTTCTGTGGGTATGACAAGAGAAAGGAACAAGAAAGGAAGCTGACTAGTCAAGCATTGTTCCTTGTTTAGTTGATGTCTCACTGAGTATTTGAAAGGTATCAGCATTCAAATTAACCCAGCAGCAGTGTAATTTCCTTAGACTTTGTATGACAAGTGTGTTTGTCCTGGTGCAATCTGCTGTTTGAGACTTTAGCAGCTATTCATAACCAATGAAATACAGTGATTTTCTTACCTTGCTACCAAAAGGGTTCCCATTTAGTGCTCTGAGAATGGGGGGCATGAAACAACTAAGAGCTGTATAAACCTGTAAAAGTTGGCTTTTCTTTTTGTGATTATTTCTTGGTTTCTCACGTTCCCTAACAAAATTTTAAGTAACTGTGTACTCTTAATTTTCAAGTGAAACTAGTGAGGAAGACTCAAGACTCATTTTCAAAATAGAGTTTAGTTCTGGTGTGAAATATATTTGCGTTGTGTTTGAACAGTTCCAAAAGAGCAATACCTGTTACAAAGTCTGCTCTACCTACTGGATTTCATTTTTTTAAAGCAAAAAGGTGGTAGGGAAGGAGAAAGCCATTCCTGTTGTCTCCATTACCTTCCAGAGCACACACACCCCAAGGAGTTCTGCCTAACACAAGGTTGTTGCAATAAGTAGCCTCTCATTATACAGCAGTAGAACTACTTAAATTCCAGAATTTCCAGAACTTGGGTTTAGAATGGTGAAAGCTTTTTGCAAAGAATTTCTGAAGCTGAATTTGACTTTGCTTTTCTGAATTTCACCAAAATACTCCAGCAGGAACTTCTTCTTGTAAAATGAAATTTTTTCAGATCTCCTGTAGTTTTCCTTCCATGCCTGTAGTAATAACCAGCGCTACTGCTTTTTGATTTTGAACAAGTGGAGGGTGGCAGCCCCCTGTTTCTAATCCCTTTTGGATGCCTGGACAACCAAGCTTGGTGGAGAGATAAGGGAGCTATTCTTTTCCATGTTTGGTGTGTAAGATGTGTGATATGGGTGGTTTGAGTTTCCCTGTCCTGAGTACTGACAATTGCATCCAGAGGTTCCAGAAGAAGCAGTGAGGAATGCGTGCAATGGTACTTTCTTTTCTGAAAGATATTTTTAAAATTTTTTAAAATATATCTATATATAAACACACACACATCTCTCTCTCCTTCTCTCCCTCTGTCCATATATATATATATATATATCTATATATCTATCTATCTCAGATCAGTTTGTGCAAGAGAGAGGTCAAGACTGAATTTCTAGTTCTCCTTTTGCTTCAGTGGTATTCTATCTAAATATGGGTCTTCCTCAGGTAGAAACAACCTTGTTAAGTACAATTTATCACACTGGCATAGACAGTGGGAAAAAAAGAAGAAAATTCGATTGGAGCAAGCTGGGAATGTGGAAAAATCACATAACTGTTTTATCTGAACACTGCAACAGATTTACTTTCCTGCTAATTTGGCTGACTAACAGCACTTCAGAATATGATTGCCTGTTTAATAAGTAGAGGGCAGCAAATGTCAACTGTGTCTGCTTGTCAGAAACTGAGGAGGTTGCTCGGACAACATAAATTATTATTTAGATTGTTTGGTCCCATAGTCAAGCCTGTTCTACTCTAAAGCAGCTTGCGAGGGGAGGTCAAGGTGTATTTAGGCTTCAGCCTGCAGGGCAAGTTTCCCCCCATCCCCTCTATGCGCATTGGTTTCTTACTCCAAAACAAACCTGAATGAGGGCTTTAATTCTGCTGCTGAGCTAACGTGTTTGGAAGCCCTGTTTGGCAGCCTCGAGCGCCCGAGGCAGCCACAGCTGCCAGCTTTCATCTGCCCCCAGATCCTCCGGGCGCTCGCGTCACAGGCGCTGCCCCGAGGGGACGGAGGCGAAGCGCCCGGCTCCTGTGTGTGTGTCCCTGCCCGCTCGGGCTGGGGCTGGGGCTGCACATCCCGGCTCCTGTGTGTGTGTCCCTGCCCGCTCGGGCTGGGGCTGGGGCTGCACTCCCGGCTCCTGTGTGTGTGTCCCTGCCCGCTCGGGCTGGGGCTGGGGCTGCACTCCCGGCTCCTGTGTGTCCCTGCCCGCTCGGGCTGGGGCTGGGGCTGCACTCCCGGCTCCTGTGTGTCCCTGCCTCGGCTCCTCTTTGTGCAAGACCCACACCCAGATTCCCCCTGCTCCCCAGCCCGCCTCCCGGCCGCAGTCTGGCAGGGTGTTGTCATCTCACAAGGGCAGGACCTCGTTTGGAATGTATGCGTTTCATAGAACACACTGCTTCTCATAAAATCTGGGATCTGTTGCTTACTTGGTAGTGGAAGATGAAAGAGTTCATGGGAGCACAGTTGAAGCAAAAGTTGAAATGTAATAGTGAAATTTTAAACGCAGTAATTTAAAACTTCCTTGCCAGCTCATTTTTGAGAATATTTAATACCATTAACAGTAGGATAAAAAGTGTCCATTTTGGTTAACTAAACACTCAACATTTCTGACTGTAGCTAGGTTTTACGCCACTCTTCTCTGAACTACAAGCTAGGTGGCTGGGCAGTAACATGCAGAGGTCACGAAAGGTGTGTTAGCATCTATTTCCTATTTTTAGTTTAGTCTTGTCGTTAAAAAATAGTGTGTCAGTCTGTGAAAGAGTAGTTACATCATCTTAGCTGAATAATGAGATACTGCTCAACATACCCTGAAAAAGTAGTTACCCTTCAATAGTAGTAATCTTTTCAATAAATAAAATTTATTATTGCCATTCACAATATAGGCTGTTTTCCCCTCAAATAAATTTGGTAAAGGTAGATATGATTATCTTTAAAATGTAAATACTTGAAAGGTATTAATGTATTTTTAATGTTATTGGGCAGTTGAGTAATGATTTGTAAGAGTTTTTTTTTCATGTAGTTTTACAAATTGCTGCTGAATTGGTGGTTAACTTCTAGATTTCCATAGAAAGGGTCATAAATACCTGATTTCCTGGAATGGGAAGATATGTTATATGTATTTATGCTGATGAGTGCCAGTACACTGAGGTGTTACAGCTTCCTAAAAACTGATACCTCAGTATCCAGTAGGGTTGAAGCAAAGCAAATTGAAAAACAGTGTGATGCAATTACAGTTCATGGGTTTATTGACTCTGCAGAGCCATGAAGTACAGAGTAGGCTTCTTACACCGCTGTGTCCTTTCCCTTCACAAGTAGAAAATGTATTTATATCCAGAACAGACATTTATATTCTTGAAACAGAAATAATATCATGTAGCTCCTCGAGATTTCTTTCAATGGCCAAAAGCCATATTCACACAGTAAGGTGTTTGAAAATCTATTATTTCCAAAAAAATAGTAATAATAAAAAAATCTGTCCTGGCAGAAGAGCTCCTATCTGGCAAACATGTCAGATAATTTAAGTAAGCTTTAGGAAAGTGTCAAATATACAAAATGGGAAAATAGAACATAAGTGCTAAACTCAGGTGTTAATTGTGTTCAGGACAACAGGAGAGGAGCAGAATGTTCACTCTACTAGAAACATACTAGAGGTGAAATTGGTGAGAAGAGAGAATGTTTTTATGAGAAACAGGATAATTTGGTCTATTTATTTTTGAAATCTGTGTTTAAATTCTGGAGAAGTGCGATCTGTGTTTTCATAAGGAGCCGTTAGTCTTAAGGCAGCCCAGCATTCAGTGGCTGTGGTGGCCACCTGCCAGCTGTGGACAAGTGAGATGGGCTCCCCTCAGAGGTACCTGTAGAATATCCAGGATGTCTGCCCTGCCTTACTGTGACAGATAATGATTGCCAAGGTTGTTGAATACACGTTATTACTTCACTGTATGTGCTGCTGTTTAATTAAGTCAACTACTTTCAGCTTCCTGTTTTTAGGAACAATTAAATCAGTATTCAGCAAAATTGTTCTCTCTTTTAATAATGGTCTGTCATCAGCATTTGGTAGTCTTTCCTTCTTAAGCAGTATGTTCAGGGAATCTCTTGTGTACTAGGGTGTGTCAGAAAACAAAAATATGGGATGATTTTTTTCCTCCCTCTAAGAAATAACTTGTTTGCATCTTTTTGCTATTTTAGTGCTTTAGTGATCTAGGTGACTGCAAGACAGAGTGATACAGACCTTCAGGTTGCATGGAAACACCTAAAGAATGTGAAGCTCCACCTTATGAGCTTCCATAATTAAAGTTTCAGATTGAAAAGTTGTACCTTATTTTAGGGTGCAGAAATCGAAGAATGCTCTGAATTTCAGCAGAGGAGAAGGGTAACTTGAGGCCATTAGAGACTGGCAAAGTTTCCTGAGACCATTTTTTTATGCCAGTTTGTCAGGGTTTAATCTAGGTAATTTACATAGAGATAAAATATACTTAACTATATTGAACTAAACTTCTGTGTGTTCTGTGTGCAGTCATGGGGCTCAGTACAAGGTGCTGAGTTTCAGTAATATGTGACAGTGTTCTCTGTATTTATTTGATGATCTAGATACAGAGCTACTATAATATTTAAATACCTTGTACATGGTTATGTTATGTTATCTAAAATGCATCCATTTCTTAAATTTGTCAATGGATGTTTCTGTTAATATTGAAATATATGGTGATTTCTGTAATCTGCTCAGCTATACAAAAGAAAAAATCATAAATTTATATTTCATAAATATCCTCAGGTAATTTTAACTGCGACTTTAAAAATAATTCCTCAGTTAAAAAATGCTCATCTGTCTATCTAGCTAAGTGGAGAAAAAAATTCTGGGAAGTGCTGAAATTTGAAAAACAAACGTCCTAAATCCAGTGGGTGAGGAAATGTCTGCCATAGCAGGCATGCCAGCATTCAGGGATGCTGACGACATGTGGTAGGCTATGTGGCAAGTATGAGAATGATCTGACTGGTTTGTGTTGGAGATTTTTATTTTTGCCCTGTGTGCCTCTGAGTCCATTTTTGCTCCTGTCACTTTTTAAATGTGTGTCCCTTACATTTAAATGTTATAATTGAATTCTTCTGCCACACCATTTCAACTATGGAATATCTCTACTGACATCAGTAGCAATATTCAAAACAAATAGAATTTGTCCCTCTGGTATTAGATATAATCTCATATCAAAACAACTCCTGTGGACAATCAGGATTTGTTGTTATCAGCTGCACTTAATATTTTTGCTTAAATACAAAATACTTTCGTAATTGTATATATAAAATAACCTGTGTTTGTGTATGCAATTTATTTGAGAATCAGTATCAATCAGTCAAATTTTGTGGTTTTGCATTAATTTCTGGGTGTGCCCGTTCAGTGTCGATTTCCCATCTCCTTGTCTTGATTTTGTTACATAAGATGCAAACAAGAATGTAAAGATTTTTAATGCAGCGAGTGTGTTTTGTCTTTGCAGTAGTTGCCATTTAATTGCAGCTGTCTGTGATAATAGATGGTGTGGCCGAGTGTGCAGCACATTGTGCAGAGCCCGGTGCTCTGGTGAGTTGCTCCGTGGAACAGTAAGCGTTTGTGACAGGTTGTTTGCTGAATCCTTCCTGCGTGCATATGGCAGATCAGAGTTCAGTTGTTAGCAGATTATCCATTGTGCCTTGATGTTAAAAGAGGATACTTCCAGCCTGGGTTTGGAGCTGTCCTAGGAAGGGTTGTGCTGGGTGGGATCCGAGACAAGTTGGGAAGTGCACACAGACAAGAAGGGGAAAATAAACACAGCGAACAGTAGTGATTCCAGCTTTCTTCTTGTGATCACTGATAGCGTTTGTTGTGAATTTAAAACTGCTTTGAAACAGCTGACCAGTTCTGTAATGGAACATCATTAAATATTCTTCAAATTTCTAGCCAAAAAGCAACCTTCAAGGCACGTAGAACGATTATTTCTTAGGGGACAGTGTTTTAATTCCCGTATTTTTAAAACTGGACTGGTCAGAAAAATGTGGGTTTTTTAGACATTAGTATTTTGACCATCAATTTTAGAACGTAAGAAAGTTTTACCCAATTCCAAGAGGAAAGTCAGAATTTTTTTTCCCCCCAAGACTGTGAGAAAGACGAGCCTGTAACAAGGATATAATCTGTAGTTCTCCTTACTTATGGTAATATGCCAAGGAACAGAGAGAAAGAACATAGTGGAGTTTTTCTGTGAAGAAATACATTCTGCTGGTGGTGACACACATTTTAGACTTGTAATATGTTGAAGGATTGTAAAAATCTAAATCAAAGGTTCAATATGCAATAAATTGAAAATTAATTAACCCCCTTGTGTTGGAGATGGGATGAGTGTTGTTAGGAAAAGCAGAAGGAAGAGTGAAAGATTAAAAATATTTTACTTGGAAAGAGGAAGGCAGGGAGGTATATTTTAGATCGTCTCATTTACTTTCTAATGCAAATCTGATTCTTTGATTATTCACTTTTATTATTTATTTATTCTTATACAAAAGGTAGAAATTATGACATGTTGGGAATGTAGGCATTTTTTATACTGCAATAATAGTGCAACTATTACACTCCTTTCATCTATTGGTGAAAAAGGATTTAAAGAAAAATAATTTTGAATAGAATTAATTAAGGGATTCCTAAAGTCCTAAGCTTAATGTAACTGCAGTTCTTTAAAGCAGAAAAACAAGAGAGAAAACAAATAATGCTCCTTAAGCAGATGCTTATTCACGTAGGATAAGTAGTCTTTGATTTTGGAGAGGTGGTGTGACTTGCAGTTGGAAACCTTGATTTATCGTGTTGTTATTTATATCTGCAATAAATGAGGAATAAGCATAAAACATGAAAAGGAAAATTAAGTATTATGCTAGTTCTCTTGCTATTTTATTTACATGAAATAGGCATTTTTTAATGGTGTGTTGCTGTGCCTTTTGTTGACCATATCTGTACGCCAGGTCTGTCTGCTTGTTTCCATTGGCTTGTCATGTTCACTAATTAGGGAACTGCTGCATGATTCACCTTGTTAATTAGAGGGACTTGCACACAAAGGCCCTTCGGGCAGTGCGAAAGAAGAGCCTAGCACTAGTGCCCTGAGAAAGCTACAGCCTGTGAAGTAATTCTTCTCATCTACCTTCTATTTTTTATTTGAAATGAATAAATCATTGAGATTTTCCTTGTGGAGTGAGAATGCAAGAATTCACATCTTTGTAAGATGTAAATTATATGTGATCAATAGAAGGGGATGACTACTGTATTGTACTTACAAGATTCCCTAATTTACTACTTGTCAGTGTCTGAGAAATTGCTTGAAATATTTTGTCCCCACACTGTGGTGTGTTGTTCCCTTGATCTGCAGCAGAAATGAGCAGTAGCGGTTTTGCTATAGTTAAATCTAAAATAGAAAAGATGTAGATTATTTAAATTTCAAGCTTGTTTTGCATCCCCGGTGGAACTTCCATTTTACAAGTGAACCCCCAGCACTACCCCCACAACTTTTAAGGGGAAGAAGGTGGTGGGCGTGTGGCTATTTTTGTTCTCGGTGTTTTTCTCTGCCTCAAATCTCACTTTTGAGCAGAGTAGCATACTTGCTGTATTGTGTATTCTTTAGTTGAATATAGTTTCAGAATAAATTAAATTTGTTTTTGTCATGTCACTTAGACTTGATCAAACCACAATCCAGACTGCAGAAGAGGATATTGCGTTGAAAGTGCACAACCAGTCGCTACACTGCACATTTCCCATCTGTTTATGACACTTCAGACATTAACTCCGATGCCATTCTCTCTAACTATTTGATTAAAATTACTTATTACAGCCAAATGATTTTTAGTAGATAGCTACATTTGCCTCATTTCCTCAAATGAGGCTGGCAGTTTCAAGATGCAGATTTCCCATAAGAATGCTAGAGGACTGGTATCAAAATCTGGGCATTTTCTTTAGGAATAATCTAGTTAATAAAGCCTCTTACTAGAATTTCTGATTAACTATTTTAGCTATTTTAAATGCACTTAAAATTTCTGCTATTCTGAAGTTTTGTGCTAATGGCATATAGCCAGAGAAATTTTACAAAAAAATAGAAATATTTATTTGTGAAAAAATGGGGAAAATGCTTCGGGCTGACTTGAGATTTTATGGTATGAAATACTGTCACTCTTCACTTCCCGGAACATGAGATCTTCCTGTGTGCCTCAGTCTTCAGTTGGCTCCACTGATAGACCAGCCAAGAACTTACTCCATCTTCTTAGTGCAGTTCTGGTGTACTGGTTCTTAATTAATTCAGATTTCAAGTGCATGCCAGAGATGAACAGAAATAAGAGTAACAAAAGGCTGTGCTCTGCTATTGAAACTCCTGATGCAAGAGAAGATGGTGCAGATAAAATTCCTGATCAGACTCCCCTAGCACTAACACAAAGTTGTAGCGGCCATGGAGAGTTTTCACCATCCAAAAAGCTGTTGTACTGCTCAGACACAGTGGAAGATTCTTTAAAGGGTATTTTCAGAAAGGTTTACTGGATACTTCAGTGTGTGAAAAGCAGAGCAGTTGGTTCCCGTTCTAGTCCAGCGTTGAGCGCTGCGTTACAGTGGGCAGCACAGCCTCTGGGAGTTACTGCTTGCACTCGTATTTTCCAGTGCATGCTTTTAAAAAAGCAAACTCTTGGTTGACTTTGCTCCCATGTCCCAGTGTTTGTGTCAGTCATCCCTAACCAAAGCCACAGCTCAAAAGGTTTCCTGCCCTTATTACTTCAGTCTGTAACTCTAGACATGACCGACCTCCGTACAGGCTTTCACTGTATTTTGTATTCTCTAATCTTGATTAAAACATCGGTTTGAGTCCTCACACAGTGTCTTACTTCAGGGAGAAAGGAGAAGATCCTAGAAATCTGGGGAGGATAGTAAATCCCCACTGAGATGAACAAAGGGCCTGGGAAAATTATCCCAATCTTTCTCGCCAGTGCCTGGGAGTGAGGATGTTCCGTTGGGTGCTCCTGAACTGAGGAGCCTCTGAGTAAAGCCGTGGAGCTCTTTGACTCGTGTTCTTCCCAGGCATCCTGATGCTGTATATCTTGTGTCCTTTGAAGAACAGCTTGAGAAGATTTGTGATTGTCCACTGTTGCCTTGCTCCAAAATAAAATTAAGACTGATGATAATAATAAAAGAACAGATCTTAGGGAAATTCTTTCAGAGTTTTTTCTGATCTCACCGCAGGGACGTTACTGGCACTTCAGTAAGTTTCCAGCTCTAGTAGTGCTGATCCTGCCCAGTTGTCTGTGCCTCAGAAACCCTTTGCTCAAATGGGCTTGGCCAATCTGCCACACACTATTACAGGACCTAACAAATACAAAGGTTTAAAATAGATGTCCCTCCAGCTTAGCATAGGAGAGCCTGGAACTGGTTCTACTGGAGGCAAGTTGTTTGAGGAATAGTATAACCAAAACCAGACAAATTGTACTGGAGCTCAAACAACAGGTTCTGAGGAGTGAAGAAATGTAATGATTAAAGTTGCTGGAAGGACAAAAAAATCCATTGTTGTAAAACTCTTTCAGAGATGTTTGAGGGATATCTTCCTTAAGTATTTGTTATACATCGTGTTACTCTAGATAGGAATATGGAGCTTAAGAAATGGTTGGACAGTTGCGGAAAGAAATGAGTTTAAGTTAATAAATAATTAAATAATAGTGCACTGTATTTGGAAAATCAAAAAATGCAACCCAGTATGTTAAAAAATTGCAAGAGTTTAAAATCAAATCTCAAATTCTTCATGCTTTTGGTTTTTATAAGTTATGAGTTGGCTGTTAAGGATACTTCCAAGAGAATTAAACCTGTGAGTATCATATACATACATATACATATACACATTTATATGTATCTCAGTTCAGACAGTATGTGGTCTTGAGCAGTAAGGGGATAAAATTGTAGATAAAAGGATAATTGTTTTAAAAATCCCATTTAACTGTGTAATGTACAAGACTGGGAAAAATTACAATTAAGGCTTTTTATTTCAGGGAAAAATAGAAATGAAAGGCAGGATGCACCTGGCATTTTCTGTATCAGAATTTGACACATTGTCTTGAAAGTAATAGGGCACATTTAAATGGAAAATTTGAGTAAACTTGTAAAACATAATGAAATTAGACATAATAAGCAGAAATGTCTGTTGCAGGAAAGATGCTTGGTCCAGAGTACCCCAGTTAAGATTCCGGAACTGTGTTCAGATGCTCATTATTTTGAGAAACAGTCATCTTGAGGCTGAAACTTTCCCAGCTTGGTCTTTGCCCAGGGTGATTTTTTTTTTCCTAATGCTATGCAATAATTTTCAACTGCTGTTAAAAGTGTGTGGCTAAGAAAAAAAAGAAGAAACTCTCCCCACCAAAACCCAACAGACAAACACCTTTCACAGTAAAGTAAAAGCTTGGTCTAGTTCGGATAGATGTGCAGCCATTGCAAGGGACAGCTGGAGCTTTTACGGACTTGTGGGGGAACACTTGTGAAGAAGCAGCATCCGGCTTTGTACTGAAGAAAATTAGATACAATTTGTCAGAGCCGTGAGTGTTTAAAAGTCTCACACAATGTGTTTGGTGTATGACCTGCTGTTAACACAGGTGAAACCTCTCTGGTGTGGCATTTTTGCAGTGCTTGTTGTGCACTTCAGTACTCGGAGCAGTTCCTTACCAGGCAGTGGAGCTGTGCTGACCTTGAGAGATTTCAGCGCCAGAGCGGGGCTGGAGGGCGGCACGGGCCTGCTGCACACACGAGCTGCTTTGCAAGGCTCCCTCAAATTCACTGAGGCACCCATCCTTCTTGATCATTGTCCTGGACTTCTTGAGGTTCCTGCCAGCATTTTTAATGAGTTTCATTTTTAATTGCACCTTCTGTTGTGGGCATCTTAGGACATGTGTAATGGTTCCGCATTTCAGGCACTCCTCAGCAAAAAGATGTTTTTCCAGGGGGTGTAATCACTGTCTGAGACTGATAGATACATGTTACAGAACCATCAATTAAGACAAGTTTTTCCCAGCATACGACCCTATTATCAGGAATTAAGCCATCCATCGCAAACAGAATTAGGAGGGATTTCCATTGATGCCTATTGGCTAGAAATCAATGCTTAAATCATTGTTTATATGATCTTGCTTTCATCAAACATTTCTGCCATTTAGCACCTTCTGTTGCCAGTTTCCTGTTTGGGGTTCACTGCTGCCTGTCTTCACCCATGAATGCCGTTGATACTTTTAACTTCTGTGGTGCTGGGAGCCTCCTCTTGTTTCTTCATAGGTGGTATTTCTGAGCTAAGTTGGGAACTCTTAAGTAGATAAAATGTAGTTCTTGGTGGGCTGAGTTGGCTCTGTGACTACAGAAAATTACTTTTACAACTTGGCTTCTATTCCCTTATCAAATCCCATATTGGCAGTATTTAAACATACATGACTACTTCCTTAAGCTCTTTCTTCTTTATCTTCACAGTCATCTCTGTATCTGTCACTGGGTTATTTTGCTTCTAGGCCAAGAAACATCCCTGAATTCTGCCTGTAGGCAGAGAAACACCTCCTTGACCTTTCTCTCTCTCATGTGATCCCACTCCCTCTTCTCCCTTTAATTTTTGAAGGTAGTTATATGTAGACTAGAATTTTTAAGAGTTCCAGGTGTCCTCTTACTTTTCTGATTGTATTGAAGGAAATTTCTCTTAGTCCTTAGCAGCTACAGATCATACCCATATTTTATCTCCATCTCTGCTTTAGACAAAGCTCACTTCTGTTTGCCTGGGTTTTGCCTGACAAATAAGTGCATTCTGGGTTTTTGGAAATTACTAAATCTAGCTTTTAAGATCCAATGTTGGTACTTCACATAGACATATGGCTGTCTTCCTTGTAGCATATGGCTTGTGGCACTTCTTTCTTAAATACCTAAATGTATCATAACAAATAATGTTCTATAGAAAACAAACTAAAATTCTAGAACTTCTGTGGTTAGCTTCACTTTATTAAAGTAGTGAAATAGTGTTCTTTCTGTGGTTTTAATGCTGTGCCACCATCACAAAGAGGAAAATTTCATTGTGCAAAATAATGCTTTGTTCTTATGGTGTACTTTTCATCAAATGAGATACCTCCCAGTAAGTAAGTGGCATGCTAAAAATACATCTGGATTTAGTAAGGAGCAAGGAGCAGTATCTAATTTGTAAGCATTTTCCTTGTATAATATATTGGAATATTTGTCTGTGTTTTAGATAAATGTTTTTACTTTCAAAAAAGTTAATTGTTGTTAATTAGTGTGGTTCTGAATTGAAGCATTGCTTTTTCCCAGAGGCCAGAAATTTTAATATGCTATTGATAAGTATATCCATATTATTTGTGATAAAGGCGAGTTAAAGGAAGATTTTGCATCAGCAGCCCAGTATGAAAATGAGAGTGTGAATGAATGCAGCTATCAAACAATTGCATCTTGTTGGTTGATGTAGTGAGTTAGATTCATTTCTGGTAAGTCATGTTAAGTAACAGGAAATTATTTTATCAGGATGTACAGATAGTAACAGGTGCTTCATTTGTTTAAATATCCAGAAATTAGTAACTGGTGTAGTTAGAAGATAAACTGTATTGTAATAACAGGCTGCTTTGTTAACTTTAAAATATAATTGATCATGTAAAGTGAGAAGCTTAAGTAGCTTTAGTTTTACAGGTACTTCTAAGAGTAATTTCAGAACACTGAAGATGGTGACATTTCATTCATGTTATTCTTAGTGCTGAGAATTCAGAGGGTGATTACTGGGGAACCAGGTATGCAAAACTGGTTGCAAAGTCATTTCCACTTGACACAGAGAACATGGCTCCAGAACGCAGTGGGGAGAAGAGCCTCCACAGGCCAGGGTTTGCATTTGGTGTCTGGTGGACAAGGTGCAGTGTCCCCTCTTTTGAACCAAAGCCAAGATACTGCTTTTTTTTATTATTATTTTAAACAAAGATTACAATTGGGGATAATATTTTTCGTGAAAAGACAGAGAATGGGTAGGAAAGAGACTGGTGAAGGTAATCTGATGTAGGCTATGAAAAAACAGAAGTATGTGACTTAGAGATGGAAAAAAGATCAAGTTGGAATAGGGGTATGAAGAAGCCAACAATGGTGGGATGTTAAAGGGTGGGCTGGGATGTTAAATAAGGTCCTGTCAAATGTCTTGCCAGTAAGTATCCATAAACTGCAAGGATGTTTTCTTGTAAGCAGATTCATGGTTAATAGTGAGTGTCCAGAGATGCTCTCCTGAATACACTGACCTCTGCAAGATGAAGGCTGCTCTTGGGAACCAGTGTCAGGATCATAACTCTTCTGATTATTTTAAAATGTAATTTTATGATTCTCTGCTTTCAGATGAGCTTCAAATAAAACCTAAAAAACCACCAGTGATAATTTATAAAAGATTGATGAGAATTTGTGCAATACAGTATTTATCAAGTATTTTCAACACTTCAGTCCTTATGTTATAAAACATCAGGATACTGTAATCTCACTGATGATGTGTTTGATGTGTTAGAAATTTTTTGATCAGCATTCATGAAGGTTGCATAAGGTTATTCTTTCCTGCTGTAGTTTACCACAGTGTGTGCTGTAAAACCAGTATTGGAAACTGTATTGAGTTTTTGTCTGGAGCTTTTGTACCTGGCAGCATATTCCTTATTTGTATTAAAGTGATGTCTATTCATCCCACTGGGGCTCGATTATAAGTGAGGCATGTAGTGGAGGAGGATCCTCATCTGGAGAGCCTATAGCAGACACAGACAAGCTGGGTGATGTGGGGTGAGAGACACAGGGAGGTGAAGAACAAGGTCTTACCAGTATTCACCTAGTGTGGGTAGAACAGAGCCCAGCTCCTTTGGCTCTGTCTGTTGAGCCAGGTTTCCTGTCAGGTGATGAATTATAGGCAGTGGAAAATCTTGTGCATTCGTCAAAATTAGTGTATGATACCAAGAACCATCTTTAGTTTTTCACACTGATTAAAAAAGAAAGGATGAAGAACCTGAGGAATAGATGAGTGCAAACCTTTCCACAGACTCTTAAAGCTATTCCATATTTTCTTGGTAAAACAGCACCAGTTTGCAGGTTTCAAAGTGAGGCCAAGATTTATCCCACTACGGGAAATTTAGAGAAATGGCATGTTTTGCTTTACAATTTGCATGTGCAAAAAACCCGCGACAAGAGGCACTGTGTGTTGCTATTCCCTGTGGAAACAGGGTACGTGCAGTACAGGTAGCACAGAGAGCCAAGTAAGTATTAGCTTCCTGTGGGTTTGAAAATGGTGACTTTGGATAAGATACTGATATAATATTCATATAACCTTTGCATGATACCAGTTATCTATCAGACTACATTTCTGACCTGCACCTCCCAGGAAATGAATACTTACTCCAGTGCAAAATTTCTTATTCTGCAAAGCTTGACAACTTCGTCTGAGATCACTCTAAGCCAGTTGGCCCTTGCTTAAATATTCATCAGACTTCTGATAATTGTGATAACCCTTGTAGGCTGGCAAGCAAGGCAAATTAGCAAAAAGATGATTGATCTTTTTTTATATGCAGTTTTATCTTCAACCTTTCCTGGATATATGTTATACTATAGTAATAATTTCTTCTCTAAGGTATTTGCCAGTATCTGGATTTGCACATCTATTTACAGTTGCCTTGAAGCCTCATAATTACAATACAGCTGAAATGTCCATTTTCTTTCCCTGACTACAAATAGGGATCAATCGAATTTTAAATGACTGCTTACGGGCTAGCTTCCGATCATGACCTTTGTAAATGATTAGAGCTCACCACTGTTGCTATCTACCTTGAAAGGGTAAGCGGGCAGGTCTGTCTAACTGGCATTTAATCTGGAAGAGAGCCAAAGATATTTGAGCTAAAAACCTAATATGAGTTGGCAAAGAGAAGTATGTATAGACCTTTGCACTATTATTTAGATATTTTTCTGCATTTCTTTTTTGTATTTAGGAAATTCTTTTACCCTGTAGATGAGATATGTATTTTTAGATAATGTAATACTGAAGTTATGATAATAACTGTGGGTGCAAAATATATAGCATAAAAATGTGAAAAATGGGGTTTCAAATTCTAAATGACTGAATTCACTTTTTGTGAAGAATGTGACAATATAGAATGGTTTGGGTTGGAAGGGATCTTGGAGATCGTCTTGTTCACCCCTTGCCATGAGCAGAGACACCTTCTACTGTCCCAGGTTGCTCCGAGCCCCGCCTAACCTTGGACACTTCCAGGGATAGGGCAGCCACAGCTTCTCTGGGCAGCCTGTGCCAGGAACTCAGCACCCTCACAGGGAAGGATTTTTTCCTTGTATCTAATCCAAATCCACACCCTTTCAGTTTGAAGCCATTCCCTCGTGTCCTGTCACTCCAAGCCCTTGTCCAAAGTCCCTCTCTGTCTTTCTTGTCAGCTCCCTCTAGGCACTGTAAAGCCACCGTGAGGTCTTTCTGGAGTGTTCTGTTCTCCAGGCTGAACATTCCCAGTTCCAGTTTGGTGCTGTCAGCAACCTTGCTGAGGGTGCACTTGATCCCAGTGTCCATGTCCTCGACAAAGATGGGAGAAGTGCTGGTGGTGGTTGACAGCGGCTGAGCGTGAGCCCAGGCGTGCCCAGGTGGGCACGAGGCCAATGGCACCTGGGCTGTATCAGCACTAGTGTGGGCAGCAGGAGCAGGGCAGTGCCTGTCCCTCTGTGCTGGGCACTGGTGAGCCACACCCCACGTGCTGTGCCCAGTTCTGGGCCCTGGTGCTGCTCACTTGCTGGCTCCAGTTCCTTTGTGCTGCTCTCCAGGGGCTCTCCGGGTCACCAGCCACCCCTCTCCTGGCTCTGGGATGTGCTGGGCCCTGGCACCATCAACCGGAGTTTGGAATGCTCCTTGGTGAGCCTGTGAGCAAAGCTGTTCTGGCACAGTGCTTGGTCACAAGTGTATTGATTGCTAAATGAATTAATCTGAGAACTGCACTAAATAGGAAGCGTGAGGTGGATCTGCTTTTTCTGGGAAGAGGTGAATGGAGAAAAGAGACTCCACACTGGCACTTTTTTGCTTAAACCTCTTTTAACATTGGTTGAGATAGTTCAGGCCCTGCTTGTATGTGCAGACCTTGTGTAGGTAATGGCTGAGACACTTCTATCTATGCTTATAAGTTCAGTTGTATTTTAATGAAGAATTGTGCCTGTATCATACAATGTTTTTATTACCACCACTGGATTTCTTGAGGTGTTCTGTGCACTGCTGCTGAAGCGGGAACAAGAATGACATCAGTGGGATTAGAAAGCAAACACCTCCTCTCAGTTTATTGAGGCATTTTTGCAAAAGCGAAGTTTTGAAACTAATAAGAATTATTGCTAAGAGCTATGAATGCTTTTATCTAATTAAAATAATATACTGTGTTGCCTAATATTAATTATTCTTGTGCAGTATTGTTCATAGTATTTATTAAAAGATTAGTGTTCATGGGAATATGACACTTATCATGGACACTCTGAAAGAATTATGCAGTTTATAGTGAATGTGCAATCTTGCCTCTCTGCTGGCCAGAGCATTTTCTCCTGTTTTCTGTAGTGTGCTGCATTGTTACATAATGCAGCTGGCAGGTTGTTTAATTCTAGCTTCAAACTAGTCAAATGTATTCTTACCTAAAGAAGCCCAGAAAGCACTTGTAAATTCGGTTTGAAGAGGTTTTGTGTCAGCGTTACCTTTGGCTAGCATTTAGATAGAGGTATTTTATTAATTTAGTTTTTTTTTTTTTAAGAAAACATCAAGTATGTTTGAAATATTCAAAATAAATATAAGATAAAAAATGGGGTTTTTTAAAATTTGAATTGGTATATACATTCTTCATATCAGTCTTAAACTGGAGATGCGTAGTTAGTGTATAGCACTTGCTAAGGCAGTTTTTAATGAAAAGGAATGGTGGTTTTGCAAACAGTTGAGATATCTGGAAGCAGAAATCCTCTGAAAAGTATCAAGAACTTCAGTATCTTCATTATTCCTCTATGGCCAGGCTGCTAAAATAGTACTTCTGGAAGCAGTAAAATGCTCACAGGGATTGCTCGTGTGTGAGTTCTACTTCATGCTTGCAGGTCTGAAGATAACTTTTTGATACGGCAACAGAATAAAAACTAAAGAGAGTTGTTTCCCTCTCTGATAGATGCAGCAGCAAGAGCTTGCCCAGATGAGGCAGAGGGATGCCAACCTAACGGCACTGGCAGCCATCGGTCCCCGCAAGAAACGGAAGCTGGATGCACCTGGCCTGCTCACCATAGGAGGAGAGGTATGTGTGTACCCAGAGTAAGGGACATCACCCCTTCAGAACCTCGTAGGAACAGCTAGAGCTGCTCCTGCTGATGCTGCCAGTGACGTGTGTCATTTGGAAATGCACATCAGGACCAGGAGTCCAGCTTATCTTGCCACAGTTAAAACGGCATCTCCTTTTAGTTGTATTGTCACGTGTGAACTTTCAGCAGGTAATGAAAGAATATTTTTTAAATAGTTAAATGTGAAGTGTAGATCTTAAACTGTCCACTGCCTTTATACCTGTTTTCTCCTCTGCATAATCTGAAAAAACCCAAAAAGAGTAGGGAATGAAGAAGTATCTGAAGAACCATTACTGTAGTCTTGCTTACAGTTTGAACCAAGAGCTTGTAGCAATACCAGGGTGGCTTTGTGACAAATACGTGTCCAAACTTCTTCCAGAATGTCAAGGTGTCCCCCACCACTGCAAGGATGAGTTTATAATCATTCTAAATTGTAATTTCAATAAGAATACTGTGCTCTAGAAGTAGAATCAGATTCATTAGCATGATTCTCCTGTTATTTTAAGTGGAGAAGTAGCTGTGCTACACAATAAATGCAAAATTGTCGAAAGCCTGGTCTGTATTAAGCAAGGTGGAGAACCAGGGTGACGTGGTTCACTGCTGTAGGTGGCTCTGTAAGAGCACTGTGTTGTTTAGTACAGATACACTTGGGCTGCTTTTCGTTCTGCTAAGTCTGCCCACACAGTGGAGTCAGAGGAATTCTCCCTATTACATGCCTGTTCTGAGGAAAATGCAAACATTTTGTTTTGAATAACTAAACTAACAGTTTTGGCTCAGACATTTGACTGTCTAAATGCCAGGCATTTCCAAAGGCCTTTTTGTTTCCAATTTTGGATAGCTTTTATCTGACTTCTCTCTCTTTTCGTGTGCTAAGATTAGTGCTAGGGAATTAGCTGAGCTAGGAACAGAAGTGGATCTTGTTTATACTCTAAAATTCACTTCAGATACGTAGGAGGTGCTCCTGTTTCTGGCAAAATTTGTTTCAGACTGAGGGAGTTTCCTGGGTTTTGCATTGTCCTGTTATTCTTCCTTTCAGTCTCCCTCCTTTATCTTAAATTCAGTAAAGAATTCTGTTCTCCTCCACGTGCACCTGTAACAAATCTCACAGCAACAGGCCCAAAGAAGCTTTCATTAGAAGCTCAGCTGGGTGGTTGTAGCTTTGGCTTTCTCGCATTTAAAAATAATTTGAACCTTCTAATAATACATGGATCCCTTCAGATTTTAACACTTCACCAAAGGAATATTTTCTCCTAAGGAATTTAGTTTTTATTGTCTACTGTCCCTTTAAAAAAATTATTATTTTGTAAGCTTTAATAATTTGATGAACAAAATTGTGACCACCTTCAGTGAGTGAAACAGTTTAATTCAGAGCTCTCCATCTGAATGGATTATGATGAACAGCCTCCCTCTCTCTCCAGAAGCTCCTTATTCTCTTGGTACAGTGCTTCAAGGAAAAATAAAGGTCTGGGGCAAATTCCAAAGGCTTCTGGACATTTTTGCTTCCTTTTGCTGCTCCCCTAGCCCAAATTTTGCTGAACAACTGTATTGTTCAACTGGCAAACTATCCTTGAAGTTTTTGCCGATACATGGATTTCCTGGAGCCATGAACTGTGTGCCAGTTCAGATGGAATTGTTCCCATCCCTCTTCTCCTAGCTTCTAACCATCCTGGCCAGCTCATATACATGGCTGGCTGGAAGCTGATTTCAAGGTCTTGGAAACTGTATCTGCATTATTCAATGTCTTTTGTAGGGAATAGGACCTAAAGTACTGTAGAAGCTGTGTCACACAGCTTGGCTCTTGGAAACCCCCTTTCTGTTATTCTTCTGAGCTTATTAGGGCTGCTATGCAGAAATAAACTCAACTCCTCCAAAATGTTTCACTGTAAAAAGGTACTGGAATTTTGTATTATTTGTCTAAGACTGTGTGATATCTCTTCTTTGGGTTTCTGGAGATTATACATCCTTATGATTCTGTGTTCTGTGGTACCAACGCCCCCTTAGCCCAATTCCACCTTAAAATATCTGACCTCCTCTATGGTCTATGACAACTCTAATTTCTCCCAGCAATTTCTAAGCTGCTTAAAGCCCTTGCTACTGATAATCTCTGCTTGCAAGGTCTGACTTGGCCAGAGCTTTCTTGGCCTGCCCTTTTTTTTTGGTCAAAATACCCAGTTTTTGCATTGAAGTTGCTAGTCTCCTCACTAATCTTTTTTGACTTAAATGTCTGCTTTTGTTGCAGCTGGGACCCTGCATGTTTGCTGATCCAAAGAGATGTCATTTACAAATCATCCCTCCCTGATGTGTTCCTTTTTTTTCTCCTTTTCTGAACTAACTCTTGTTTGATATTTTACTTAGTTGCATTGGCCATTTTTTAGTGAGCAGTGCTGGATTTCAGTCCAGTTTCTTGGTTTAACAGAAATACTAACAATTTTTTTTTGGAAACTGGATCTTTTTAATTATACCCTTTTCATATGAGCAAGAGGTTAATTTAGGGAGTAGTGATGGATATTCTACCTAAGACAAGAAGTTGATGGAAAAGATTAGTATTTCTGTATTCAAGTACTGTTTGTTGTATAGAGAGAAATAGCTCTTTTACAGCTTTTGTAAATGTGAAAAAACTTGTGTTAATAACTGTAAGTATTTTCTGCCAGCACTTTGTTCAAGAGTATTTTCTTTAAACTTGTTCTCTGTCTCACGTTGCCAAAGCTCATTTGGACTTCTTTGCTTGTTTTCAAGCCATAGCTAAATAGACCTTTTTTTTTGGATGGCTGGATTATTACAAGTTATCAAGACCAGGCCCATCAATTGTTTTTCCTGTACTAGTACAGCTAATTTTTTTAAAACTACTTTTACCTGGGGACATGGAAAATCAGCAGTTTTGGAGTGAGGTTATTTTTACCTGTTTTTTTTTAAATTTGCTTCTACATGCAGCCATATAAAAAATGCCTTTCCAAAACATGGGGAAAATATTTTGTAAAACAGTGGATGAGCAGGGGCTAGATGTTCCCAAATACCACTGCCACCAAGTGAGTGACTGGTTTCAGACCATGAATATGAAGTGGCCTGGGCTAATGTCACTGTGACCCCTATCCCAATCCCTGCATTCCTGCCCCTTCCCTTTGCTGGGCTCTTGTACCCTGGGCTGACCCATCTGCATTCGATAAATAGGATGAAGACTAATCTAACAACAGTAAAAAGTGAATAGTTCCTGCTTAGCTTGTTGAAGTAGTTTGGCCTAGAGCCCAGTGAACACTGGAAAAGGAACAAGAGGGAAGGAGGAGACAGCAAATGTGAGATCACCTGCACTTCATTCGCTTCCTTTTTAGTACCTTCCGTGCCTGCTCGTATTTTAGATGATCTGCTAGAAACACAGCTGCCTCTGTAGCAGCCAGCAGCTCATCAGTAATTCAGCCTGCTTATCATTATAATGTGGTTTAGATCAAGAGGCAAGAGGGAAGGAGAAGAGGGAGAGAGAAGTGAGATACCTTTGGAAGGATTCAGCTTCTCTGTCTGGCAGAGTTGAAAATACTACATTTGCAGGATTTTTTAGGGGTTTTCCATTTCTTTAGTAATACTAGGCAAAAATGATTGGAAAATACATTCTTAAGTCACAGCTTTTTGGAATTAAGTGCTTGATTATCAGGTTAGGTATCTAAGGATCCTGGCCCATGTGATGTGTTTAGCAGCAGTTCTGCCCAGTTCTGATCTGTGCTGTGGTGCTGTGATGCTTGTGTGGCACTCAGCAGTGGGTGACACAAACAGGTCACAACATTCAGGACAGCAGAAGAACTTAAGTTCTTCAGTTGGCATCCCTAAACACCTCTAATGTCAGATTAAATGTAAGTTTTGGGTTGCTTTTGTTTACCTTGGTTGCTTTTTGTTTGATCTTGAATCTATTCAGTTCACATTTTCAATGTTGTTTTCTTGAATTATAAGGCTTTTAAAAGTTAGAATTAAAATTTTGGTTTGTTTATGAACTAGATATTTTCATGTAATTGTAAGAGTTAAAGCTTTAAAAAAAGGATTAACCATCACAAGACTGGGTCAGGTAGCTTTATAAGCTAAATATTTGAATACTGCTAAGGTGGCATGAATGCATAATTTGCATATTTTCAAGTCCCTCATTTTTTGTTATGGATTTAAAGCGTAGAGGTTAAATACAAGTATTTTTCTGTATTTAATAATAACAAAAATAATTAAATAATTTGGCTTTTCATCAAGACCTATGGCTAGTATCCCAAAATACATAAATACAGAGTATATGTTTGAAATATCTGAGGGTATAATTTGTTTAAATATCAAGTGAAAACCCTCTCCTGGTACTTGCTGGCACAGATGGTTTTTGAATACTGAGCTTCCAAAGGCAGCTTCAGGGCTAGTTCAGTGAATCACCGCTTATTGAAGACAGTCATTTTAGGGATAAGAAAAAGCCCTCTTTCTCACACAGCAGAAGAGCAGTCATCTTAAGAATATTCAGCAAACTATCCCAAACACCATCTTTCAAAATGTGCAGGACCATATGTTGGGCCAGTGCTCAAGGGAGATCTGATACTCTGTGTGTTTTCTCATCCAGTATATTCCAGCCATTATATTACTCGAGAAAGATAATGTTCTTGCAGACCTGGAAAGTCCCAAAACTAACACTTAAAACAGTGATGTTTTGTGTAGAGAAAAGCTAATTACTGAAGTGAGATGTACTTTGGGTACAAGGCACCACATTTTTTAATTAAATTTATCTTTCAGATGGTATAATTTGAGTATTTTAAAGCTGTTTTCATGTTCAGGTTTTGTTCAAAACATGATTAAGATTCTGGTTTAAGACTTGGAAATCTGTGATGTACCAGAGGCTTCCAAATGCAGACAGAGAGAAGTTACTTAATATTACTGTCTATTAGGTCTTTATACTATTAGTAACTCCTGATTTCTAAGTGGAAATGTAAGGATGGATTCTGGATTATGTGGGAAGCACTTGGGTATGTGTTATAGTTGGAAAAAGGTTCTTTGACTGCAGTCTCTTTTTAGTTATGCAGTACAGAACGTGATTCATTTGTTTGCACCATTTCAGCTGCCATTCTCACTTCATGCTTGGGTTATCCACAGACATTTCAGCAACACCTGCAATTATTCCTCAAATCCATTGTCAATATTTTAACAATATTAAGGAGAAATCTGCATACTAAGTAATTTTCTCTTTCGAATGGGGTAGACATGAGCTGTCTCTTGGAAAACCTGGCCTTGTTTCCTTCCTTTCTTGCCCTTTTAAGCAAAAAGAGATGTGTAGTGTGTCCTGCAGAAGTCTCTGTTACAGAAGGGTTGTGCCTTGGCTTCTGTCCAAAGTTTCTACTCGGCGGATATCACCCACTTTTAGAAGGTCATGAATCAGCCAATATATGAGGCATAACTGCTCCTGACAGACCCAAAAGAACTAGAGCCAAGGAATAGTCTTTTCTTTTGGGGAAAAACACCAATCATCAGCATTTCCGTTCTCGAGCAAATCTTTAGGCTGTTCCCTCACCTTTCTGGAACTAAAGTTTATTTTATGGCATCCACTTTCAAAGATCCTTGGAACAACTTGTTCAACAACTCAAGTCTCAACTTGGTCTTCCTACTGTATGGTTGGCCCTTGATAAATTACTTTGTGCCTAAAGTGGTCAAGATATGTTTAGAAGGCACTGGACTCTAAAGCCCCTTTACACTGGTTAGGCTTGAGTTATATGAAAGAGATACAATAGAGCAGAACACCTTTTGTGAGCATTTATGGATCAAGACGTTAAAGTTTGCTTTTTGTGCTTTTTAAGCCTGTAGACTAAGAGCAGAACAGGAGGAATTTTTATGATTTATTTTATCATTGCCTTTTCAAGCACTCTTTGCTCCACGTCTCACTGACATGATAAAAACCAGTGTTCTCTCAGACCTGTTTTGGTGTAGGATGTCACTGCTGCTGACAGTTACGATTTCATTTCAGGTATCCCAAAACTCATTTAAATTTATGGGTTTGAATTTTCAAGGAGACAGAAAAAAAGAGTCTGTCCTTATATATTTTTTTTTAATGGAATTACATGCATACTATTTTATAAACCTTGGGAAATCTTAAGTTTGGCTTCAACTTTGGTTTTACTTCTGTTTTGTTTTACTTCTTGTTTGCAAAATCAAATAAATATTAAAATAGTTCACCATAAACGTGTTGATATCTATTTCAAAAGCTGTATTTTGAAACACTACGTAGATGTTATCCTAGTTAGTAATTGCACCTTTTTTTCTTATTCTTAAATGACTGGGATTTCAATTTAAAAATCAATTGCCCCAGTGATGAGTTTTCATTTTTAAAAATTTAATTTCAAACTGTGTTTTAGCCCATGATGAACACAAACTGGGTTTTTTTAGAATTCTGGTTTTATTTTGTGAAACAAGACTTATAAACATTACTGTAATGCTTCTTACAGACTTAGCAGTAAAACTAGGAAGACACTGAAGATGATGGATAATGCTATGTTTACATAGATGATTAATAATTGTAACTGGGAGTGGATGTGTAGAAACACATTTCTGTGCCTGTTGCACACAGGCAGGAGTACAGACAGTGAGTCAGGAGGCAGTAGAACATTTTTGCATGGATCTCAGTTGACAGGAGGAAAAAGCCAGGCAGCAATGCAAGAAAATAGCAAATGGGCTCTGTGCCAGGAAAAACATTCTTTTTTACTAGTAGAACAGGTTTGCATACTGTGTGTGTTCTTTTGATCTATGGAACACAAAATATTCTGACAGAGGGCTCAATGATATTAATAATTTTTCCTCATTGGCCAAGACAAATTTGATTTTTACTTCATTTGGAGATGGAAGTTGGTCTCACCTGACTGCATGATGGTGATGTAGCATGCAGGAGGAGACTATGAGAGCATTTCTTTCTCTGCTTCTCAAAGGTTTCTACTGCATTCTTACTTAAATCTATTTTTTTCTTTTTTTTCCTAATAGAAATCCTCCTCCTTGGTTACAAAAAGAAAAAATTACTACATTTTTAAAAAGAAAATTTTATCAATACGGTAACAATAAATACAGTTGTTTTATTTATGGATACATTGTAAATACAGTGTGTGCAGCTTATTAGCATGGAAAATGAGAACTTGGCACAAAGACTTCTGAGTAGCTAAGAGTTCATCCACTATTTGTCAATCCGTATGGAGCTCTACTGCTATTCCTGGGAAGGCTGTGTTTTTCTTGCAAAAGGCAGCTACCTTGAGGATGTGTGAGAACAGAGGGTATGTGAGTTTGCTTTTTGGGGTTTTTTTGGGAGTTGGTTTTGGGTTGAGTTTTTCTTTCTTTTCAGTTGTCTTTTCTCTGTCTTCCTGATTTTCAGACACTGAAGGATAGAATCTGTTTTGCAGTCTCTGTTTTTCTGATGCTTATAATTACAGAGTATATCCTTCTTCTGGCTAAATAAAACCGGTATGACTAAGAGAAAGCTTGGAAGGGTCTAGCAGAGGGTTTGTGCACTGACTTTAGAAGGTGAGGCCCAAGGTGCTGTGACAATTTTAGATGTCAGTGAAAATAATTTTTAAAACCTGACCAGAAAATTTTCAAAGTGTAACTTTTCAACCTGTACATGCAAAGATTCATACCTGTATCTTAAGGTGGCAATGTTTCCCATTTAAGTAATTCTTCCCTAGAGCAGTCAGATGAATCATCAAATAGATTAATTTCCTTCTGCTTCGATCCTATTCAATGCTAGGTAAATTTTGTGGCATGATCTTTTTCCTTTTTGTCTAAAACCTTTTTTTACTGAAGTTAAGGTCTGGAAAAAGTCTGAAGAACTTAAAATGTATTAAGATGCACATTTTTGCATTTTTTCAGCCAATTCTTTAATAGGCAATCAAGTAATGTGTTGGTCCTACAGAGAGTGACAATTAGTCATTTAACATTTTTAGTTTTCCCTGGGCCTTTGGGCAAACAGTCTTGAACTTCAAGGGAATCTGGGTGCCAGCTTCTAAAGTAAACACCCTACCTAGAAGTGCTGAACAGAACTTATTTTACCTGCTGTCAATTGCTGAACCAAGCCATTGTCCAAGCTGTGTGTCCCTGTGGTGGAAAATAAATTCCAAATAAGCTGCTCCACTTCCCTTTTTCCCCTGCTTCCTCGGCTCAGCTCCGTGCGGCCGAGGCCAAAACAAGACCTGTTCCTGTGCCCCCTCTGCATCAGCACTGTGCTTTATGTACNGGAAACGCAAAGGAACAGAAGAATACTGATAGCAAAAGGGCACAAAAAAGCAGGAGATTCACACACAAAAGGAGTTCCCCACCTCGGCTCAGCTCCGTGCGGCCGAGGCCAAAACAAGACCTGTTCCTGTGCCTCAGCCATGACATGCTGGTGTTGCCAGGCCAAAGACAAGATGATGGCGCTCCCACAGCCACATTTTGCATCCCTGAGACAACAAAAGCAGTGATGGACAAACCCACAAAAAGCTGGATCGTCCACGTTGCGCTGCCCGCTCCCGGCTGTGGTCGGCACGGCTCCCCTTGGGCGCCGTTCACGGCTTGGAGCCGCAGCCATGCCCCCGTGTCCTGCTGAGGACCGGCAGGGTGAGCAGTGGCGGCAGGACACTCTGCAGTGCCGGTCCGACAACTTCCCTGGGGAAGAAACTCAACAAAACGCCGCAATTCTGGAGTATGGTCACATTTTCTTGCCCCCGAAGCCGCATCCCGAGTGATGATGTGGGTGGTATAGAATAGCAATGGCCACGCCCCCTCTGCATCAGCACTGTGCTTTATGTACAGCTGAATGTGGTCTGAGAAAAAAGTAGAAGTTCTTCAATTAAAAAGACAACAAAACAAAAGCCTGACATAGGCTAAACACTTCATTCAGGACTTGCTGCCTTATTATGTGTTCAAAAAATTATCCCTTCATTTTAAGTAGTCCCAATTGAAAACAAGCTTAGTGTGTAACAAAGAGAAATGAAAACAGGCCTTTTGTGGTTTCCTTTTATCATGTGCAAGACTTCCAAGGTTTTACTTTAAGTCAGAATGTTTTTCTGAGCATTTAATGTGTGCATATGTATATCTGTGCACAAAATTTAAAGTCAGGTCCCTATTACAGGTTTCATAAGTGATGTCATCATGAAATGACACAATATCAGCAGTTTGTGGTGCAAGCAAATTTATTTTGACCAACTTTGCTGTTCAAGGCACATGATGCATTTTAATCCCTGTGGCCTATTCTAAATTGTAAGAGTATTTTGAGCAAACACTTGTTTAATTTGGAAATGAATGCTCACCCTTCTTTTACATGTGTTGACCAGTCTTCTGCTGTCCGCATTCCTTCTTCAGAATTTGTCTGAAATTTGCCAATGATAAAATTCAAAGGTGAAGCTCAAATATGTAAATTTTGAGCTGAAACAAGCTTTTCAGCTTTGTTAAAAGCTGTTCACAGATAATGGAACAGTGTGCTTTGCACATCCTTCCTTTGTAGGAGTGATGGCAAAGTGGGTCCTTTTTGGCCACATTCAGGAGAAGTTGAGTGTTGGAGCTCCAAACCTGCAAGAACATGTGCACATGCTTAACTTTAAGCAGAGTGGTGAGTTTGTTTGAAGTCAGTAATGTGCCTCGTGTAGAACATTAATTACCTGCAATAAGCTTTTGTTGGAGCGCTGTGTTCCTGTCAATCTCCCTGCGTTTCCTACTGCATGAGCTCGCCTTTGCTAATCCCTGACTGGTTCTGGTGTAGGAAAATGCTTTATTTTCTATATTTCCTTCTACAGTAAAACCATGGTTTTCTTTCTAGAAATTATCATACTGCATGCTTTTGAAAAGTCTCACGCTCTTTGACCACGCAAGTCTTTGGGACCAATCAGTGTGTGTTAAATGCAGGTTTATGAAGTTTCCCAGTGTGTCTTGATTATTACAGGCACTATTTTGCTTTCAAAGAAATAATACAGTAAAAATAGCTAATAGTGGGATCTTCGTCTTGGTGTTCCTTTTGTTACATACTCTGTTCTAGTGACTGACTAGGAAAAAAGGGGGTTTTTGTTTTTGTTTTGCCTGCAGTCAAACAGGAGCATGCTGGTTAAAGGGATTCTGTGGGGGCTGGAGAGGGCCTGAGGGAACTCAGAGAGACATCTACCACCAGCAGCTTGTCTGTTCTAGCTAATTATAGCTGGGGTACTGTTTACTTTAGTGGTGTACTCCTTATTTATTAGTTACTTGGTTACTGCTTGCCTTCAAGTTACAGGCTGGCAGCCAGTTCCTGCAGGGGAGGTGCAGTAGGGAGGGAAGGGCATCAGGCAGCGCTGCAGCTCCCCAAGCTTGGCAAGATTTTTTACACTGTTGGAGTTTGGGGTTTTTTAATACCGGCAACCCGAGAGATGGTCAAAAAGAGTAGCAGAGACGTTAAAAAATAGCAACAACTTAAGGAAATTTTTTACCATCTAGAAGGACTGTGGTGATAAAATTATCATGAGTGTCTCCATGACTTGTAAGTCAGACTTGGCTTTTTTCCCTCCTTCTCCTCCTGTCTTTGGAGCAAAATCTCACTTTTTTGGCCCATATGAAGTTACAACGGTTTGCATAAAATCACGGTCGTTATAGCTTTTTAATTGGTGCCACTTTGTGGATTCTGGAGTTAGTTTCACAGGGTAGTTTTGTTAACTAGTTACAGATCACTTTTCCAAGCATGACTGAACATACACACAGACATTTCACAGTGTTAACTAAAACTAAGTTAAATTATTACAAAACTTGGGTATGGAAACCATAGGTCACTTAGGAGTCCCAGTCCTTAAGAGTCAGACTGCTGGGCTGTTGAACCACTTTGGGAAATCTCACCCTACCTCACCCTCTCACTTTGCTGATGAGCTCTGAGCTGGCCTGTGGATTAGGTGTCTGAAGGAGGTAGTACAGTAGACCTATTTTCACTGGCTTTTGTTATTCTGTTTGTAGTAGTCTTGGTATAATAATTACCTCAGCAAACAAAAGGGCAAAGAACAGTAGTGTTGTATGGGAAGGCAAATGAGGAGAATTAGGAGATTTTCTGCAGCTGTGCTTCAGAAATTAGAAAGTATCATAAATAGTGATTTTCGTGCTACAGCAGCATGAAAATAGTGTTGACCCATGCTATAATTATCAATAAAAGATAATTCTCCAGTCTTTTTGAGCATGACACTCTCTTGCCAAGACAGGAGCCTAACAAGAGCTGAACTTCTGTATGATGGACCAATTACTGAACAATTTAGAGGAAGCTCTGCCAGGAGAATGAGCAAAAAGTTCCATAAAAAAGGCAAAGTGTCTGTCTCCAAAGGAGAAGGTAGGGAATCCAAGGAGCACAACAGGTTAAACAGCCTTGGCCAAAGAAGGGAGTACCCCTAGGCAGACCAGCATCTCTAATCAGTGGTAGTGGTATGAGCTCTGAGGGGAGGGAAATTCAGGCTGGTGCTCTCATGTAACATTAAAAAGGACAAGCAGTCTGTCAGGGGAAACAGTCATTGGTGTGGGATTTCTTCTCTTGATCAAAAAGACAGCAGCACTGCAGCCTGCTTTATCTATAGGGGAGGTGTTGGCAGAGGGCATTTTTTTCCCAGGCCCTATCACTGGCCTGTGATATGTTTTTCCTAATCCATAAAAGAAGTCACCTGCATTTCTCTCTTTTGCAAGCTTTTGTTAATCCCTCGGTTTTCTCTTTTTATTTTATTTTCATTTTTATGCTATTACAATTTTTTTAAAAAGGCAACTTTAAGAGACATCTTTACAAAGGAAAAAATGAGCTACATCTAATGGACTTGAAAAATGTGCCTAGTGCTTGTCTCCAAAGCCAAAATTACTTTTCTCATCTCTGTAAGTAATTTTTATGAATAGCATTCCATTTCAGTACATTGAAGCTCAATCAAAGAAGGGAAGGGGAAACAAAGTGCACTCTGCCCAAGCTTGCCTCCTGCCCCCAGACACCATTGACAGCCATAGGTGTGTTGCACTTTGGTAAAACTTACGTTGCCACAAATTATTTTAGCAAAAATTTTTTTTTTCAGCTATGTAGCTGCAGTGAGATGTGATAAATTTGATGTGCTGTTGACTTAGCTTTTATCTTACTAAGTAACAGAACAAGGAAGAACTGCAGGTACTGTTCCCTGGCGTTCTTGTCAGCTATGCAGGTAGTCAAAGTAATAATAATTTGCCAGTGATGTTAAGAGCAAACATAGATCAAGATTTCAAGTATTCTTTTTATTTCATAATATTCCTTAAATAACTTAGAACCAATATGGAAGGGCTTCCAGAAGAAAATTAGAAGGTAGGTTTTCTCTCTCTAAAGAAATAAATAAAAATTGCATCTTTGGAAGTATTTGACATCGTGTCTTACGTCTTGATTGAGAATCCAGAAGAAGAATTATTTTATTTACTTCAAGAAGTACTATGAGCCTGAATCTTCAATTAGTTATTTTTTAATATTGTGAAATGTTCCTTATTTTGATGAGCTTAACTCTAATGGGACATGTTCTGTGGCTTCTCCTGGTTGAGGACAAGAAGAAGTACAACAGGTGATTTGATTCCACCAGAGATCATTAATTTTCAGTTTTGAGTGTCCAATTAAGAAATAGTACATTATTTTAGAAAACTCCTAATGAAGAGCATATGGAGTAAAGTTTTAAAGTACAGGCTAGAGTCAAGTGTTTGTCCTAACTCTGCTCTCTCCATAATCAAATCTGGATGTGTACATTGTGTATTTCAGTTTGATGTCTGACCAGTCTGCAGCAATTAGTGGAAATTACTAACTTTTAATGCTTTTCAGTTGATATTGTTGATAGGTACTGAAGACTCCAATGTTCCAAGTGTCTTCAGAATTCTCTACCTTGATCTATTTTGTGGCCCATGAGTAGATGTTATTCACATACAGTATTTATTTTAGCTGTAGTGATTAATACGTCAGTTTGACCTATTGGGGTTTCTTTTCTATAGTGCCATATATAAAAAAATGTAATGTAATCCATAATTCAGCTTGTGCAGCCTATGTCAGGCTGTAAATCCTGGTTGGTCTGCAGTCAAAGGCATTTCTTATATTAGCTCTGCTGGGATACTAGATTTTGTGGGCTTCATATAACTTCTAAAAAGTTAATATATTGCCTTTTATCTGGTGGTGATGAAGACCAATTACTTTTTAACATAATTTTCTATATTTCTGCCCTTGCTCTCTAGGTATTACATACTGCTGTGGTAAATTTATTAAGTTGTACTGAGTGTGGGTGGGAGAGAGCAAAGCTGTGTTTCTTCTTGTGTAACTGTTTTTACAGCTACAGATTCTACAAAATTAGATTTTTGTTTGTCATATTTAAATTATGAATTTAACATAAGCCTTCTAATTTCAAAATAATTTTTTAATAAGGCAGTGTCATCTGTAACTTCTGAGTTATTTAGTGTATATATCGAGATTCATTGTTTTTTAAATTAAATGTGTAATTCTATAAACCTTAACAACAGTTACAGTTTTTAAGAGTTCCAGGGGGGTATTTTTATCTCCAGCATTCAATTGGTTTATGTAAGTAGCTCCTCTATGAAAACTTGAGATTTGTGCTGAATTTCTGAAACAACTTTTCTCCGGAAGAAAACCCGAGAGCAGCTCACGAGTAGCTTTTGGTGCCCTGTGTCTGGCCTCTCCCCCCAGACCAAGGCCCTGCTGGGGTGGGTGTCACGCCAGGTGTCCCGGCAGGCAGGTGCCTGGAGCGGGGTCCCGCTGACCCCTGAGCCGCTCGCTCCTGCTCGCACCGGGGCCGCCCCGGCGCCGAGCGCCCACAGCTGGCACCCAGCCCAGCCTGCACATCACACCCCACCCTTCACCTGCCTGGGCTGCACCCTTCCGTGGGAACTGTTCTTCCAGTCTGGTAACGGGACACTTCTGGCTGCCTGTGCCCGATCATCCTGACGTTTGGAATACAGATCCACGAGAAGCATGTCATGTTAACAGAGCACTGCAACAGTCATACTTTGTCTCAATTGATGGGGGACTGCAGCACACAGGGTAATTCATGTTGACAGTAAGAACTTGCAGATAGGCAGCCTAAAATGGTGAAATCATTATAGAAATTTATGTAACTGGTTGAGTGGCCATAGCAGATTGGTTGAGCCAGCCGAATCTGAAGACACTGAAGGAGGTTTCTGCTCTACTGCTTTTTTTTTTTTTAAGATTAATTTTTTGGCTTTTTTAAAATTTAATTAGTTTTTTAAATTAATTTTTTACTAATTTATGTATCTTTGGAACATGTATTTTTGAGTCTTCAAATACTTACACTAATAGCAAAGTTAATAGTAATTGATAAAATATTAAGTATATGTTTTCATCTCTGTTCAGACATACGAAGGTTTTATTTTCATTATTAAATTTTGAGGAAAAATATTGAAAAGAAGGCAGTCATAATTGAAAACAAATCCATTGAATTTTTCTTTACATTTAATTCTCTTTAGAAGAATGTGTTAGCACTTTAGTGAATAGTATAGTTTCACAACTTGTTTTAATTAATTCATAAAACGTTTTTCGATTACTTGCTATTCTGTGGTTTTAAATCTCTTATCTTTGACAAAAAGCAGAGTTTTGTTTACAGAATTTGGATAAAGATGAGGAGCTGCCTTAAGTGTTTAAACAATGCTCTTTATTAAAGAACCTATTTTTGAGTTTCATTTCCTTTTTTTTCTTTTAGGAGTGAGGTTTTGCAAGCTGATCTCATACTTTGCCCACAGACACTGTAAATTCTTCTGCTAGGTATTAGCTGCAGCATTATTTTGCCTAATTAAAAGAGAGATGTGACAACCTGGGTCCATAAGTGTAATGCAGGGGCATCCCAAAGTGAAGAGCAAGAGGGCTGACATTTTGTCACTGCATTTTGTTTGCAGGCAGCGCCAGCTCCTTTTGCCTAAGTGTGACAGTCTAAGCTGTCTCCCTGCAGTTTTTGTTCGTCCAGGACAACGGTGGATTTGAATGAGACAGGGAAGCCTGTTGGTCTGGCAATATTTGTAATGCATTATTGTTTTTCTTCAAAGCACCTGATTCCACAGTCAAGCCTGTGTATTTATTATTACAGGCAGTTGGCTCTGAGAAAGAGACCTGGGAGCACCTTCTCTTCTTGACTTTAACCAAACCCTAACCAGTCACCTACATTTATATATTTCCTTAGAACTCAATTTCAACAAGTTTTAGTCATACCCTCTAGGATCTCCATAATACAATTCTGTAGGTACAGCAAATTCTTTAAATTGCCCTTAGCAGCAGAGCACACAGGCATGTTACAGACTAAGCACGAGAGACCTAAGTCTGTAGAGAGATATATGCTTTGAGTATTATCCATATTAAAAAAGAGATATCCCAAACTTTGCATTTAAAAATATTTCTCTGAAGTGTCTCCTTTAGTGTAAATGCTGATGTGTGTTGTATGGAGAGTGCTCTGTAGCCCGGTAGGGTGGGAATTCTTCCATTGTCAGTCTGGCTCTGCTTCCATCTGTGGCTTACTCTAGCTGGCTTTATCTCATGTGCTCTTATCTTGTTCATTGCTATTCATAACCCATACTTTGTGAAGATGGGCCTTTATTCATAAGAAATATTTGCCAAGTTCCTTGTTCCTTTATGTAAAGGAACAATAAATACTATTTGAACATATATACCTTTGATTTGTTTTCATTCTCAGTTTAATTATGCAGTGCGTATTTTAGACACATATGCCAGATTCTTGTCATATATTAATTTGCCTTTGCACGTTAACAGGCACAAAAGGCAAGCAAGCAAAAACAGTATTGCTGTCTAGGTACCATCTCTATGTTGTGATGATAAGCCTGCTTTAGGAGAAGGTAATAGCCAGGTGGTTCTCAGCTTCTGGATCATTTAAGGAAATTGTCTCCAAATATGTAGAAGATGAAAACCTGGCAAGTCGTCGGCTGTATGAAAAAAGAGATCTCTGACATTTGGCTCCACTCCTCTCTTCTCCTTTTATTCCCCAAATTCCTGCTGTGTTCAGCTGGGGAGAAAAAGGCTGGTTGTGTAGTTAGGTTGTGGTAAGCAAGTGGAGAGCATAAGGTGCAGTTTTCAGTATTTCTGGTAACTGGTGTAAATTCTGTCAGCTGGAACTGATGTGTTCATCACAAACCTCTTCCTTTAGTTTTTCAGGCCATGGAGTTGAGCTGAGCTATTTGATAGTAAGGGAGAAGTAATTACTAAGAATTGTCAAAGCAATTGGAAGTGCATGGATCTGGGATTGATGTTCTGATATGCTCCTACACAGGTACTGTTTAAGGTTACCACTTCTGATTGAAGTCTCTTTCTCCTTTGTATCAAAGCAGCATAATTAATCAGGCTGTAATGAATTCAGGTACTGCTAGTTTGTCACCTCAAGAGAGAAGTTACCAGAGCAGGTTGAAATCCAACTGAAAATATGGTCACGATCAGCATTTAGTATTTAAAGAACTCTTTTAACATGTGTAGTGTAACAGCAGACACCTTGTGATTAGGCTGGGAAACGTGTGTTGCATGACTTGAAATACACCTCCAAAAATAAGTGGAAGATGATACGAAATTCTCTTGCAAATTTTAAATTAAAAAAATACTGTTCTACAATGCATTTTACAGGTTGGCAGGGGAATGTGTCATATCTAGATAAGGAGTTTGCAGGTCTAAATGTTAGTTAGTTTTGTCTTTATTAAGAAATATCTCAGATTGTTTCGGTGTGAGAGTTGTGTCAAGTATAATCTATGCCCTCAAAATCAAGAATCACCAAACAAACCAATGTTTTGGCTTGTGGTTTAAGTTGTTACTTTTGTTGATCACTTACAAGCACTATTTGAACAAAGGTGATGGGTTTGGTGCTGTGCACATTTCAAGTTATCATTATTGTTTGTGCTGTTTTCAGATGTCAGTTTGCTGTTTGAATCCTGTCTGTAGTTCAGGAGGAAAAATCCATAGTATGTTTATTGCAAAAAAAAAAAAAAAATCAGATGCTAGGCATTGCTTTATTTGCTTATGTGATTTTAAAAATGCTTTATATGTATATTACTGAAGGAGATGGTATTTTAGCAGTGCCTGTTTTCTAGGGCTTCAGAAGGAGCATCCCAGTGCAAGGACTGCTCTGGTTGCCATCGTGTGAGTGGTTGAGGAGGTCACTGCCACGGGCTCGGGCAGAGGGTCCGTGCAGGGCACTCACTGGGAGCGAAATCAGCTGGATGATTGTGGCCCATGTGAGGGGGGTGTGGGCTGGGGCTGGCCCTGCCCCGAGTGAATCGGGGCGGATCCGCAGGATAATGACTTCAGCGGGGGGCACCGAGGAGCAGCTGGGGGGCACAAAGCCCTTCATCAGCACAGCTGGATCCGGAGCGAACATCTGTCTGTACTCTTAGACTCGACACTTCTGTTAATACTGGGGGCTGTATTTGCATTTGTTAGATTATTTTGGTAACAGTATTTTCCTGTCTCTAGTGTTCCATTTCTTTCCATAATCCCCTCTCACAGCAAAATCAGTATTGGCAATTCAGAAGAAACAGAACAATTACTTTCATGTAAGCCTTTAACAATTATTAACTTTCCTATACTTTCCCAGCAATGGTTATATGTGTAAGTCTCAGTAAAGAGCAGCTGTGGAATGAAAATAAAGGAATTACACAAAGAAGCTGTTCAGTTGTGCTGAGATTGCCATCGAAGAGCTGTGTGCGAACTCCCTCCTTGGCACTCAGAACTGAGGAGAAGTCATCCCTGTGCCCATATTCCCGGGATACTTCAGTCATGAAGCTCCTCTCCCTGTGCCTGTGAGGAAGTGAATGGCTGATGGGAGGGCAAGATATTTGAATTTACAGGCCAATGCACACTTGACCATAACTGAGTTGATTATAAGCGTTCTTACAATAATTTAATGACAACATAAAGAACACAGGAAGGAGAAGCTTGCGTTCAAAAAAGCGGTGTTGGAAAGGAGCAGTCTTGGGATCTACGAAGCTTCCCTGCTTACTCTTATTCATGTCTTCCCCTTATCTTATGTGTTCCCTATATGCTTCAGAAAAACAAATCTTGTAAACATTTGCTTGGTTTTGGCATAGAATAATAAAGCAGACAAGTGTCACATGAATGATTGTGACACTTGTACAAATGTCTGTGAGCTCAAACAAGACAGGCAAATTATGTTTTGACCCATTAACTATAGCTGTCTTAGGTAGAAAAAAATGCCAGTTTATCTAAATACTTCACTCAAGCATGCACTTCAGACTTAAAAATTTTGCAGAATCGTAACTTCTAAGATTAATAGTTTGCATATTAAAAGCATGTCAAGATATATCATCGTTCCATCTTGGGTTTACTGAGAAATCACAGTTTGGAGTGGATGGCGGGGAGGGAAATCAAGCTGGGTGTTTTGATTCCGTGTCGTACTGATACAGACCATCCTTTTGCCATTCCTACTGTTTATCCACTAAATCATACTACTGTGGAAAAGAGAATGAGGAAGACTTTGGGTATGTCATTCTTTGGCATTATCAACTTCCCAGATTTCCTTTCAACTTGTCATAGTGTCAGAATTCCAGGATGGTAGTAAGAAGTTCTCTACGACATGGTAAACACATCTGTGTCCCCATCAATGAACGTGGGGTAGCCTGGTTGTGGGGCTCAGATGTGATGCTGCAAATAAATTACTTTGTCATTATTGATGTTAAAAAATTTTTAATTTTGATGAGATTTTTATAAAAACTCCTGGACTATAAATTTTGCCATGTCTCAAAGTAATTCCAATTTATCATTATTTCCTTTCTAGTGTAGGTGTTTCTGTAGTTACATACCTCCTTGAAGCCTGATACCATGTGAATTTTTTCAGCTAACTCCCAGTAGCCTTGTGCTAGAAGGATCATTCAGTGCCTGTGTGTTGCAGTGGCTCAAGATTCCCATCCTCTGCCTTTGTTCCTGTCTTCTTCCTTACATGTTCCTTACCTTAGCTTTCCTTGTGTATTCTTAGGTTTCTCCACATAAGGAAAAAGAATTAAATCAAGACAAATTATTTTAGTGCTGGAGTTCATTTTTCAGATTTGAGACCTCACTTGTGGAACAGTTTTTGAAAATGGTATTAATGAATTCTCTGCTACTTGGATTTGGTTATATAGTTGATAATATGATAATGCATAATACAGCTCAAGAATTTTGGACAAAGAATAAAAGTTTTAAGTATTCTCTTAATTTGAGCATTCTAATGGGTCCTCAAACTGCAACCTTTTATTAATGAGAGTATTTTGGAACAAGATGAGCAGTCTGTGGCAAGTAATAAACAGATTGAATGCATGTTTGTGTAGACCTCTTTAATGGGAATGAGGAAATGAGGTTGGATGTGCTTAGCTAGGAGATAAAAAGCCCATCTAAGTTAAAAGGCATAATAGGAGTAAAAAAGTGAGACACAGTTTTAGACTGAAATGAGAGTGAAGACTTGGCAGATTAGATTTGCCTTAAGTCTGTGATAGTTAAAATAACCCCATTTAAAATTTTGAAACTGCAATTTACATGTTCCTTTATTATTATTCAGATTAATACTAAAAGGGCAGAAGTCATCCAAGGAACTTGCGCATTAATTTTCTTCCCTTTCACTATTCTGCAGATTCGTTTTAAAATATTTTTCTAGTACCTTGAATTTTGTTGCTATTTTTTGTTTTGACAAGTTTTCTTTCTGACTGTCTATTAATGCTACTGAGAAATAAAGATGCTTTTACAAAATGCTTTCAAGCACAAAAGGAGATGGTTTTCAAGAGATTATTTTACATATTTACATATTTTACCTTAAGCATTTTGTAGTCACTGCCTACTGGTGAATGTATCAGATTTTTACACACACTTTCAAAATGAACCAGTTTTGCTTCTAAGCCATTGCAAAGGGAGGAAATGAATTCTAACTTTTTTCACTTCATTTTCACATCCTCACATTTCCTTATTTCACATGGTTTAAAACAAAATGCCTCCAGCATTATTTTTCCTTTCTCAAGAGCAAAGTGAATGTGACTTTTCTAAGGGGGTCACAGGATGCCTCTGAGGCCTGTGGGTGTTACTGGACTGCTGCCTGCTTTCAGCTTAACTGAAGGGCTTGTCATAGTTTTCATCTCCTAAGAAATTAGCCCTAGGTGCTGGCCAGAAGCAGGAGAAGGCAGCATTATGAGTCCCACGCTGGTTATTTCCCACTGACATCAAATCCTGAGGTTTTAAAATTAATCCTACACAAAGACAACCCTTCATTTCGGTGCCAGTTTGAAATTAGACTGCAATAATGACCTTTTAAAGACGTCTAGTTGTTAAGATAACCCCCTGTTGAAACTGGAAGGTCGCTCTTGCACCCCGCGTTGCTCGGCCGTTCCCGAGGCGGTGGCGGTTCCGTGGAGGTGCCGGGGAGCCGTGGCCGGGCCGTGCCCCGCGCTGCCACCAGCGCCGGAGCCCCGAGCCCGGAGCCCGGCCANGGGGGTCACAGGATGCCTCTGAGGCCTGTGGGTGTTACTGGACTGCTGCCTGCTTTCAGCTTAACTGAAGGGCTTGTCATAGTTTTCATCTCCTAAGAAATTAGCCCTAGGTGCTGGCCAGAAGCAGGAGAAGGCAGCATTATGAGTCCCACGCTGGTTATTTCCCACTGACATCAAATCCTGAGGTTTTAAAATTAATCCTACACAAAGACAACCCTTCATTTCGGTGCCAGTTTGAAATTAGACTGCAATAATGACCTTTTAAAGACGTCTAGTTGTTAAGATAACCCCCTGTTGAAACTGGAAGGTCGCTCTTGCACCCCGCGTTGCTCGGCCGTTCCCGAGGCGGTGGCGGTTCCGTGGAGGTGCCGGGGAGCCGTGGCCGGGCCGTGCCCCGCGCTGCCACCAGCGCCGGAGCCCCGAGCCCGGAGCCCGGCCAGCCCCGAGCCCGGCCAGCCCGGCAGCCCCGGCCCCGCGCCCGGGACGAACAAAGGGGCTCTGTGCGGTTGCAGCGGGCAGATTAGTTACACGCTGCTAACAGAAGGCTCGCACAAAAAGGGCCGACTTGGCCATCAAAAAAAGTTAATTCTTGGCTAGGAGTGTGAATTGAAAGCATACCTTCTAATGCTCTGACACTGGCCGGCAACTGGCAAAGCTTGGAAAAGGGTGTATTAACAGCAACTGTTAATATAAACAAGAAAGTGATTTAATACATGCTACCCCCAAGTGTGAAGTAGAAACTGGCCCAGTAGAAAATGGGAAACGTGGAACAGATCTGCATAATATACAGGAGATCTTTGTCTATTGGAATAAATAGAAATTTGTGTTGGTCCTAACTAAAATTACTCACCTAATCATTCGTGTCTTTTCACTTTGGGGTTTTGCATCATAAACCTGCATGAATTTACCGTGCAGAATTGTCTTTCATTACTAGTAATAAAGAGGTTTGAAGCTGGAGATGGTACCTCGTTGTAGTCAAAACAGATGTGTGTAAACAAAGGCAAGAAACTATATATCTATGAAAAATTATTTTGGTAACCCTTAGCAATTGTTTTTCTACATTTAAATTATGAAAAAAAAATTACCATCATATTTCGGTTTTGTTAAAAGGATATATGTGTTTTTCACTTGTAAGAATTGACTGCTCATTTTTTTGAGGGTTTTTAAATTTGGCAATGCTCAAAGATGGTTCCAGCTGTATAGAGTATAACTTTGATTGCTGAGACAAATTTGGTTATGATTTCAACTATACGTGATATATGAAAATTTCAGCTGTTTAACCAGCATCAATGGTATGTTTTCCTTTAAAAACTGGAGTAGGTCCATCAGTAGAATGAGCACTTTTAATCTGTTTAAATACTCCACCTTTGATTATTCAGTTATATTTTAGTTCTATTCATCAAAAATAGAAAATATTCACTAAACATTTTATTATTTGACAGTGTACTCCACCATCTGCTGCCATGATGCACACAACTCTTGTTTTGAGAAATGTACTGTGAAATCTTAGTTTGAATCTGTAGATTTTGAAAATGCACAATATCCAGTCATTTAAGCTTTCCTTTTTTAACCCTTAGCACTGTTAGAGATTTCAAGAGCTTCTTTACAGCATTTCATAAATTAAATGTTTACCAAAATACAGATGTAAGAAAAATGCCATTTGTATGTTCTGTTTTTCTTTTGTGTATTAAAATAGTGGGATTACTTGCTTAATCACTTAGGGAGGCAGTAGAAAATTCAGTCTTTTATTTTATGATCATTTCTCTTCTTTAATACATTTCACCTAGTTTAGAAGTATGGATCAGAAACTCGCAAGGAAAACTGATGCCCTTTCCTGCAGCTAAATTAACAGGAATCACGTGGAAAACAATCTGAGCCTTGTATGAAAAGGGGAGCCATTAAAATTAGCCCTAAGCTATGGACTGCACCCAATATCACTAGAACTGCACTCACTGCAGATGTGGAGGCTGGCTCTCAGGCAAACTGAGCTGTGTTGTATAGCTACAATTAAAATCAACTCCTCTGCCAAAAAATAAAAGGGAGGAGGGTAGAAGGAGAACATCAAAGACAGATTGAAATGTGTAGTTAGTAATAAGAGTGGTCTCCTCTTGAACCAAGCCCTGCAGCGATTCATGGCCCCCTTGTTAATGAGAAATTTTGACCTCTGGTTTGTAAGTTAAACTTGTAATCCCAGCTAATGAAGTAAATCAATCCCAACTTCAGTCTGTTGTTCCCATTTTTCTTTCCACAGTGTGTCTGGGAGTTAGTATCCAGGTCTACAAATACGATTTGGGGGAAAAAAATTATTCTGCTGCTGTGTAACTTCTCCTGTTTTGCAGATTCACTTACACATATCTAAAACAGGCAGATTATTTTAACTTGTCTGCGTGCTTGTAAAATGCTTGTTGGTTTTGGGTGTTTGTGACATTTAAATAATAGGCCTGAGTTAACATTTTGAAAGGGAAGCTGGATTTGTAACAATCCAAAAATATTTATCTTCAACAGGTTTAAGCTTTAGGTATGTAGATTGAATTTAAATTATTTGAGGAGCCTAATTTTAATTCTTGCTATAGGTTTAAGGGGATACTGATGATTGTTTTGTGTCAGAAAAACAGTCTTCCACTGCAGTCTCAATTCTAAGAGAAAACATTCACTAGCAATGAAATGAATGCAAAGCAAAGATGCCAGTTTTCATAATGTGTGGATCATCCTTTGAAATACAAACTTTTGTGTCTTGTGAGCCACCGAGCAACAAAAATCCCAAATCCAGCCCTGGTAAAGCCTCTGAGTTGATTCTGTGTCACACCATTTTCTTAAGGAATCTCTAAGAGATCAGCAACTGATATAAAAGGAGGTGAAGTCTTTTTGGCAAAAATAAGGAGATGTCAGATTCATAATGTGATCCCTTAAAGGGAAACATAATCAGTTAGAGACAAAAAAAGACTTGTAGCTGCTTTGTTTTCCTTCTGCGTTAGTAATTGCTAGTGCTGGGGACTCTTCTGAATGACACAGGCCCTTTTTTGTTGTCATATATTTCGCTCCAAAGAGAGTTTTTACATTATTTTATGGCTGTTTAGTGCTACAGACACTGTTTTACAGGGGCAGGATCTCCCAAACTAAATGTGTTTTTCTAAATGAAGAGTACATATGCTCCCCTCTTGCTGCATCTCTGCTGTCCCTGCAGCTGTGGCCCAGAGGGGTGCAGAGTTTTGGCTCCCAAGTTTTTGGCTCTTAATATTAGTTTTTCCTATCCGTATTCCTGCAGTTTGGTCAACAAACCTTACCCCATATTACAACCTTTTGTAGATGTCATGCATTTAGGTTTCTGTCATGAAGAGGGAACAAATGACCACATGCTGCTGTATTTTATGCAATTTTATTATAGAAAAGAGTAATTTTTTGCAGCAGTGAAGTCGGAGTCTCCGAGGACTGCCCCAGTTCAGCAGCTGTTTTTCCTGGGCTGACCCCGGTGGTGCTGTGTTTCGGTTACCTCAGGGACCAAGCCTGGCTGTTCTTTCTGGAAGTAGGAGCTGTATTATTTTTATGCCTTTAAAAGAGGATGATTCCTGCCTAGATTTGATGACTTGCTGCCTGAAAGCTGACAGTGATTTCCTCAGGGCAGGCAGTGGTCAGGGGCTGTTGGTGTGCCCAGAGGGATGTGTCCCCCCAGGCGAGGGCACAAAGGCTCCTGCAGAGCTTCAGTGGATGACCTGTCAGCAGCAGGTGACACCTGGCCCTTGTCTGCCCCTCTCAGAACTGATGGACACGGGGGAGCCCTGGCAATAGGGAGATCAACCAAACCTGGAGAAAAAGCCCCTTTGTAACTCACTGAAAGCTGTTCTGAGGCTGAGCCTTGCAGTGACAGGCCCTGAGTAAGTTCCTTTCGGCCTTTCTGAGAAAAGCAAAGCACGTGAATGGTGGGTCTGGAAGAAGAGGTGGGTGAGCAGAAGGTTCTAGAATATATCGTAGAATGGTTTGGGTTGGAAGGGACCTTCAAGATCATGTTGTGCTTTGGCAGAGGACCCACGAGTTGTGGAGAGTGAGATGCAAGAGGCATCTCCTAAGGAAGGGGAGAAAGAGCTTTTCTGTAAAGGAACAAAATATTAATGCAGTCCAAATATAGAGATTATATCCCCTAATAAGTTTTAGCCTGTAATGTATATTTTTCCTAAGGATCAAATGTAGTGGAAATTTTTATTACTCAGAGTTCCTCTGTATCTAGAGGGACTCTATAAGTAACACATTAAGTGTTACTGTGATCTTCAAAGTACACATGAAGGGCTAGATTAAACTGTATGCTGTTTTTGTTTGTGATAATACTGCACAATCATTAACATTACCTGTATTAATGCTTTGAAGATGCTCTTGACCCTCATAATGATTTGAAGCTGGTTGCTTTATACTGCTGCAAATCATTAGTGCATTATAAGTAAGACTTTATAATAACCTACTTTTTGTTTCACTAAATTTAAAAGAAGCTTTGTTAATTCTGACAACAAGTGGAAAAACGCAGCAGTGGATCTGTTCTCAAGTGATATACCTTCGTATATGGAGGATCCTGTTGTGAAGAACTTGGAAAATAATCATGGTTTATTAGCTGCACAGTCTTTTACCCTTTGTTTCTATTCATTTAATTTAAAGTGAAACAACTCAGCATGCAAAACTAAAATTAGCTGCAAAAAAGGTGTAAGTGAATAAACAGGCAAATCCATTAGAGTCGATGGGTTATTGGATCCCTTGCCATTCCTCAGATGGCGGCCTATTAAAAGTGGTAATGTCTGCCTCCAGCATGGCCTTGAGGCACGAAGAAGGCCAAGACAGGCATATTTCACATGCATCAGACACAAGAATTAAATAGACCAATGTTCCCTAAAAGACTGAAGTACATCTCTTTCTGACGTTCATCTCGGGCAAAAATTCATTGATCTCAGTATGTCCCTTGGCAATTATAAAATATTAAATCCAAGTCACACTTTTCTAGTTGGCTTAATTTTTTCTCTATTCACAGCTTTCTATTTGATCAATTTAACAAGTTAGGAATAGCATCTAATAATAAAATAAAAACTGCAGAGTGAAAAAGTTTGTTAGTTTCACATTCTTACATTTTTATATTTAGTCTTTAGACCTGCCTGTCATTTTATTGTGTTTTAAATAAATTTGCACACTAAATAGATGAAAAGAATATGTATTTATACACTCAAAAACCCCCTTCATGTGCTCCTTTGAATTAGCAGTTTCTTTTTAAAGCTAGATATTTGTATGTGGCCATAGTATTGCAGTGAAATCTGTATTTTAAAACTAAATCTGTGTAGTTAATCAGCATTGTTTTTCCTGGTGTCAGACACTAATTATTTCTGCTTCATGTTTCTCTTATGTCAGGCTGGAAAATTTAATCTTGGTAGAATCTTCTGAATTAGTACTTACATGAGGATTTCTGTTTGTTTGTTTGTTTTAACTGAAATTTGGATTTGTTTGTGTAAATACCAGTCAAGCAGAATGACAAATAACCTTTCAGAACCTGTATCTATTTTAATTTCAATGTGGAGATTGTAACATTCATTACAGCACAACGAATGTCTTTGCTGGTGAGAGAATACCACGGGGAGATTTTTTCCATCCAGGCATTCTACCTGTTGTAGGGCTTGTTCCCTTCCTGCTCAGGACTCTCATCTGGCTGGCACATTAGAGCCTTCCATTCCTTCAATAGCTCTTTGGCCAACAGCTGGAAGCACTCTTGGCTGAAAAGATGTCAAGAAGAATGCTCAGAGTCTTGGTTGGCTTTCAAAAAATGACAATTTTGATAATTTACTATCAGCAAAATTACCCCATGGAAAGGCAGGGTAGGCTAGTCAGTAGGTCTTAAATTTTCAGAACAGCAAAGTTTTAAGATTTTGCTTTACATTTTGGAAACAAGACCTTGTTGCCACGTCACTTCTTTTTAATACACCTAAGTCGTTTTTTGTTAACAGAAAAACTATTGTAAGCGTTAATGAGATGGGGGGAAGGAAAAAGCGTGTGTGGCTGCCAGTGTAGCTCCTTCAGCACCAATGGAGAGAAGTCAGCGTGCTGCCCTGGGTGCCCAGTTGCAGACATGGACAGACTGGGTGTCTGGCTCTGTGCTGTCTCTGCTGAGTTTCTAACCTGGCAAACGTCTCCCTTGGCCCCGAGCCCGGCGGTGCCAGAGCAGGGTTCCTGGCTGTGTCCGCTGTCCCAGCACAGCTCTGAGCCCCGCGCCGTGCGGACCAGCTCGCTCCCATGGCTGCGCTGAGATCCCTGCGAGGAAAAGGAGGACATTGTTCAGCTTATCAGCCGTGCTTTGGGGTCCACCTTGGTTGTTTTTATTTTGTTGCTGGAGGTGTTAGATTGGTAGCTGTGCCTGTCCCTTGCTGTGACTTTGTACAGTGAATATTGTAAGAGGGCTCATTTCCAGATGGTCCTTAAAGGTGAATATGGTTATCAACTGACCAGCGTCCATCTCTCCTGCCTGAGACTAACAGGTGTAGGTATGATACGAAATTCAGGAAACACAGGAACACTGTACAGGTGACCCGGTATCCCACTAGATGTTGAGATCTTTTTCCTTTTTTCATAGCAATTGTGATCCAGGCATTTAAAAGTCACTTCAAGAACAATGTTACTCACTTACTGAGGCTTGAAAAATGCAGATATAATTTTCTCTCTTTAAAATTAATTTTTATATAATCTTCTGGAAGAGCCTCATTTTGAAACAGGTCTACAATATGGCCTAGACAGAAATATGGCCTCTACATGTTTGTGTATATCTCTCCCTGTACATGTGCATGTATAGACTTATGTGTGTGCTTATAAAATAATTCTTGATTATGAAGCTGATCTATGATCAGCCATTTGACATAACATTATAAGCTGTCTCAAACATGGCTGAGAAAATAGTATTAGAAGAGTTGTGTTCTGTGTTTGGTGATTATGGGTTGATGGGGTGAATTGGCTCTTTTCAATTGCCAGCATTAACTGCTTGTTAGTGTGCTCTGTGTGGTGGCCGTGGTGGTTGGACAGCCAGCACACCTGTATGACCAACCAAAGTTTGATTTCCATTTCTCACCTAATGGACTGGCACATAATGCATTATTTATTAAAGCCATCATTCTAATTGATGTTTTGTGGGGGGAGGTTTGATTCAGAGAGCACTTCTTGTTCAAAATACTGTTTCCTTTATTGAGTCCCTGCCACCATCAACCATACACTCTTAATCTAATGCCATTTATCTCATCTGCCCCAAACATAATTCTTGCCTGTTTCTTTGAATTTATAAATTGCAGAACTGGGTTTGCTTTTGAAATCCACTTAAAATTCAAAATGAGACAAAGTAAGATGATTTTAACTATGCCTATTCTGAATATTTCCATGACTTTACATGATATGAAAAACTGCCCTTCTCCAGTTTTATTTTATTCTACAGAAATAAATATAGCTGTTCTTATTTTTTTTTTAATTCTTTAAACATAAATTAATTATAGTTTAATCAGTTTTCTGGCTGTTTACATTTTTTTCCTAGTCGGTTCTGCATCACAATATTTTTGTACATTATATTATGATATAAAAGCAAAATTAATAGCTGTAAAATGTGACAGAATTCTGCTGTAAGGATGTGCAATATTGTTTATGAAAATTACTCCGTTTAAAGAACATTTTACTGAACTTCATTTTTCTTGAACTGCATACTAATTTTAAAGGTCAGTGTGGTTAGTTACCATAGTAGTGACCTAAAAATAACCTTTCCAGTGTACCTGTATATTTCTGATCTGTAGTGTTAGCATTCAGAAATGTTCTTTCCCTTAGAGTTTCAGCAGCTAAATAAGTTGCAACCCCTTCAGCTATACTCATAAAAATTTGCTTCCAGACAACATGGTCTGTTTATTGTGTAATAATCGAAATGGCACTAAATTGCAATGATTGCTGAACACTTAGGAATTGCATTAACCACTTAACTGCTAAACTATTTTCCATTTTCTTCCTCACTGTGAAGTATTATATTGATTTTCCTCTTAGTTAGAGCTGCTTACTCAACCTCTGAGATGAACAGAATATTTTAGTAACCTCATACACTGTCATATTTTGAGTCAATCAGCAGTGACCTTGGCAAAGAATTTTCTGGAGATTTTAAAAAAAGCTATCAAGCAGAATAGCTGGCAGTGTGCAGCCATGTATCTTTACAGAAAATAGAGGGAAACACAAAACGTCTCTGCTAAATGAGTTTAGTACATTATATGGAGGATTAAATCTTTCTCTTCCCCTCTATGCTAGATGGGTTATTTCCTCTTACTTTTGATACACTACTGCTAAGACAAATTGGTGAATAGTTACGAGGCCTTATCCAGGGACTTAATCGCAGCCCGTAATGTGGTGCTGGGAGTGTAATTAAAAACCTAAATACAGTGATAAGTGAAGGATTTTAGTAGTGCCACTATATTCTTGGGGGGTGTTGATGATTTTTTTGTTTTCTAGCTGTTGTTTGTTAACTGAGGCAAAACACAAACATTAGAGCAGTATCAAACTTCAAAGCTCCATGGTGATTGTTAGCTAAACTAGTTGTGTTTCCAAATATTTTACTTTCAAATTGATTTCCTTTTTCTCTCAAAGGTTTATAGAGATAAATTCTGGTCCTGTTTCCTTCTGAGAAAACTTGTCAGAAAAAGCAGAGGGATTTCTGGTTTGCGTTTTTGTGGGGGGAATTTTTCGTTGGGCTTTTTTTTCCCCCCTTTTTCCGTAATCTTACTGCAAAAAAAAAAAAGGGGGGAGGGGGGGAGGCTGATACAGGTAAGGAAGAGTTAACTAGAAATGGAGCGGGGATGCTGGGGGGCAGCAGTGCTGCAGAACATAGCAGTGTTCGTGCGAAGGCAAGTCATTTCCCGAAACACTGCAGACACATGGCCCGAGGCGGTCTAAAACCTTTGGAGACCAAAATGGCTCGCAGGAGTTAGAAGTAATAAGGTGTTTTTCCCTTCTTTCTCCTTCACTGAAATTCTGTAAGGTTGCTATGCATTACCAAGGAACAATGCCACTATTTTTGTGTTTTATATGGGTATTAAGATCCATTACAATTTGACATTTTTAAGATTGGTTATCCTGTAGTTTGGTGTTAAATTGAAGTTGTTTGTTTTGAATTTAATTCTTTCATTTTTCAAAGGAAAAAAGGCAGCACTGCTGTGCTGATAGCTTACTGAAGTATGCTAGGATTTGATGTTTGAATTTAATGCTTGCTATCCCAAACTATAGGCAAAATTATCTGTAAAAGAAGTCTTGGGTTTTATATTTCTTTTAATATTTTTTTTAAGTCTGAAAGGTGCTTTCTGGCTAGCTTTTCACAATCAGGTTGTAGAAGATACTGCACATCTAATATCTTTAAGGCATACAGTTTCTGGGATTATTTTTAACACTCTGTTACACACCCAAGTTGCATTGTGCTTAATGCAACCTGCTTATGATTATTATAACCCTGCATGTTTGCAGCAGCTAAATAAACTCCACATCAAATAAATTACTGCAGAAACGTTATTAGGCCAGCAGCAATGTTAAGGACATCTGTTAACTCTTTTTTCAAATGCCCTGTCCTTACTGTTTATTCTAAACATTTATGTTGTTAATTACTACCTAAGTACACAAAGTAGTCGTTCAGACAAGGCTGTGAAGAGCAGCTGAGGAGGATGAGACAAGTTCATGTCCCATTCATAGCCTTGCTCTGAATGCCGCAGTGGCATGCCTGTAGCTCAGTGTTTTAGGGGGAACAGTGGGAAATGGGGACAGAGCAATGGATAATTGACAGAGATTTCCATCGAGGTGGTTACAGCAATGGTCATTGCTCCAGCCGCTGAGGCCTTACCTCAGTCAGCAAGGCACAGTCTGAGCAGCTTTCCCCATTTAGGCCCTAAAAGTCTAAGTTGTTATTAGAGCTGGTGAAAAAAAATTTGCTATGAAACTTCCTCTGTCAAAATACATTTTTGTCAAAGATAAAATGTTTAGGAAAAATACATCTGTTTCAAACACATATTTGTCAAGAAGGTTTCTCAGCTCCAAGATGACATTTCTAGTGAGAAAGTGAGTCTATTGCCGAGTGGTTGCAGCCCAGATCTGGGAGATGAAAGATGAATAGTGCCTTAACCACTGGGCTGACAAGTCTCTCTGCCATTCATGTTTGTTATAATGCAGGATGAAAACATTGTTGAGAATTGAAATGTTTTCTGGCTTAGTCTTTATTATAAGGTAAAATGTTACACACTAGAACCCAATTCATAGTTCTTTTAAATATCAATTCTTTACATTTGAAACTCACCTGAGACCATGAGGTGTTCTGTCAGCTGGCACCAAAGTGGTCCAGGGCTCATCTTCATTTGTAATTTAGTGAATCACAGATACCTGATCATGAAAACAAACAGGATGCTGTTTTTCAAAGGTTAGATGGAACTTAAGAGCAACTCTGGTAAATTAAAACAAACAAGCAGTAATAAAAGGACTTGCTGCAATTCTCTAAAGACAGTGTCTGAAAAGTTTCTGTTGGGAAGTTTGCCAGAATACTGAGAGCTTTTCATCAGCATGATAGGAAAAATAGCTGCAAAGTAAGGAAAACTCCATAACTGTGTTTTGTTGCTGTCATCTGAGCAATGTCTGATTTTCAAATTACCATCTTGGCTCTGAATGAGGTTGAAGTAAACCTGTAGTATATACTTAGAGTATTGCCAGTTCAAGTGTTTTCCTTGCAGTTAAGTGTTGGCTCAGTGCAGTGTGGCTATGGAGGATCACAGCTCCAAGCTCCTCTCTTCACTGACTCACGTGCAGCCAGACCGAGCAGACAAAGGCAGGGCTGACTGCCTGGAGAGCCCAAAGTCCAGGCTGCAGGGTGGCTCCTCTCCTTTGTCATCCTTCCCCTTGGCCACCCCAAGATGCCCAAGGAGGTCTTGGCCCTGCCTGGTGCCTCTCCCGTGGCAGAGATTCCCACAGGTGCTCCCCAGAGTCTGTCAGATAAGATCATGGGTTGGCCAGCTCCTGTTTATGGGCCAATGAATTATGCAGCTGGGGTAATTAGATGGTTTTGTTCTGTGAATCAGGATTATGCTCCTGGGGTGCCACCTAGGTAAGTCTGTGAAACTGCATAATAAAAAAGTCATTTTTATGCAGAGGTGGAAATATTTTGAATGCAAAGAAGAACTGGTGGGGGAGGGCAGGCCCGATGTCCTCCTGTATTTGGAGGGGAAAAGTGAAGTCCAGTTGTTAACCATTACAGCTCTTATTTCCCTTGCATTGTAGGGGGAGGAAGAGGCTATTTTAGCATCAACTCCAAAAGAAATGAAGTACTACTCTCTTCCCCCAAGTAGAGCTATAGAATATAGATCCATTTGTGTAGTTGGAAAACATGTGTGGAATTATGTATTTAGGGACTCTCTGTATTTGTATAGGCACTGTATGCTATTTGTGTAATAGGACCCAGATTACAATTAAAGTCAATATTCCTTAATTAAACCCTAGTTTCCATGATACTCTTCGGCTGCGTGTTTTGGAAGACATTTGAGGTAACAGACCAGTATGTAGTCTTGACTTCTCTAACCTCCATGCCTTATGTTTGTGCCTCAAGATAACATTGAATAACATATTTAAACTGCTCATGTGTGAAAAAGCAAAATTATATCTCACGAACTGATTTCTTCACACATTCAAAAAATCGAATTCCCCTTTTGTTCAGATACTAAACGGGAATCCAAAAGGAAGGAATGTTTGTACACAAGATGTGGTATTTCAAAAGGGGGAAGATACAGATCCTTTTAATGAGAAGGCATTATACTGATTTTAAAAGTTGAATAATTTTACAAAGGTATTCTTTTACAAATGTAGTTTTCATTGTGTAGGCATTACAGTCTGGTTCAGTTGATAATGAGTCAGAGAAGTTTACTGAGCTGTTATGATTCACTATTTTGAGTTGTATATAGATACTGTAAAATAGTAATTGGTGATAACCATATTTGATTCTTTCTTCAATTTCATCATACATAAGAACTGGTATTGCCAAGTGCTGTAGTAAAAAATAGAGGGACATATTCTTGTGGCTGTGATTAGTATTTATTAAAAATATATTTATGTTTTCCATATGTCTGTGTCATAGTTTTGCATGGGTATGTATAAATTATACCAAAGCCACAGTCTTTCATGGATTTTAATTACGATGTAGCTATTTTTGGAGTTTTTGTAAGTGAAGCGGACTTTAAATTTGAAGGCAGTCCACCAGATGAGCTGTTCCAGCTGGAATTAGAGCTTACTTTCAAATTCCAACATCTATATGAAATAGAACTTGATGACATGAGATGCAAGTCTTAAAAGTAAAACAAAATAAAACAATAAAACACCAAAACAAAACAAAAACCCTACAGCCCAAACAAAACACAAAACCAACAAACCCTAATAGTAATAAAAGTTCCAAATGTCCTCTCTCAGTTTACAGAATCTGTCCGGTTTTCTGGACTTTGGATAGAACTTAGATTTATTGCAATAAAATTAGCATTGTATTGTTCAATCTGATGCTACTGTTTGGGTTTTATGGGTACACAGAGTAGCAAGACAATAAGGGGTTATAGTGATGGTGCTGCTTGTGGAAAAACCGAATTAGGCCTGTAGTGGGAGGTGGTTAGACAAGGACAGCCCTGAAGTTTGCTCCTGGAAAATATGGAATCCGCTGTAGTTCCACAGAAGGGGATGCCCTTTTCTAAATAAGAGCAAATAGAAACAAAGTACTTTATAAATGAGTATGTAAAGGATATGGCAGGATCTTGAGCAATATTTTTCAGAAGAAAGAATGTTCCGGTTACTGATTTCTCTTATTCACTGAAAAAAAAGAAGGCCTGTAGCTCTGAAGGCATAATTTGTTTAAGACCCTGGCCAAATTAAGTCACCTGGGGAGCGGTGGAGGCTCCTGAAGAGCAGTCTATGTTCTGGCCATGCATTTTGCTGCAATTTAATTTTAAAAGAGTAAGCAGAAGCCAAGATCTAAGAACTGTGGCAGTTAACGGGAAAAGCTGATATGGGATAATTGAGGTTAGAGTTCAGATAGAACAGATGGTAAAATAGTTATAACCTACTGTACCATATGTTGCTGCTGCACGCATTCAGGTAGCATATTATGTGACAGTGTGGAAAGATCAGGGATCCTAGCACAGATTTGTAGAACTACCAAAAAAGAGCTTGAAAAATTGATTTCGTAATTTCAGGCCAGGTTAATGAGAAAGATGTAATTTGTTAAACTGAGCACCAGAACTCACCTTTCCAGAAAGGGATACCAAAAATTAGGCATAACACATAACTGCATCTTTTCTAATTCCCAGAAAACTAAAATGAAGCTTGTATTTCAGGAAGTCTGTTTCAGGCTCGTTAGACTTGAATTTCTGCGGAAAGTATTTGAAGAAAAAAACAAATTCACAGCACTTGAATTCAAGCCATTAAAAACAGGTTACAATTTGATTTATGATTTTTGTAACTTTTAATCAGGGGCCAGATTGTCAAAAGAGCATGCTGTCTTATTGAGATGCCAATGAAGTGATAAATTTCTCACTGGAAACAGCTGGAGCTTCACTGGGTTAGAGTATGTCAGAAAACCTGACTGCTGATTTATAATCTCTGCTGATAATACTCAGACGCTTTTTAAGGAATCTGATGCGATACCATGAAAACAGGAAGGTAGAAGACAAGAAAGAGAAAAAAGGGTTAATCAAGTCAGAAGTACTGAGAGAAGAAGTGAAATAGTAGCAAAGAAGAAAAATGAAGGCAGAGAGTTGTGATTTGGAGTGGTGCTAAAGAGCCTCTGGGCTTGAGATTCATCTCGCATTTTATAATGCTCATGTTGTGTTGTATCATAATGCACTTGCTCCTACTGGAGCTGCTGTGCCTCCCCTCCTAGTGCCAGTGGTAAAAATAGGCCAGTAGCACCATTGCATGCTATGGAACACACTCGGAATTCCACGCTGCTGTTTCCCTTGGCTCTCTCTCTAATTACTGCAGTAATCCCCTCAGTGTGTGCTCCTGTGCTCAGCGTTTGTCTGCTTGGGTGCCCTCTCCCAGCATCTGCGGGGTTCTCACGTTGCTGCAATGGCTTGTGCCAGCTCCTTCCAGAGAGGGGACTACATTGCACTCCACTGCCTCTTTTTTAACTTAGCCAAAAATATCCCATCATGAGCCTCTGGTTTGAGCTACTACTTTGGTAAAGGTTTTTCTTTTGTAGTTACAACCTTCTTTTTGATATAATATTCATGTTTATTTTGTTTTGGGAGTAATTAGATCTGATGGACTTGTCGGTTTATACATTGATTATTGTCAGTTGTCGGGACCCATCTGTAAGAGCTCTTCAGTATGTATCAGATGATTGATTAGGTGATTTTGTGTCTGGCTTAGGCTTATTTCTATAGTATATTTTAGGGTCTGTTTTAATTAGAGTTGTTTGTAGCGGAGCACTTGATTTTGACTATCTGGTTTTTAATTTATTTTAAATAATTAATAACTATATATATTGGGGGTGGTTTTAATAAAGGAAAGGTGGTGATAGTTGTAATATTTACTTGTTAAATCTTACTTTCTTGAGGTAGTCCGAGTGGTGTTCAAACCTATCAGAATAGTAAAAATGAAAAGTTAGAGATAAACAAGAGTAGAGCTTTAACATCTGAAAGAAATGTTTTTCTGCATCACTGTGTCTCCTCCATGATCATCTGTAGACTGAAGACATTTTTTCTTTATAGAAATTTATATGGATTGCCCAAGATACAGTTGATTAAAGAATCTTCTGGAAAGTTCTTGTGGTGCATTTAATCCCACTGTTTATACAGTGAGGTGGATCTGGGACAATTGTGAGTGTGTGAAAGGGTTAACTTTACAAAAGACAAGTATGTTTGGGTTTTTTTCAAATAGCTTAGTTTGATATTTAAGGTTTATTCTTTGTTGTTGGCTGTGTTGAATGTAAGTGTCTTTAAAAGATTGGTTGTTTGCTTTGTGGTGAAATGGGCTGGAGGAAGATAAGGATTTGGGAATTTGTGAAGTAAGAGGGGATTACAGGGTTTCTAAAGTGTAGAGCAAAGTTTAAATTGTCAGTAATGTGTTTATAAATTAAAATGATCTGCCTGTTACTCAAGGCTTGGCTGTCTTACTTTGTCTAATAATGGAGGCAAAGGAAAAACCTGGGTTGACATTCAGAGGTTGGAGGACAGTATGAAGGAGAGGGTTGGTTTTGGAAGTTTAGGGGCAGATTAGATAACAGTCTAATGCTCTAATGCAGAGCAGTCAGAGGTGGTGGAGACATGCAGGTCACCAAGTGTATCTGCTTTGAGTCCTGGAGAAGTGATCCTGGTGTGGGAGAGAGAGACAGGAACATGGAAAAGGACTTGGGAAAGAACGTGATGGAAACAGCACTTGGTGACCAGGATGTGCAGGGGACTGTCCTGATAGTGTGGAAGGGGAAGCAGTGCAGGGAGTGGGGGCTCCTTTAAGGTTACTGGTATCTGTTGTTTCCTTTTTGGAGGCTTTTTTTCTGAGTTACTTGTGCCAATCTAAGTTTTTAAAACGTTTTCTGAACAAGCAAACCACAAACTTAAAAAGAGCCTAGAGTGAGACTTAGCTGTAAGAAATGTGAAGAAGTCACGAACTGAATGGCTGAATGATCTGGTAACTTTTCCCTAGTGAACTCTGTCATTTCTCCCTAATGTCTGAAATGCACCAGCCTTAATTATATTCCATGATATTTGCAGTAATAGAGTGTTAGCTGTCTTCCACCTTTTATTTACAAATGTTAATGTCTTGTTTCCTGCACACTGGACTGTGTTCCAGCAATGTGTTTATCCTGCAAGCTGAAGGTATTAGCATTTAGGGCTTAATTTTATTGCCACTCAATCCAGAGATAACTGCATTGCCTGCTTTATTTTGGTTTGTTTAATGGGCTGGGTACGGGTGAGGGCCCTGCACTACCCTCAATCCACAGAGGAGCCTGTGGTAATTACAGGGAAAGGTTTAGATCACTGTTCAGAGAGAGTGACTAATCCACCAGCAGATTTTACACAGGAGTAAAGTCCTAAGGAGCTGGTAGATCTGTGGGTATTTTTGTCCTTTGCTTGGCAACTGGCGCATAGAGCCACTTGATTGGCACTTGCACAGTTGCTGGGAGTGAGCAAGATGGCCAACAGCTGGAAACACAATTATTATAAAGTCTGGGAGTTATACATCATAATTAGGCTTAAGAACCGAAAGTCAGCTGAGATGAATGAGGGCAATTCATGCTCTCAAGAGCTGAGAAAGTGATTTTGTGTTTCAGATTTGGATACTTTTCTCTCTGTCTCCTGCTCTTCTCGCTCCCCTGGGAGGGCTGGCAGGACATGAAGCAGCTGTGTGGTACCTGGGTCTCACCTCGACATGTGCATGGGGTGTTGTGATGCACGTGGAAGTGCTGACTTCTCCTCGTCAAAACCTGCTGTGAATGAGTCTGGTCCCCTACAGTCGTTCTGCTCTGTTTTCTGTAAGAGGCAGGCCAAAAAGCAGCCTTTACTGTATAGCAATTATGTATCTTTTAATTAGATACTTAAACAATTAAGTTTTACAGTTGTATGTGTCTAGAGATTGATGAATGTCAAGAATATTTTAATTATTTTATGTTTCTGATTTAATGAAAATCACAGTCATACAGGTTAGAAAGGAAAGGGCCACCCACTATGTAAAACCGAGATAGTTTGAAACTAATATCAAGTATATTAGAAAAAATTCAGATGGGAATCAAATATGTCTCAAGGAAAATGTGAATCCTGCAAGCTGGGCTGTAGGGCTTCTCCCAAAGTTGGTTTGATGTTTCTTGACTCCCAGTGAGAGAGAATGCAGAGATGTAGAGTGACTGGGCTGGAGTAACACAGGCAAATCCTTAAAAAAACCTCAAGAAAACAACAGAAAACAAGGCAAAAAAACCCCTATGTTAGTATTGAAAGATGAGAAGGGTAAAGCACCACAATGCTTGAAAAATAGCAATAAAAAAATTTGGCAGGATTAGTGTTTCAAAGGGAGCAGCACTTGATTAAACATTTGGAAAGCATGCGAGGAGAAGCATTCCAAGCAAAATGAAAATATACACGTATGATGGAAACAGGATAAATAGAATATTCCACTTATAATTACCACGGCAAGAATGCAGCCCAAACTTAAGAATTCTTAATCAGGTAAAATTGTCATTGCTTTTAAGTCCAAGTAAGGCAGTGGATTGTGTTGGGTATGAGATGTTTGTGGATAAAGATGTTGGCAGGACCCGTAGCTGCTCTGAAGAGCAGGTTCATGAACAAAGGAAATGAGAAGACCCAGAGCGTGCACCACCAGCACGTCGTGAGTGTGCTGCTAGGAGCTGGAGGATACAAGGCACTGGGTTCTTATCAGAGACCAAATGGGCAGTGGGGCTACCAAAAGATCTTGGAAAGGTCAAAGGTCTCTGCAGAATCCAAAGCTTATCTCAAAAACCCGAGTTTTTCTGCGTCACGTCAATGCAGTGATTATTCAGACACTGCATGGATACGTTGATTAAGAAGTGAAGATTAATTGCAGTCTGGTTCCTACCAAGAGTGACCTACTGAGGACTGGGTACTGAACACCCGTCTCTCTTGAGCAGGTAAATGTCACAGCCCAAAGCTGCCTTACACTTCATCTCGTTATCTGTTACCACCGGGGCAGACTCCTCTTCTTCCCAGGTAGTTTCTCACTGAAATGCCTCATAGCCTGCTTTTTGCCCCTGCTCTCATGCAGCTGGGGGGGAACTGCTGTCTTAGAGGGAGCAGTAAGTGGTGGGATTGGAATTGATGCCCATTTCCCCCAACGGGAAGATTTTGGTTTGATGCTGCTTTACCAAGCAGGTTTTTTATTATAATAGTACTTGCATATGTGGCTTGGCGTAATGTAATAAAGGCAAGGAGCAGGTACATATAAAGTCTTCTGCTTGCAATGGCAGCCCATTTCTTTGGGTTCAAATAACATCAGGTAATTATAAACTGAAGTGATCACATCTGAAGAAAAAATTTTCACTGTATCCATGACTTAGTATGATTTACCTTCCCCTTATTATTTCTTAATTTAAAAATTACTGCACGCTGTCTTTGAAATGTTGCAATTGTGTTGGTATTTGAAGTACTTGTAAGTACTTGTGCAAATCAGTTTTTCTGATGTTTGTCTGCAGGGCGAGGTGTGTGTTTATGTGCCCAGGGGAAAGGAGATGCATTTGCATCCAGGAGGGTGTAGCAAGTGAACAAGTGCCAAAACAGTCTGTAGGAACAGTTGCACTAAAATAGTACAGGGTAAAAATGTTGGCAAATGAAAATAACCAGCTTCCGAAGAAAGCATGGGATCTCATCCTCCCTGGAAATGCTGCTCATCTGAAGGCCTAAATGATAGTGTTTGGGGATGAATCTTTCTAAAGACACTTGCAGAGCCACCATGTTGCACATACGAAGATGCACGGTATTTTTGTAGATATAATTATATTTCATGTAGTATTGTTAATCTTTGAGGCGCTGACGAACAGTTATTACATTTCTGTACTTTAGAGGCATCTTAATTTTAGGATGTTTCAGTGAAATCATTACTGTTAGCCTCAGTAGGTGCTGAATTAAACCCTAATTTATGTGGGACAGCTAATCATACATAGTATTATACCTGTTTTTCATGTGCCTCTCAGCCAAAGATCTAATAGCATTTTATGCAAGTAAAAACATAATTGCTGCAGAATATCTCCAGAATGTTTCTGTGATTCAAGACCTCTTATTCATAAGAGTAGACTAATAGATACCTGATCTTCCCACTCCTCTGCAGTGCATGGAGCTTGCAGAGACAAAATTCCTGGTATATTTTACTCCGTAGAAAGCCTGGCTTTGAATTGTTGCTGTATGATTCCCACTTTCAGACTTTGGCTTGAAGTGAAGTCTGCCACAAGGATGTGCCATGTAGCCTGGGAAGAAACCCAGCGGATCTTTTATCATTACTGCCTTGTCTCTGGCTCACAGAGAGGCAATAGCCGCAGATCAAGACTCTGTTCAAAGCAGAGATGTCAGCATTGAATTGTTTTTTGGTGAAGGAAGGATGGATAAAATATTAAATGCAATCTTCTACTTACCCTTATCTTTCTGTTCCCTGACAAGAATATTGTACTTTATTTCCATGGTTCTGTAATTCAAAGTTGAAGAGATGCAGGTTTGTGAAGGAAAAAAAAAATTGTTCAACAGTAGAAATCGTTGGTTTAAAAATAACTGTCGATTTTGTATTACATTCACTTTCTTCTGTGAAAGCACTTCTGTCTTGAGCAGGAACAGCACATTTTTGGGACTTACCCGCTTTGATTTCCATCCACCTGCTGCTTTAACTATTGTAATTTAATGCACAAAGACACTTCTACTTTGTGAGCAGTGGGGAGTTTGCCCATGCTCATTTTGGAAGAGGTGTGTCTGTCTGCCTCAGTCCCGTTTAAACCTCTGGGAATCCTTAGGGATCAAATTGGGTGATGGGGCCCAGCAGAAGGAGAACAGAGGTAGGAAGGAGCTTGAGATTTTCAGTCCCTACAGCTTCTGTGGGAACTGTTGGCTTGCGTACAGCAAAGAGAGGCTGGCTGGGCTCTCCGGAGGAACAGGCTGCACTGTGAGCTCTGGGGTGCACCCGGCTCGGGGCCACACATCCCTGGGGGCTGAGGAGCTCCTGCAGCCCTGGGGGTCATGTGGGGACCCACTTGTGTCACCTGAGGATGGGACAAGACCGACCATGGAGTAGCTCCGACAGTTTTGAGATGGGTGAAGGTTTGGGAGGCAGGGGGACTTTGTGGTTGGTGAAGGGCACAGACTGTTCCTGGACAGGTGAGAGGTGATGCACACTCTGTGGAGGAGCTGCGTTTGCTGTGGTCAGTAGTGCCAAAGAACTGTGACACAAATGAGGCTTTGCTGGCCTCTGTGCACAGGGCTTGTGGTAGTTTCCCTGTCACTGGGAGAGCGTGTTTCTGAGGCACACTGTTGTATATTTATTTAGCTAGTGATCTACCACGGCTTCCGTCAAGATTTTATTCTGACCTGTTTCTATTTCCCTTTGCAAAGAGCATGAGTTTTCTCATAGAGGAAAATCATGAAAACAGCAAACAGGCTGAGAAAGGTGGCCCAAACCTTGTGGTGTCACATCTGACACAAATTCAGAATTGCTTCAAAGTATGCGTACTGAACAAGTAATTACTCTGATTCTTCAGAAGCCGTAATTTCAAGCTTTCAAGGTAGCTTCCAACGGTTGAATTAAGCTCGTCAGTCCAACACTGTTCTTTGGAACGCTGTGAGCTCTGTCCCGCTGAGCTCGGGGGCTGCAGTGCAGCAGAGCCATTCCGGCAGGCAGCGGCTGTCTCGGTGGGGCTGGGATTACGGAGAGCACGGCACCACGGCGGGGTTACAGATTCCTGCCTGTGATTTTCCGGGAATTGATTTTCTCTTCAGCCCTGGCCGGGAGCAGGAGCTGGGGGCAGTCTCAGGTGCTGCCCACCCCCTGAGCCCCGCAAGGAGAGCACAGGAGAATCTGTTCGCTCTCTGCTGTGTGCTGGGCTGTGCTGGGCGATTTGCAGCTGCCAGGTCCGAGGCAGTCTCCAGTCTCCAGGTGTGGTACGAGAAAGGATTGAAGGAGCACGGGAAGAGAGGCACTGGGGAAAGGAGAGGCCGGGAGGGAAGGGGAAAGGAAGAAAGTCACTGGAACTCATGTTTGGAAGCCGTCGCAAAATTAAGAGGCAGAGAGTTCATATATAAATTACGTGGGGTTTTTTCTGGTCTGGAATGTCTCAAGTTTTCCTGAAATTATAGCTAGAAGTTCACTGATACAAAAACTAGCATTGATGTGTATTTGAGTGTGTGTGTTTTGGGAATAGCTTGGGTGTGGCAGGCCAGGAAATAAAGGAGGTAAACAATTTACAACCATTTATTCTTTTTATTAGAGCTTTTATCTGTGTAACTCTGATTAGTTGCCATAGATACAGACAACACAGGGGCTTGTTTGGGTTGATGAAAAATCTGTCATGCTGATAAAAAAATGTGATTTTTCTTAAGAAAATTTTGAATTACTTCAATTCCACTATTCTAGGCCATTATTTTTAACTACACTTGAATTCATGTATTCAATTAAATAATTACAGCATTTAGGAGTCTACTTTTTTTTATATAGCATCTGCAGAGTAATTTTGAGTACAATGCAGTACCAAACAAACTGGTTTTTAATTTAAGTTAGTGATCATATTGACATATATAAATTACTGTTCTGTCGGCTGACAGATGTGCTTCTGTATTTCTAAACTAATTTTTATGATTTTTTTTCACCTTGTGAAACAACTCCAGAACATGATCAGGTAACTGATGGGCTCACGAGTGTGGTTACAAATGTGCCCAGCTTGGTGCCATGTTCTGGTGCTGGTTAAGGATATGCTCTTCCTGTGTAGAAGTTCAGTATCTCACGTGATAAATGCAATGGATATGACTTGGCACATCTTAATTCCAGCTACTCTGTCCAAATAGAGAGCAGTTCCTTGCTGTAAATGTAACTCAACTGACTCAAGAAATAGTTTTATGTAAAGAAAAATTTTTTAAAGTTATGCAGCTTTTCTCTGACCCTTGGGTAAGTGTGTGGGATGCTCCCAGTCCGGAGTGCTATGGCCAGTGGTTTCCAATGAGTGTAAGGTGGCCACGTTCCTTACAAGTGTATTTGTCACAGGTCCTGGGGTCAGGATGAATCTGAAATGATTGCTGTGGGTAGGGGACAGATGTACCATGGGGGGAACAGAGAAGAAGTAGTATTTTTTGAGTCAGCTTGATTTAAAAAAAATACACACACAGTGGTTTCTTAAGGACTTGGAACCAGTGGGCACAGCCCTGGCAGAGTGGGCGCATGGCCAGAGTGCAGTGAGAGGCAGGTCAGGGTACGGTGTTGTTCCAGCCTGGAGAAGACAGAGAGGAAGAGTTTGAATGATTGTTTCTTTTAGGAACTCTTTTGGGTTAAAGGCTGAATTGAAGCACTGCTGAATACATGGATTATGCACTGGGCGTGTCTGGCTCCAGCGTGGATGAGCAGCCCTTGCAGCTGCATTTCCTATGAGCAGTGAGGTTCAGTGCTCAATCAATTAATTAACAAAAACTGCTCCATGCTGGAGAGCAGAATCCCTCAGCTCAAATGCTCCGGGTGCTCAAAGGTCGTGGGCTTCTCTCTCCATTCCCTGCAAGCTGAGCCACATTCATTGCACTCCATTAAGCCTTTTGTGTTTGTGGTTAGAGAACAGCATTTGCCCCACTGCTGTAACTGAATAAGCAGGTATAGGAGAAAGAACATGAATAGTGCAGTTCTGCAAGGAGTCAGACTGACTGTGGTGGACAGAGGAAAACAGTGCCATGCCTTACTCTCAACAGACCATATATGTTTGCCCTGCAACCTTTCAGTAGCAAAATTACCCTTAACTGTATTCTTAATGTCTGGAGTCAAGATCCTAGAATAAGTATTTCCTGGGGAAAGAAAGGTAGGTTTGAGCAGCAGTAACTAAAGTTGGGATATTAAAAGTATTGAAAATTTTACCAGATGTCTTAGACGTTTGAAAAATAGCTTAAATCTTTTCAGCAATTAAAACCTATTTTTGTAAGTTGGAACACTTAATTTTGCTACAAGCCAATTGGAATTAATAAAAACAGTGGACTCCTATGGATGAAAAAACGACTGAACATGTGTGTGCATCAGGTTTGAGTTTAAACTCCGTGAGTCTGCAGGGGCTGTAATTATGTCCTTTCCTTTTCTAAATATTCAGATCACAGTGTTCTCAGGCCCAGTTTAAGAATTTTCTCTCTATATACAAAGCCAGGATGAGGTATTCAGTAATTCACTGCCAATGCACCAATTTAAAAAAACATTAATTGTTTAGCATAGCTGTAGAAACAAGTATACTAATGTTTGTGTTTATCATCACACCATGGCTGAGTCTTCAGGATTTTTCCATTTAATTTTTTGATTGTTTGCTCGTGTTGTCTCCCCACACTGAGTCCTTCTTTTCAGCGGACCCAGAGGAGAGAAGTGGGGTCCCTGTGGGGACATCCCAGTATGCCACTCACCCATTCCCAGTCCTTGGATGGGCAGTAGGATCGTGCACACATTTGATATATTAATAGCCTTATCTGCTGAACATAGTTTTGTTGCTAAAAGGCTCCTGAATTTAAACTAGTCAAATACGTCTCCAGTGAACATGACTGGAGCAGGATGGATTTGTCCTGAGTTGTAAGGGAGCAAGGTTTAGCCTCACGTGTTTGCACTTGAGGCCTTTACTCAGGTTAGCCTGGTGAGAGACTCAGAAGAACAGAAGAAACAGTAATAGTAAAAATGCGCTCATGTAATGTTGAGAAGGAGCCCCACACTGCTCCGCTGCCGCTGTTTAAAGGGGAGGGCAGGGAGCCCTGTGCTGCTGCAGGCCTCACGCTCCGCTGTGCTCTCTTGCAGGGCGTGGGGCTGTGCGGTGGCAGCCAGGCCGGGCTGGGCACGGCCTCCCCCCGGCAGTACCCCCGGCAGAAAATAACGCGTGTGAACCTCAGGGACTTCATCTTCTACATGGAGCAGGAGCGAGAAATGAGCCGTTCTCTCCTGCTCTACCGAGCTCTGCTTAAATAAAGCCAACAGTTGTACTGATCGCTCCACAGAAGCTCAACTTGCATTGAAAGCTGTCATTTTAATGTGCCTTCTATTTTTTTCAGAAGTCAATGTTCTAGTAATTTTGTTTTGTAAAATTGTCAGACACATGCAATAAATTTCCTTTATGTAAAAAAAAAAATATATATATATAAAAACCACAAAAAAATGTGCAAAAGGTTTTAAAATGTTAACTCCACAAGTAAAATCAACATCGAAGTCTTGCTCCATTTGGCCATTTTAGGTAAGGCTGAAGTAGCTGGTGTTGAAGTTACACAAATGCAATGGCTCACCTAAACCATCTCCTGGCCAGGACTGGGCCAGGTTCACAGGAGTGGGTCCCAGCCATGGTGTTCACCTGTGTGTTCACTCATGGTGCCGGGCTTGTTTTGTTTCAGTTTACCAGCACTGTCTCACTAACCATGGTGATACCTGTTGCTATTTTAGCTTAGTTATAATGGCAACTTTTTGCACAGCCAAGAGACTAGCCGCTGCACACTCCCACAAGTTTTATATATTTAGGATTTTTGCTTTTACTGCACAGCTCATTTCCTGAGCCATTTGCTGAATCAAATCTTAAAGTGTATGAAATCTGTGTGCTGGGTCTCAGCTGAGTTACCTTGACTTGCTTCCAGTTGTTTTCTAAATCTCATCAACCTTTTGCGCATTTGTAGCAGCTGGTTAGTAACAGGATTCAAAGTTGGGTTTTATTTTCTAGAAAAATGTTAATTTATTTATTGCAAAGAGCATGGTTTAATGGCGGTTTTAAAAGAGAATATTGTTCAGTAAAGATTTTAGAGTATTCTATATGGATTTTTAAAGTCACTGTAGAGGTTTTTGGGGTCCGCTTCCACTCCTGGAGTGGGGAGAGCAGGTGAGCCCTGGCAGCCCGGTGCCACCTGGAGTGGGGACACCTTTGCCTTGGACAGCTGGACCAAGGCCTCCAGTCCAGAGAGGCTCCTCAACAGGCACAAGGCTTTAAGCGTAAGGAGCAGCTGTAAGTACCTAAAGGTGGCGTGAATGCCTTTTAAATGCTTTGCTGAAGCAGAATTTGGGCCCACACGGAAGCCGAGCGACGTCAGTGTGAGTCTGTGACACGGGGATCGAATAGGGCACGAACAGGCGGGTGGGCACGTGCTGTGCTTCAGAGCTAACAGTGTTACCAGTCACCACGGAAGGGAGACATTTGCTTATTTATCTTTTCCATTTTTACTATGTTATGCTTGCCACTTTTTTGAGGCAATATTTTTTTTTGATGGGAAACCATAGCGAAAGCACAAATAGAACTATTTGTCCAATAGTTTTAAAAACAAAGGTTTTAATTATTTTTTAAGGTTTATGAAAAGCAGAAGAAAATTTATACTGCTGCTATTTAGCCAAAAGATTATTCATAAGGTATTTAAGGCCAGGAAGTGTAAAGTTACGTTTTAAATGTATTAATAATTTGTACATATTGTTTATAAAGGCCTTGTGTTTATTAGAGTTACGTTATTTTGATGATTTCTGTACATACTGGTAAATACCCCCAATTTGTGTGAAAACATACTCCCTTATTTGTACTTATTTTGTAAAGAAATAAAACAATTTACTAAAGTAACACATCGAGTGACATACAGTATTAATTTATCAAACATGAATTTCACATTGTCTTGTAGTTCTTAAGCACTGGTCAGAAACATTTTGCATTAAAATATTAACAGAATACCCACAAAGAAATATTAAAACCAAATACTTCAATGTTTTGTTGTGCTGATTCTTATCCTTTGTGAAACATCTAATGAAATTGTCAACAAACCTCGATGCCATTAGTACAGAGAATGGATGGGCTCAGCAGTGGCTGTCTCGGGAGCGATGGGTCCAGCAAGCACAACAGAATATTCTCTTTCACTTTCTGTCTGCCGCTGGAGCTGTGGCAGCCGGGACACAAAGTGCTCGTGAAGCCTCGTGCTGGTCAAGCACGGGGCCAGTGCTCAGCAGCAGCGAGGGGGAACAGTTTTGTTCAGTGGGTTTAGGTGAAAAACCAGGCTGTGCTTTGCCTCTTGGCCTCGGCCACACAAACCTGTGCCGGCTGCACACCACAGCTTCGCTGGGGTTTTGTGGTGCTTTAAAACATCTTAGTGATGCTGAGCAATGTTCTTCATTAAGTTATGCTGCTATGGTTTAAGGCCAGAAGTAAATATTCAAATCAGTTTTTGCTGATATTGCTGCCTAAAAATATAGGGAAATAAGTAAAAAAGATATAAATGAAACTGTAATAATCTTTAAATAGGTGACCTGAAGTTACTAACTAAAAGAGCATGTCCTAGCTTAACTTTTTTTTTAAAGGCATATTTCTTCTAAGAAAGTGATTGTTTCCACATGTCTTCCTTGCCTTTGTGCTGTTTTGCAGTCAATGCTGTGATGTCATGGTTTAAACTTTCCATCTCAAGTTCACATTTAACTCAGCTGGTGCAGCCTGGAACCCTTTCCAATGCCACCTCAGCAAAGCTGCCCCAACTACGGGAGCTGCTTTATTGAGCCATAAAAAAATACAGTAAACACCAAACTGAGGAAAAACCAACCAACCAACCAACCAACCACAAATACTTCCAATGTTCCACAGATGTGTAAAAGCACCATCCCACTCTGCGCTCCCCAGAGCTGCATGGGGAGAGCACCAGGGGCAGGAGCCGGCCCCTGGGATGGAATATCACCTTTATTCCCTGGCTGAGAGGTAAGAACCGGACAGGACGCGCTGCCAGAAGCGCTCGGCTCACCCCGTGCTGGAGGGCAGGGCAGGAGTGGGTACAGGATAAAAACAAGAACCTGAACGGACTACTGAAGGATACTTTGGACTTAAAGGTATGAAAGCAATAAATAAAACACTTTTATCTTTTTGTAAGACATGGCTACATCAAGCTGAATGGAGCAAAAGGCTGGAGAAGATGCAATCAAAAATTCTCACCTCTTTCAAACAACATGGGAGATACAGTGAGTGTTCCACCCTACGTGCTTGTTTTTGTTCGTTTACTTTACAGAAATGTTTATGGCATGAAGTACTGTATAAGAAATGTGCATACACAAATACATGACAATTATACGTTAAGTTCTTTACAATATTAAATGTATAATATACAATTCTACAGATATCTTACATACAAAGGTGAATGCTGTGCCATATATTCAAATATGGCAATGCCTAGTGACTTTAGAATGTCGTACAAGTATAAAACCACAAAATAAAATAACTTTACAACTCTTAAAGTAGACAGATTTGCTCAACTGTTCTGCTAAGGTAGCAGGCCAACCGGCCAGGATTGCCATTAGAGATTTTCGAGTTGGGTGACCAAGGTGAGAAAACCTGCAGAGGTCTGATTTTCCATGGACAGGTATCCAGCCCTTTTCCAAAAATTAGACCCCTGCCTAGATTTTACCTTGGATAGTCAGTACAGCTCATTGCTTTTGAAAATACTAGTCTTAAACATGACTTTTAAATTTTGCCTGATTGCAACCAATTTGCATTAAAGAACTGTTGACCACTTAATACTCTGTCCCTTGTTCCATATGGCCATATTTACGCATCTAAAAAGAGTTTAATTAAAATTCAGCATCTAAAACAGTATTCTATAAATTAATACGGGAGAAACTAAATTGTGATTAACACATGAATTAGTGATTGAGGACCCAATCATGCTAAACAGCAATAAACAAGATTTAGCAGAATGCTATTTATAACCTTGCACCTGCAAACACGGTGCTGTCTCCTGAGTTAGGAAGCCCTGTGAGTCAGTGCCAAGTCCCGGCAGAAGCAGGACCCTCCTGCAGACAGACCCCTGACTTTGTTACAGAGAACGTTACACAGATAGGGGGCAGCTACACAATTCAAATTTTAATAATAATTTAGAATAATAAAACAATTTAAACAAAAGGTGGCCTGCTTTCATCCGGCAATGGCGATACAGGGTTTTAACAACTCTTTGCAAGAACTCCAGACCCATAAAGAGTGGGCTTGTCCAAAATTCTTAAAACTTTCCTGCTAAATGTGGGCTTCTAACATGGTGAGTAAATGATTAACAAGGGGTGGCCTGCTTGGCAGAACCACGCTTCTTTGATGATGCAAAACTTAACAGTTGCTGTGTCAAAACAAGACTGGCTTTAAAAGAGCTACAGCTCCACATTGGGTATGCAACCCTCATGTGATGGTGGATTTATTTAGCATTTTATTTTGTGCTTCCAGATCCCTAGTGTTGCAAATATTGCCTTAAGTGGGCCTGTCCAATTTTTTGTCACTTTTTTTGTTTGGTTTGTGGGGGGGTTTTTAGTACAGAGCACCAGTGATAATGAATCCTTTTCTGGTTCTGGATCCTGTTCACAGAGAGAGACCTCAGTTGGAAATGTAGTATAAAAATAAGCCATTTGCTCATGTGGGTGAGTACAATCACCAGGTGACCACGATGCTGGGGGTTTAAAGCACGTCTGATATGGAGGAGGGGCAGCAGTCAGGGAAGATTCTCAGTGCAGTTTTTAGGGTTCTTCCTCCCGCAGATGCCCCCGTCCCCGCAGCGCAGCTCTGGGGTGTCCCTGGGCAGCTGTCGGGACCCCTGGGCTGTTCCATTGCTTCCATGGCTCTTGCTGCAGAAGTCCAGTCCAGGGCCAGGGTTTCCGAAGCTCTGCCTGTTCCACACCACTGGTGGCCAGCCCAAAGTACATCCCCGACCCGCCACGCTGAGAGTGCTCAGGAACTTCACCGTGAACAATGGACAACCGGTTTTTCAAATGCATTCCATGGCTGGCTATGTGACAGGTAGTTTCAGAATACCACTAATTGGCAACATAAAATCTGTTTGCTAATACTGTTTTGCAAATCCTTAGTGTTTCAAATAAGGGACTATTAAACACTTCTACGGTTACAAAGGGGGCACGGGGAGGGTCTAGTCCAGGGGCTCCTGTTTTATTCTGATCGTTGGGGTGGGTTGTGGTCGTCTGTCTTCGCGACACAGCACGTATTCGCTGAACTGGGAGGAATCCACCCCACCACCACAGGAAGCTGCCACATTAAATCCCTTCTGAAATAATCTTTCGAGCACCTGCAATGTGGAGGGAAAAAAATCAGATTAATATTTAGCAAATTTTAGTGATAAAAGCATTCGGAAGCCCCACATCTAAATGATGGATTTAGTCTTTTGAGTCCTCGTTGAATGAATATTATTCAGCTATAATTCTATAACTTATTGTTAAATGACTATACTGTGATTAAAGTCTCGCTCTCAGCAAACCTCTGTAGAAAACAAAAATTAATCAAAGAAATAAGCACTCTGCAGAGCAGCTTAGTACATTATATAGTAAAATACTGGACTGTGGTGATATTGATGCTCTCTCTTATTGCTTATAGAAACCAACATCAGGTTTAAGTTGTAATAAAAAGTGCCAATTATTCATTAGTAATTTGAACAGTCTGAGAGAGAAGGGGGCTGAGAAGCTCTTCCTTGGCAGATGAAAATGCATTAGGAGTTCGAACGACACATCCACCAGATCTTTGTGGCAATCACAGCTGTTTGCCCTCTCTGGAAGGGAGCAAAGCATGGCAGGGACAGGATGCAGAGCCAAGATGTGGACAACAGTGAAATGTTCTGGCCCAAGAAAGAGGTTAATCTGTACTGCCCAAATATGTATTTTCTTTTTATTCCTAAAGAAAAGTTGGTGCAATTTAGATGCAAGAATTTAAGGAACCCAGAGGCAACTTTAATTTCTGTGACTGTCACACAGCACATTTCCCCAGGATATGCTGATCCTGGCAATGGGATCAGGGCCGTGTTTTCACATGCGTGAGCATGTTGATATTTGGCTTCCCAGCAGAGCAGGACACACCAGGCTTTTCCCAGAGTCAGGTGAGAGTAGATGCCAGATCCACCTTGGGCAGGTCACAGTGCAGGACCCACTAAGGCTCTCCTCAGCCCTGGGCAGCAGCCTGGAAAAATGGTTCCTGTGTTTTTCTCTACTGATAAATGCCATCGGAGGGAGCAGCCTGTGCCGTTCTCCCAGAGCCTCACCAAGGGTACGGCTCCCACTGTGGCAGCACGTGGAACAGGGAAATGACCCAGTGGTTTATTAAACCTGAGGATCCCTGTCACAGCAGCACCAGCCCCGTGTGACGCCTCTCTGCACCCCCCGCAACCTGGACCAAGCCCTTTACAAACTTGTTCATTCATCCTAGAGAAGTGTCTAAGCAACACATCCACCTTCAGACAGAGTCGAGTCATACTGTCCCGGGCTGAGGTTACAGAAGGAGTTTGGTCTCTGTTCAGCTTCACTGTGAGCACGTCCGTGGTCACACCGACTGAGGAGCTGCACACAGAGCGCTGCCCTCGCCCCACGCGGACCCACGCGAGGCCACGCTGCATTTCTTAGTGCACCATTTCTTTTGCCTGAGTGTTGGCTTTGCTTTTGCCACAAACATGATTTTGGAAGGACAGCTGTGTCCAAGGTGGTGGTGTAGTGCAAAGCAAACCACGGCAGCAGCATTTGCTGGTTTTAATCTGTTCGATCCCTCCTTAGGGGCTGCCTGTGTTACCCATCTGCATTTAATCCAGGGTTTGGCTTTTCAGGAGCAACTAAAACATTTTACTTTTGCTACCCTGGCTCTAAGGACAGGCAAAAGAAAGAGGCTGCTCCAGCAGAGCTTTGCCTAAGCCATGCCGAGTCTGCTGAAAATCAACTTGCCTGAGGAGTTCTGCCTAGCCCTGGGACACAGGGACTTAACATTCTCAGAAAGTCGTATCTGCCAAATCTCCCTGACTTTTGCCCTGATTTTTACATACTCTACACTGCAAGAAAGTTGCAGACTGAAAGATCAAAAACGCAGACCAGAGTCTGGAAGAAAAATGAACTGGAAGAGAGGAAAAGAAGAAGCAGGAGAGTGGGTTAGTAAAACACATTTAAGATAGAGAAAGCAAGCTTTCGTCTCTCTCATTCGTCCGGGCTGTATGTGGCCTACAGTTCCGAAATGGGGTGCAGATCCCAACACTGTTCCTCCTCAGAGAGGAAGGCAGGAGCAGTCTGAGACAGAAGGAGGAATAAGACACCAGCAGGCTGCTGTTTCACAGGCTGGAATGTGTTCTGACCGTATCACTGCTTCAAGCCCTGACAGGATGGAGATGAGAGACAACCCAGCCACGGGAAAGGAGTCTTCTCCCACTGAACTGGAGAGTGGAACAGAGCATTGACAGGTGAGATTTCTGAGAGAGATGGGACTTCAAAATCCTTGCTAAAAAGTTTTTTAAATCAATTTGCTTGTAAGACAAAACAAGCAGGGGGGTGCCCTTGGCTTGCCTCAGACCAAAGCTATGGAAGGCTGCATGTTAAAATAGGATTCTTTTTCACGGAGCCTCTCTCTGCAAACACCCAGGCCAGATAGACATTACACCTCAGAGCACCACACGCCGAACAAAGCGATTCGTTTTTGCTCAGTACGTGCTGGAAGGACCAGACTGCAGGCTATAATCTGGTGTTAAAAACCTTGGGATCATCAATTTTCTCAGCAAGAAACAGAACAGGCCAAATCCTGTAAACAATGCTGAGGATGTTTAAATACTGCAGTTTTAAGTGTCACTTGGATGAGGCTGAGCCCAGGTCTAGGCAGAAAGGCTCCTTTCAGTGCTTCTGTGCATGAGACTGAACAGCATTTTGAACGTGGACAGGTTTAAATTCCATTTAGAGAATTTGACTCTATACACGTTATTTCTTCTGAAGATAAGATACGGACAGGGGGAAAGCAGTGACCATCTCTGAGTCAAATCAGAGCTACTTTCCTGAAAATCTCCAGAGAGAATATGCCAAAAACTGAGTATTAGCTGGGACTCTCCCATGTACAGGGACACATGCACATTATTAAATAGAGGATTTGTGCTACGATTTAATATGTGCTGTCTTCCAGTATTCCAAGCACATCTGATTTTGTTGGAAGGTTTTCCAAATGGAAACCTGATCCTTTCACTTAGTGCATTTCATTTAAATTTTGCAGAATATTAACAAATACATTCTTAATTATGAAGACTTAATGTTCAACATTCACGAGCATCACAGAATTTTCTCTAAGGTAAATTCATGATTCCCACCAGAACCTGTTGCAAGGAGCTGAAAAAACCTATACCTATATATAATTACAAATGGGTGTAAAATTAAGAGTTACTGGATTTTTCTGCCTATTAGGTGCTGACGTTCTTTGTTTTATATGCACAGTTCTTGCAAATAAAGCATTTAATGAAAATCTTTTCCAAATACAGGAAAAACATTATAAATATTGCCGTTGTGCTACCAAATACATTGAGCAGAGCATAGGGAGACAGAAGTAATATATCACCTCAGCAAACAGCAGACAGGCTTCCTGTGTTGCTCTCTGGGATTCTCTGCAAGCAATTCTGCTCTTCCAACCACTCCCCATCTCCCTTAAGTCCGTGCATTTGCCTCACTGTACTTCCAACTTTTGACTTAATATTGTTTTGCCAAAAAAATCCTTGGAGGGGGCAGAGCAGTGCCTGTGTGCTGACCAGAGTTCATCAGAGCCAATGCTAATTAGCTGCTGATTTCATCAGCCTTTGGTCTCAGAAATGCATCATTTTCCAGAAAGTGTTTGAAAACACTTTCTATTAATTATATAGTAAAATGATGTAATTTAGTAAAATGATGTAATTTAATAGTATTACTTATACTGTAGACTCTTTGACAGAAATTTTTTCCACAACATGAACTTGCAAAGATACTCTTTGATTCTGTCTGAATTTTGACTGAATTCAAAACATATTCAAATAATAACAACAGTAATTTGTGGTTTATTACATATGTAGCACATGGATCCTACGAGTGACACCACTCTGGATAAAAGAGAGCCGAGGGCTCAGCCATGTGGGCATCCAGAGCTTTGCCAGGCAGTGCTGAGCTGGCCAGTGGCTCACCGTGACCCTTCATTGTTTCAGTTACTCTAATTCCTTGTGTGGATCCCATGGACAGCGTGGCTGGGACACAAATGCTCTTCCCTACCCACTTCCCTGAGCTAGGCTGCTCCCTCTCCTCCCAGCACAGCAATGGAGAACCCTCCCTGTGCCACTGCCAGCAAACGGAGCTGCCTCTGAGCACCCCCAGCCCGCTGGGCTCGGGGCAGCCCACCCCAAACCTTGCCAAACCCACCCCAAACCTTGCCAAGTGTGAAATTGCTAAGGACTGTGCACAATTAACCACAGCCAGGTGAAGTTCAACCAAATACACCACTCGGGAGTCTTGAACCAGAAACCACCCAAACCCACGGGGAATGCTGCCCATGCAGCGGGGGGCCACCGTTAGGGTCATGTTTTTAAAATTACTCCACCCACCTTTACATATTCAGGTGACTGCAGCTCTCCTGAAGGTGCCACTTGGCAGCCTGGGAAACAGAAGGTGCCTGAGCCTGATGTGTAACAACCGCACGGGTGCAAGAGCTCCAGCTTCTCTTGTCCTCCCTTGCTGTTGCACCTCCCTCCCCAGCTGGTCTGGCCCATGGACCAGCTCTTCTGGGGGTTTTTGCCCACGGGGGAGTTTATCAAGACAACCGTGGCATTTCCCACAGCCCAGTTCACATCTGCAGCCACAGCCCATCTGCAGAGGATGCTAACTGGGGAAATACTCCCCTCTAGGTTGACTTCACTTCCCATTAACACAGGCATTTGCAGCATATACCAAAGGAATCACACAAAACCCAAGAGCTCTGTCTTGCCCGTGTTCATGAAGGCACAAGTTAAGGGCAGCATTGCCTGGTTCCTCCCCACAGCTCTGGACAGCCACACCAGCAGAGCTCTGGCTGCAGCGCTGGTGATCCCTGAGAAATGGCACTGCTTGCCCAGAGGCTGCTGCCTAAACACAGACCACGTATTTATTCCTGCTGCCACCCACCTATCTGTCCAGTTATCTTCTTTTGTTTCGTATGTTTAATTTTAAACCTAATGTCAAAACTCTGAGTATAAAATGAAATACATTTTTGTTTAAAATACTCTGGGCAATTTTTATAGAACATCCTTTTGAAAAAAAAAAAGTGCAGAGATCAATTTTTTTAAGTCCATCCCGCAGGCACCATCATTTAATTATGAGTGAGACATAAATTATGCATTTACACATTGTTGCATTTTCTATAAAATGGTGTGGAGATTTTTTTTTGTAGTTTTTGGAACTCTCTCTTTCTTCCTAGAGGCACTTTGGAGGAAAAAAAAAAACTGCCAAAGGCTATACATTGATGAAAAAAATTAGCATTTATCAGTATAACACCATTATGAGGCCAGCATGGCACTAACATACACAAAATCTAAATGTATTTTTCTGCTTAGACTTAGGAAAACCTGAAAGACTGTGATCTCACCAGGCAGAAAAATATTTCCTTGCAGTACAAGCACTGAAAGTAATTGGGCAGAAGCAAATAATTTGCATATAATTGAACAAGCCATAGTAAAAAAGCACTCCAGCAACAGATGAGGCAGCACGGAAAGGCCATTACCTGCACTGAGTTCAACCGGCAGTATCCATTCAAGGGAAACCTGATAACGTGGGTGGGGTCCTGGTTCCAGCCCGCATTTACAGAGTTGCACATGACGTCCCCAGTCTCTGGGAAGATCTCTTCTATCAAAGCCTTCTCCCCGCTCAATGCAATTCTTTCCCCCAGATCTGGAGTCACTCTTACAACCAAGCAGTCACAAGGCTGGAAATGTTTCCTTTGTTCTTTCTCTTGTTTCCATCGCTCAAGTTCCTTAATCATTGGCTGCAGCTGGTAATACTTTGCTTCTTCATATAAAAGATTAAAGTCCTGGGGAAAAAAAAAAAAGAGAGAGGGAGAGAGAGAAACTAGAAATGCTTATAGTTCTCTTTTAAAAATGAGTATTGTTCCTGTTTGACCTACTTAGGCTTATGTACTGTCAGCAAGAGAGCAAAGGCAACAGGTACCCACACACTTCCACCTCCACAGAGAACCACATGGTGTTAGTGTTCAATCTGTTTGAGCTGACCGAGAAGTTCCCACTGCACTGAATTACCCTTTCATTTATTATCCCACAAGCTCAATGCCAGAAGGCTTTACTCTTGGATTAAGAAATCAAAATAGCTGGTTGCAATAAACAAAGCCTGTGATGTAAGAGAAGATGTCCTGAGCCCTAATCTTCACTCGAGGCCTCAGATAATTCTGATCTCGCGGCAGATCTCAGGCTCCGCTGTCACCTCTTGCACACCATACGAGATGGAGATGTCAGTTCAGCTTCACTTCTCACCTGTCTTTGCTGAGGCTGAAACTCAGCTACAGCAGCTCAGCTGCTCCCCGCAGTTCATGACTATTCATGTATTTAAAGTGTACTTCGGAGCCTGGTAAATTATATGGAGGTGGTGCCCATCCTGCTGGCTGGGAGCTCAGCTGTGCGCTCATGCAGCTCGAAAGCAGCGGTTCTTCCCTGCCCTCTGTCCAGCACTTCACTTGGGCTTTGGGCAGTTCAGATTCCCAATTTGATCCAATTCCCAGTTCAGGGATTGTTTCATCAGTTTCTGACAGATCTTGCCACCTCAGCCGAAATACGTGAGAGCACAGGGAGGCCAGGGGTGTGAGCACCCCAGAGCCGGGGAGGCAGCTGTGCCCCCAGGCCCGGGAGAAGGAGAGGGAGAGGGCCCCTGCGGGCACTTTGCTCCCGCTGGCCCCACAGCCTCCTCCAGCCTCCCGAGGGGAAGAGGAGCAACAAGGGCTCGGCACCAGCTCCTCCCTGCAAAGAGCTGCGTTTTCTTTCCTGGCTCTTGCGCCTCTTCACACGTGCAAATGCTGCGCCACAGGTGCTTTTGTGGAGCGTGCTGGAGGTCAACACCTGGAACAAAGGCCAGTTCTACACAAATGAAATCAAATGAAAAAACAAGACTGAAATGACTGATATCATTTGGACTGGAAAGAAAGATGTGACAAGAAGCAATCAAGAAATGGGCGCCAAAATTACATGAAAAATAACGGGTGTGCAGCTGCCCCAGGACTCAGCGAGGAGGGGGAATCAAAGGCCAATGAACACAAAAAGGTGTGACTCTTCATAGTGGTTTGGAATTAACCTGTAAAATCTGCTGCTGCAGGGTATTACTGAACCAAAGCAGTTAGCTCTGCTCGAATTTGGCACCACTGACCCACCGGCAGTGGAGGTGCTCCTGCATCCCAGGGCTGCCTGCAGCCTGGAGATGTATGAATATTCACAGTGACAGGGCGAGCTGATCGACTTACAAAAGGGACATCCAAGCCTTTACATCTCTTTGATGTCTGCTAAGGTTGGGACAATGTGCACACGGCTAAGGGAGCAAAAAGGACTGGAGGATAAGAGGAGCAGAAAGGAAGAGGGATAAGAGCAAGCGGGAGGAAATGAGGGCAACAAACACTCTCACGGGACAGCTTGAAGATGGAAAACAACAGAAGATTAAAGAAGAGATCATGCAGAGAGCATGCTGCAAACAACCAACAGCCGGTGCTGGGAACAGGCCAGGAGAAGAGGTGTGGAGCTGGCTGCACCACCTGGTCTCAGGTAGGACAGCATCAGCCCCAAAGCCTCGTGCTCTGATGGAAGGTATTCTCAGCCGTCCCCAAAGCCAGCACTCTCTGCTGAACCATTACTGCTTTTCTCTGTCCACCAGTGAAGCTCCCTGGGTACTGAACAGGGGATCAGTTTCAACCTACGCGGATTAGTGGCCTAAATTTAAAAAAAATGTCTGAAATCTCTGTGCAGGACACTGAATCAACACAGTCCACCACCTAACTGTGTTCACTGCAGAGGTCAGTGCAGTGGCCTGCCAAATGTTCACCTGGGCATCTGCTGGTGCCATGGATTGCTTTTTCAAGCAAGGAAAAATGCAACGCTAAGGAAAAATGTAATGGTGTAGAGTGAAAGGAGCACCCAGTGCTTTCTGAAGGCAATGGAAAGTCATCTGCTGTTTTCAGAAGATCTTGAAAAACCAGTTTTAGAGTATCTGGGTTTATGGACAATATAAAATAAGGTATTATTTGTAAAATCAATCAAGTGAATATGTGCTAAGAAAACTCAACAGTAAAACCTGGATGAGATGGCACAGCAATAGAAAAAACAGTCCTTCATTTTTGAAAGCAGAGAGCGGTACAGTGCTCCTGAGCTGGATGCAAAGCCCATTACATTACAGTCTCTGACTGTCTTCACTGGGCTTTGGACTAGCCTGACAGTATCCCAAATCACATGAGTTTGGGCCAAAACAGCAATGCCATAATCCAAGCAAAACCCGGATCACACCACCCCTACTTCTCCCACAGCCAATTTGGCCCACCCCGTCAACTGCAGCTTTTTAGTGACTCTTGCTAGCTGTCATTTGCCCTAAAATGAACAGGATAAACTTTACATTCTGATACCATTTTGTGTGAAGAAAACCTGCTTTCAAACGGAACAGCTCTTCCACTACCTTTCCCACTGATACAGAACGGTACAGCCACACTTCAGGCGGCTGTGCGGAAATCAGGGCTGTGCTGGAGCATCACATGCTCCCTGGGACAAGGTGGGCACCTGGTACAATGGCCTGGGCTGAGCCAAGGGGTTTGGGTGAGTTTCTAAAGTAAGCTGCTCATGCCTGTGTCTGTTCCACACGGGCTGAGCACAAATATGGAAAGGGCTGTGCACCTGAAGAAGGGCCCTGTTAACAGACCCTGGAACTGAGGTGTGCTGATGCCAAGAGGTGATGTCAGGGAATCAGAGCACCTACTGTCAGGCAGTGCCAATAAAGGCAATTTCTTGTGCTGTAGCACAGTAACAAGTAGAGGGGATAAAAAAGTGTCTTCTGTAGGCAAGAGAAATTCATTGCTGTCCACCAGTGACAGCGCTGGGAAGGGATACCTTGTGTGACCCCACTTCATTGCTGCCCACAGCCACCAGCAGCAAAGGCTGCCCCACCCCACTCTGCTCCTCTTATGGGACATTTGGCCTTTCTGCACAGAGGGACTGGGCATCGTGAGGGAATCTGACAGTATGTTTAGGGAGGGAAGAGGATTTCACAAAGCCAGGAGCACAGAATGAGTGGCTCACAGCATGCGGGTCCGGTTCTCCAAACCCCGTGCTTGGGCAGCGTCATGGGCTCTACACACCAAGCACACAATCTTTTCCCTCAGGTTTTACACGCTGCTCAGAATACTGTCTGTCTGTGACCAGACTGGGAGAGCCCAGCTCTGGACTATCTGCACTGAATGCTTAGGATGCCCAGGTAATACTGACATAGGTATTTTCACCCTTGCACTGTAGAAGTCAAATCCTACCCTGAAGATTTGCTGAAGTTTAATACAAAATGTAAAGTGAAAGAATTAAACCCACAAGAGACCTCACCAGGAAGATGCCATAGGAACTGCATGAAAACATTTCCATGCTGTTAGTTTCGGTAAGTTACCAAAGGCAGATGCAGACATGAACCTTCCTGGGCCCCTCCAGGAGAGGCACATCTCACTGAACAGGCAGGGAGCAGCCACAGCGGCCAAGTGCACAGAGGTTCACTGAAACTCAGCCCCAGAGCACAGCTCCTGTCCCGCACGAGCACTGATCCTTGCACGTGGACCCTGCCCCTGTCTCACAGAGGCTGCACCCTGGTGCCAGTGCAGTGCTGCTGAGCAGCAGGCACCATTCCACAGCAGATTTCCTACAATACCCAGGAGTTCCTCGTCCTGCAGGACTAACACATCTCCCATTTCTTCTAAGGATTATTTCTCTATGTTCCCAGCTCCCTAACAGCAGTACCAGAGCCCAGCATTGTGATAGATAGTGGAGCTGCTTCTGTTTAGCCTAGGAAACACATTTTACTCCAAAGGTGATTCCCACCACCAGTGACACTCACAAGCAGTGTGCTCTTTGATAGCTGAAAGGGGAGATAGACAGTACAGCTTTTAATTTTTCAGTAAAGTACCACAAAAAGCCTTTATAGCTACCACGAGTCTTCAACTCCTTGTGGCTGTTGTAGGAACTAGTGGGGAAGTTCTGCTAGGTCACTTGAGAAAGGGAGCAGATAGGCAGGTGGGACAGGCAGGTGGGATGCACACAGCCTTTCTCCAGCCACAGCTTCTGGCCTACATTTAGATCTCATGGGAAACATAAACAGATCTTTCAAAGATGCAGCCTTTTGCCTTTCACAAAGTAATTTTCTGCTTTTTGTACGGTAGAAAAGCTTTTTTTGTGGTGGATTTCATGTGGGCTGAATTCCGCAGTCACCTCTGACAAGGGTGGCATCTTCCTGGGGAGGAGATGGGAGGTGTGACCTCCAGACCAGCTGTGCTGCTGTTTCCATGTCAGTGCCAAGGGGCTGGTACAAATCTGCTACTCCAGGCAGACACAGCCAGCAGAGACTGAGACCGTGTGTCCCACGGACCTGATGCTGTTTTCTCAGTACCAAAGACATCCTTTATTTTTGTACCTAATGTTGACTCCTGAACAGGCTGAAATGGCTCTTTCTGTCCATTTTTCACTTGTTATTCTTTATTACATGAAACAACAAACTGTCATCCTGACTCAATGTTTCTTTTATATTTTTAGTGCTGTGAAGATCTGACTCCTGGCTATGAGAGAAAGTTGCTCACTTCTACGATGACAATGGCACCATTTCCTGAGGTCAGTTTGAGAAGACTTTAGATGCAAGCACACTAATTTTGTAACTGTATTAATAAATTAGAGTGGTGGCCTTGTCACTCTGATGTTACAGGTGATCTCTGCAATCCACATAAAACTCAAGATGTCCTGAGCCTTTGTGCTCCTCCCCTCTTTGACACGGAGTAACAATAAACACACTGCCTACGTCTATTTTTGACAGGTCCTGGTTTTGGGTGCAGTTAGGTATTGGCAGTGAAGGGGACATGTGCTGCTCATGATGTCCTGGGGAAGCCCCTGTGACGGTGGGGGAGACCAAGGCAGGAGTCTCTGGGCACCAGAGGAGGAGCAGCTCCTGTGGCAGCCACCCCCTGAGGCAGCGGCGTGGCAGAGCTGGGGGTGCTGGCCCCGTGCTCTGCTCGAGGCCGAAGGATGCCGACGGTGTCGTGTCCCACGCACGGGACAATAAACCAGAGCAGGCAGAGGGAGCTGGAAGCAGCTCCAGGCCGTGCACCATCACCAGCTTGGCACGGGCTGGCTGCAGAGCAGAACCCAGCCAAACACTCACAGTCACTCCTCAGCACACTTCATGTGGCTTAAAATACCCCAAACACAGAAAAATTACAGGAACCATAAGAGTGCTACTTTCAGCAGGAAGACCTGGGAGACACTTTCAAGTTCTGGCTTAGTAGTAGTTGGAAGTGTAATTAATATTCACTGTAAACACACCACTCAGACTTGATAATAAAGAATCACTAGCCTTGGAACACACACCCCACTTTCTCTGCATTTCAGTGTTAACTTAGTCTGAAAACAACACTGAAATAGCAAACACAGTAATGCTGGTGTGGTACTAACATTTCAAACTTTCCAAAATAACCATCTGAGCAGCAATCCAAGTTGAAAAGCAACTTGGCTAAACCTTGAGGCTAATAAACTGCTTGATTAAATTAAGGGGTAAAAACTAATAAATATTCAAAACACTTGATAATGCTTTGTTTGACATAAAGAACATTTAATGCAAGTCTCACTGGAAAAGCTGTCAGGTTTTATACCTTAAATAGAGTTTTGCATTTAGAAACACCGAGTGATTCCATTTGCTGCCTTTGATTATTGTCTTCTGTCACTTTAATCATGCTGGCAAAATTACACGATTTCTGTGAAGTCAAATCCGTTTACAATGCAGTTTTAATATAGCTTTACAGCGCATTCTTCTATGCATTTTTATTTAGTTACTCCCTACCTAGCAATGCTTTGCTTTGTTCTTGAGCCCTCATTAGCCTGGGGTTTGCTCTAAAACTCTCCCAGAGAGGAACTAAATAAAACACAGTTAACCCTATGCAAAGGATGGTCTGGAACAGCGGCCTGAGCCCGGGCACAGCGCCGGCTCCCCCGAGTCTCTCCAGCCCTGCCAGGGCTCGCTGCGCAGACAAGTCCTTGGCATCCACGGGCACTCTCCCCTCCAGGCTCCAGCCAAATCCTGCTGGTCCTGTTACCGAGCACCTCTGAAATCTGGATCCCGGTCGAGGCCACGATCAGCTCAAACTACCTCTCTCTTCTCTCCTACCCTCTCCTCTCACACCTTATCCCACTGGCTTGTCCAAAACACTGCTGCTAAAGTGTCTCTCTGGCACCTCTCCCACTTCTCCATCCATCCATCCATCTGCTTTACCTGATCCATCTTACGACCCCCGGGACTGGTCTGGTCTTTAGCTTCACTCCTACACACAGGTTTTCTCTCATTTCTCTGGAGAGTTTTCTCCCACCCAGCCCTCAGTGCTCTGGCTTCCCCCCTGTCCCACAGCACCCCAGCCCACGGGGCAGCTTCACCAGCCCCTATGCCACTCGCCAGAAACACCAGTGCTCAGGACAGCCCTTCTGGGCTGGAGCTCCAAACCACCCAGGACTGCCAAAACCTCCCCCTGCCTTGGGGCAAGATGTGAGCTGCAGACCCTCCCACGGTGGGGTCAGACATGATTGTCCTCCTAACTCAGGTGAGAATGGCTGAGTTTGCAGCAGGAGGACCAGCTGTACTCCAAAGCAAGAGCCACCACCACCACCACAACTCTGGACTCACTCAGTCACAACTGACCAAGTGATCTTGTGGCCCAGCCAGTACAACAAAGTGAAACAGCAATTCAGGGAAAGCAGGAGCTTTCCCTTCCTAGCAATACTCTGCGTCCTCTAACTGAGCAGATCCCCATCTGCCATCCCAATTTATTCATCATTTCATCCTGGAGTAAGTGCTTTTGTTGAATCTTGTCATCTACAGTTTGGACACTTTTGTCTTCTAATTTTCGTACATAAGGGTGACAATATTGGAAGTTTTCTAAGTGCAAAGCCAAACAAACAAGGCTGAGAGGAGAGACTTTAAACAATCAGGGCCTGCAAAGAAACAACCAGCACCACGATTTCATACAAAACATGTCCCACTCCTTAAAAAGCCCTCAGTCAATTCCATCTCCCAAGAATATTTTGACATTAACTGTGAGCAGATTACTTCCTGAAATCAAAGTATCTGCATTGGTTATATCTAACACAAATCCTCATGGGCTTGTTTAAGGGTGTTTCTTTTTTATACCAACAAGAAAAAGATTTACACAGTTCAAGTCCTCTAAGTATCAAATTTAAAACATTTCTTTCAGATTCTGAGCATTAAACCCTGCTAAGTTCAAGTTGCTGATGTTGCTTCTTAATTGTTGTTATACCCTGATAAATAAGCGAAAAATGTGAGAAAATACAATTAGTTTAGAAAAACTGATTTAGCCATAAGCTTCATCGTTTAACTTTTCTTGGTATCCATGACAACCACTGGTCCATTTATTAAATAACAGCATCCCCAGTGTAATACACAAGTACTAAAAATCCTAACAAATAAACAGCAACATTTAGTTAAGCGTGTTTAGGTCAAGCACACAAACCAACCCACACCAAAACAAATGACAGAATGGGAGGAAAAAACAGACTGCAGACTATAGCCTTCCTTACCTTAAAGTCATCTGGGAGCAGTAGCTTAGATGTCCTTAGGAAGCTTAATATATATCTGAAAATTTCCCCATCTCGATCAATGAAATAATGTTGTTTTAAACTGTCCAAGACAATAGGCTCTGTGCCATTAAACAGACGACTTATTCTGAAAAAAAAGAAGATAAAAAGAAATGGGCAAAAGAGACAAAATCTCATTACAGCCTTGGGGCTTAAGGGCAACCAATTTAGGGCCATCAATTCAATGTGCGTAAGGTAATGCAGGATCTTAATTTGGTGACAAACACGGGCATGAGGGCAGGTGCCTGGGTGTGTGTGCAGTGAGACACACCAGCAGCGAGGCCCCACGGCTGCCCTGGCACCAGGCTCGTGCTGCCCTCAGCCAGGGCTGCCAGGCAGGCCCATGGCCCCAACGAGGACAGTGCCCTGGAACGCTCAGCCCACGGCTAGCAGAGCGATTTTGGTGAGAACATGAGTCCCTGGCTCTGTCACACATCCCTGCCCACCACATCCTGCTAACGGAGAACCAAGTGGTTACTTCAGAGATGGGTTCCTGGCCATAAGCTTGCCTCCAGCTTGGCTGTCATTTGATCACACACCACACAAGCCTTTCCATGCTGAAGGAGAGGCTGCCCGTGCGCTGAGATGGGCTATATGGACCCGCCAGTGTCCATCCAATGCAGGATGTTTTGCAAAACCAGAAACCAATAGCCCATGCAGCATCTACAGCACAGCCTGTGGGACCACAGTGCCACCACCAGCAGTCCTGGGGATGAGTCTGGCAGGAGGAGAGCACCACGGCTAATCTTTAGTGAGAAAAAAAACCCAGGAGCAAGACCTATGAGGCCAGGGGATCAGCTGATTACGGGACCAAAGGACCACATCAGCTACATCACTCCAGGTTTTTCCAGTCCCGAGGAGCCCACTCCTCAGAGAGCAAACCAGGCATCTGCCTGGCTGCCACTCCTCCAGCCTCTCCCTTCCAAATGCCTGGCTTCTCTCACAACGCTTTGTCTTCCCATGAGAAATAACCCAGCTGAATATATGTTCTTGAAAGGGAAAACGCAGGAGACAGACAGCAACGACCTATTAAGTAATTGAGTCCATCTCTCTGACAGTGCAGCATTGTTCCCAACTGCAGAGCGTCTCATCTTTCAAAGTCGAGTCTTAAATAATCCTGCCAGTGAGGACTCCTCCATTTCCCAGAGAGACTATCCCACAGCTGGCTGGATTTCACTATCGAGCCGCCCCTTCAAATCGCCCATGAAATCCCCGCCGTGTCCCTCGCTGAGACCAGGGCAGGGCTTTCCCCTTCCCTGGAAAACAAACTCATCAAACCCTGCCGAGGGCGATGTCCAGCACTGCTGACGAACGCTGCAGCCACAGTCTCGCTGCCTCCCTCCTCCCAGTGCCACCACGCCACCCCGAGCTTTCGGGCCCAGCAGCGTGGGCAGCATCTGGAAGTGACCCCAGTGCTCATCTGAGCGCTAGAAGGGGCAGGTTTGCTGCCCCACTGCCCTGCTGGTGCTTCTGGCTGTGCCCTGGGCGCTGGGTTCACGTGCTCCCCAAAGCTGTACCTTGCTCTGATCTTATAACTTGCTAATATGGTTGCAGATTTATTAATGTGCCATTTCTATCTAAACAAACTGTGGAAATATTAAATAAAACTGGACTTAGTAAGTCTCCATGGAATTTTGCTAAAAACCTTTCTGCCCTCTTAATTAAGGAAACACCAGGTTTTACTGCCTGCTCTCGTGTCCATGCCAGCATACAGCTAGTCTGAGCTACTTGTGAAATAACTAAGTGCTCTCCTAAACCCTAATTATAACATTTACTGTTTTCTCCCACCTCTAGCATTCCTACAGTATCAGAGAACACCAGTTCACCTGGTAACAGAGTGCCAGTTCACCTGGCAACATTTGATTTATATAATCACAAGGTTCAGTAAGAATCCTGTAATTCACTGTTTTCTTTTTCGTTGTTATTTTAGGGCCATTTGCCCAAGACAGTTAAATATACTGCTGTGTACAGCGTTACATTTTATTCCAGGAACCAGACAGTCAATTTATTTCCTTTGCCAGTGTGCTGTGCTGGGATACACTGAAAGCAGAGCAAGCACTGGTAGCTTAAGGTTCAGTACATACATTTACTGAGTAAATTTGCATGGCTATTGGAAGTTTTGAGATCTTACATCTAAACAAGCTGAGCTGTGGCTGAACCCTCCTCCCCTCCGTTGCCCTTTCTCTGTGGAGTCTGCAGAAGCAAAGCTGCTTGGCTCTGCACGGGCACGGGGGGAGGTTTGCCAACAACGACAGGGTGCAGAGAAGACAGGGCACAGAATTTTAATGGGCCACTCTTTAATGTAGTAAAGCATTTTTTTGGTAATGAAAACAAAACATGAATTTTGAGGCTCCACTTTGTGGAGTGCCCTGAGCTGTATTTCTTCACCAGCAAAATTACTGCTGGGGAAAGAAACTCACAGAGTGTTGAAAGACTTAACTGCCACCCCAAAAACAGAGTGATGAATAGTTTAAGGATTTATTTGACATTTTAGGGGGCTGCTACGTTCCAAGAACCAACTTCACTGCAGCATGTTGTAATGCTGCATGTGGAAAGTGCTCCCGCTTCTCCCGTCTCACCAGTTTAAACCACACCTGGAAAAGTCCATCGGAAAACGCAATGCTGGGAAAGCAGAAAATGAACTCAAATGGCAGCTTCAAATGGACAGTTCACCTGACAGGATTCCTCACCATGTGTGAAGCTATGGAAAAGAGCACAGTGAGCAGGAGTTGCTCCATGCTCTGCACTGGGACATGAAGCTCTCTGTGGATGGGTCTTTTGTGGCCAGAACAAAATGCCTCACACGGGAGCAGAGAAGCAAAATGCACTCAGGCTGTCAAGAGAGCCGGCAAGTCAGCAAGTGCAGGGGGACAGGACGGGCTTTGCACTGTACAGACTTACTGATGATCAATCAGAAACAAGGTACCAGTCTGGCTGGCAGCCTCAGGAAGCTGCTCCCTCCAGTGACCCACCATGTGCTGTGAGTTAAAAGTCATGGGGAGTTGCTACAGCTCAGACTGGGCAGTAGTCATGCTGAAAATGGTTGTTTTTATGAGTGGCCATGGCAACCAGTACTGTACTGGTGGACAAATTAGTTACCGGCATTTTCAGGAGTCACTTGCTTCTGGCACACAGGAATGGTACTTCCAGTGATGCTTGTGAAGAGGCAGGAGGCACAGGGAAAGGCAGACTGGGCAAAAAGAGCTGCACTGGGATCCTAGAGCAAAGGGCGAGTCTGAACAATGAACACTTCTTCAGCATTCCCACCTTTTTGAAAGAGAAGCTTCGCTTTCTAATTTAGAAACACTCGTATAATCTGTGTCCAATATTTAATTTCCATACAGGGAGCAGACCGAGCCAGGATCAACTCCAGCAGTTGCAAGCCTAAGGATGCCAAGCGTGTCTTTCCATTGCCTCCACCGCCCTGGCCAGGTCCTGCTATGCTCACACCATCTGCCCAGTGCACAGATCCTCCCAGTCGCCCGTTCTCCCTCCCCAGTTACTCCTGCCCCCCCAGCAGCGTGCTCTTCCCAGCTGTCTGGTCACTGCTCCGCAGCGCTGCCCGCCCTGGCCCTCAGAGGGTCCCTGCCCTTGGCCGCCGCTGCCGCAGGGCCACCACTGGGCTGGTGTCCAGCCTCCAGCCTGGCACCTCGAGCCCTGGCTGGATGCACTCCTCTGTCTCTCCCAAGAGCCAGAACACAACCTGTTGATGCCATTCCTACTATTTCTTTGTGCTTCTGTTGTTTCTGCTAAAGGCTTTTACATTTTCAATAATGTTTCGCCAAAATGCCGAGGGGCGAGTTTCTAGCTTTGTACCAACTTTACTATGATATTAAGATTTTCTTTTATTAGATTAAAAACAAACAACATAGCCGGCCAACCCACAAGGACAAGAGTGCCAGTAAATTCTTTTCTTAGTTTCTTGGGCAAGGAAAGAAGCCCTGTGCTGCCCGCAAGTACCTACAGAAGGCTGCTGCCCACCCCCCTTAATCCTGGTGACCAATTTTCCAGCCTGCAGGCTCCCTGCAGCACCTGTTGAGGCAGGAGCACAGAGGGGGCCTGCAGGGCAGTAAGTCCAGCCCCCACAGCAGAGCTCACAATACACCATCTCCTTCATCAACTCTCCCAACTCCATTTCAGAAGCAGCCAGGGCTTTTGGCACCCCCAGCTCCCTCCAGAGCACCTTTGGTTTTCCCAAGGATCATCACCGAGCACAGCTGTGGGTCTGCACATCACACACAGCTGTTGGGGAGTTTCATGGCACTTCAGGACAGGGAGGTTTTCGGGGTGGGGCGGTTTGTTTTCTTTGGGCCATTTTCTTGACAGCTTTATTTTGAATAGGAAATAGAAGTTCTTTCCTAATAAATCTGGTTCCAGAGGTCTTAAGAAGAGCACCCAGTACTGTGAGACCTGTGGGACAACCAGCAACTGGGGCTGTGGCACCGTGAGGCCCTAAGGCCCCCAGGTCCCTCTTCTGTGGGGGCCACTGTGGACCCTGTGCACCAGTCTGGGCAGCACAGTGACACAGCATAAGTAGAACTCTCTATCACAATATTGCACTAAAAGTATTAATTTAAGTAATTACATGATTAATATTTAACTGTTCAGTGATATTTTTGTCATTCATAATTTAGTTGTTTACATTTATTAAAAATTTACTTTGTAGACACTTTTTCTGCCCAATGTCAAATCAGCAGGGAATGCACATTTCAGTGAACTGTCATTAAAACATGTCTCTTTCCTAATTTTACGGGAGGACAGGGGAGGAAGGGAGAAATGCCTGTCTGTGGGTGCTGCAAACATGTGGCAGGACTGTGCTGCACTCGGTGTCCTCCCTGCTGAACCTGCCCCCTGTGCATGCCCTCCTGTCCTCAGTGCAGATGCCCAGCAGAGCCAGCAGGAGCTCTGCAGCCCTCCCTGTGCTTTACACGGGCTGTAGGCTATACTTGGCTTTTGGGCCTGGCTGTGGAGCTGGAGAAGGAGGAGGTGGCTGTGGGAAACGGCACAAAGAGGAAGAAGAGGGTTGTTTAGGGGCAGGACACCGAGCATGACCTAAAACTGCCCTGCGGGACACGCTAGCAAAGCATCCCCAGTGGACGAGCAGAGTCCAGTCATTGCTGCTGAGCACAAACAGTGCTGCTTATCTCTTAAATATTTGCTCAAGGTGAGTAGGATAGATACTGTTATCTGCTTGGAAGAGAAAAAATGCCATGAATTGGAGCAGAGGTGCTTGACAGGCCTTACACTGTGTCTGGCACTGCTGCCTGCATAGCTGTGTCCGTCAGGAGTCCCATCACAAGGCAGTAACTGCTGGGAAAGGACTGTGGAAAGCCTCTGAAGTGCCTGTGCCAGGAACCCGTTCTCTGCTGGCACTGCCACAGCCCAGCTGAAGCAGCACAGGCTGAGTGGGCGGTGGACAGTGCTGTCAGACCTTCCCAGTAGCATTTTCCCCATTTCCATCATTTCTATAAAACTGCTTGGATTTGTGCACAGGTTCCCAGCAAAGCAAACCATAACAGGGAAAGCACCTGCAGCTTTCCCCAGGGAGGTACCTGAAAACACCCGGGCTGTCTGAAAAGCAGGCCAGGCTGGCCAGAGGAGGACAGGAATAACCCAGCAGATGGGTGTCATCTGCCTTGTGGCCTGGCATTAGTTACGAGAGAGAGGTGTGAAGGCACTGCCTCTGCCAGGACACAAGCTTGCTCATGCCCTGCACAGCAAGGAACGTGGCTAAAAGTTGCATCTGCCTGCAGGAGGTTTTCTGATCTGCCTCAGTTTAAAACTTCAGCTACAGTCAGTGTGACATTGTATGGTTGTACCGCACCTTCCCTCCCTGCTCTCTGAGCAGTGATTTTAAGCCCTCCTCCAGCTGGGAGAAGAAAGCACTGAGGAGAGGCAGGAGCTGCAGCACGGTCGGTGCCCACCCAACCTGGCTGCCCTATGCTGCAGAAACCCTGTGAGGCTTTGCCCCTGCAGCTCTTCCACTTTAATCAAAGACATCTTCACCACCTAAGACTGCTCTGCAGCAGTCTGCCTGGCTTGGAGGCTGTTTCGGCTGGGGAGAATTTTAAGCATCTTTTGTTTGGACAGTGATGAGGAAAAACTGTGTGAGAGTCTGAGTCTTGAACTTCAGGCATAAACTGCTGCTCTGCAAACCATGACAGCCAAGAGCCACGTGTGCCTGAAGGCACAGAGAGGTGCCCCAAAAGGAGTTTAGGGCAAAAGTAGGTACCAGATCAGGTACCAGCTCCCAGTCCCAAGTGCAGTGCAGGCATCAAGCCTGTGGCGTCAGGCAGGTCACCCACCACTCCATGGGCTCGAGCCACCCCAACCACCATCTCCTTCTCCTAATACTCCTACACGGCTGGGGCAAGCACCTACCCTTCAGCAAGGCAGGCTCAGATGCCAGTGCCCTACAGGCACTGCCTGGCATCACTTGGCCCCAGACCTGTCAATCCTCACGGCACAAGTGAGCTACCACAGATGTTCTAAACAAAACTGACCTGTGAGAACCAAACAGAAAAAATAAAGCCTCCGTTTTTGACACGAGCATCAAGCAGTACGGTCCAATCCCACCAGAAGGGTGGAGGAGTGTTTTGGGTTTGCATGGCCAAGATTTGGTAGCAGAGGGGCTACAAGGGTGGCTTCTGCGAGAAGCTGCCAGAAGGTTCCTCCATGTCTGGCAGAGCCAAGCCCTAGCAGCTCCAAAGACAGATGTGCCACTGGCCAAGGCTGGGCCAATTAGAAATGGTGGTAATGCCTCTGTGATAATAGATTTAAGAAGAAGAAAGAAAAAAAGTTACTTCACAGTTGTAACTGCGGCCAGAGAAGAGCGGGGTGAGAACAAGTGAGAAGAACAACTCTGCAGACACCAAGGGCAGTGGAGAAGGAGGGGCAGGAGTTGCTCCAGGTGCTGGAGCCAAGATTCCTCTGCAGGCCCTGGTCCAGACCATGGTGAGGCAGCTGTGCCCCTGCAGCCCCTGGGGATCCACAGGGATGCAGAGATCCACCCCCAGCCCCTGGGGATCCATGGGGGATGCAGAGATCCACCCCCAGCCCCTGGGGATCCACGGGGGATGCAGAGATCCACCCCCAGCCCTGGGGAGGTGCCCGTGCCAGGGCGGGTGGGTGCCTGGAGGAGGCTGTGATCCAGTGGCAGACCCGTGGAGAGAGGGGCCCTGCTCCCAGGCTGGAGCAGCCTGTCCTGGGAGGACCCCGTGGCAGAGTGACCCATGCCACAGCAGGTTTGGGGAGGACTGTGTGCCCGTGGGCAGAATTCACGTCGCAGCAGTTCACAGAGAGCTGTTGCTCATGAGATGGAGCCACATCGGAGAAGTGCCTGGAGACTCCCGTGAGAGGGACCCCACGGATCAAGGAGTTGACCACGGGAACAATTCCTTTCCCTGAGCAGCAGGAGAAGCCACAGGGAATGAACTGACCAAAACCCCCATTCCCTGTCTCCCTGTGCCATCAGGGGAGGAGATAGAGCTGGGAAGGGTGGGGTGTGGGGTGAAGGTGTTTTTAAGGATTTCTTTTACTTCTCATTATCCTGCTCTGATTTTGTTACAAATAAATCCAATTAATATCTCTAATTCCAACCTGATTTGCCTGTGATGGTATTTCCTGAGTCATCTCTCCTGGTCTTTAATTCATGAATCTTCATTATATTTTCTCTTCCCTGTCCAGCTGTGGAGGGGGTGAGAGAGCAGCTTTGGTGGTGCCTGGAAGTCCAGTCAGGATCAACTCACTACAAGGAGGTAACTCACAAGGTAACATGTTTATCCATCTCCAATTCCTGTAACTTCCTGTTCCTGCCTCCCAGTGCTGACCCTGGAATGCCATAGGAGATTTTGAGCCATATGCTCACTTTGCCGTGCTTCTGAAGGATATTACCCTCATTAACTATTAAGCACCTGAAGGAACTGCAGGATCTATTACCTAGATTTAATACTTCATATTTTGCTGTTCAGGCTACGATACCTATTTTTGTAACAGATCAGAGCTAGTCTATATAGTATCAGCATGTATTTTTAAAAGTCAATAATCCATAAAGAACATTATAATCTACCATGCAGAATCATTCTTAGGAAGCTCTGGAAGGATTTTCTTTCTTCTTTCTATGCCACCACTAAAAAAGCAAAATTAGGTATATAATGGATTTTGTAGTTAAAAGAAAGCCATGGACAATTGTGTTTTCTGTTCACTGTTACTATCAATTAAAGTCCACCCGAGCAACAGGTAATAAAATCTACTGAAGTGGAAATTACCTATTATTTTTGAAATACCACAAAGCATTCGTGGTAAGGGTGAGAGATGCTTGTTGTTAATAGCCTATCTCCACATTTAAGACACTTTAGCAGATGCCTTTGATACATAATTTCCTGGAAATGTGTGTGCATTCATATTTCGATGCACTACACTTATCTCTTAATTTGTAGAAACAGTATCAACTCGACATAAATGAGCAGGTAAGACAAGGAAGTGGAAACACTAATCCCAGGCAGAGAAGCCTGTGTCTTTTCCTGAATGAAAAAATTCTATTGGTAGTCAAGAGCCACTCTGGCCCTGCATCCCTTCAGCCACACTCCCAACAGGGAGGAGGAGGAGTGGTCAAACAGTTACAATGAGCAGACCAAATACTAAGGGAACTGAGATTCCCATAACCTTTCCTTCCCAAGCTTTTCATTAACCCTAAACCCTTCACCTCACTGGGATTAGGCCCATCAGCACTGGTCACTTATCCCCAATTTCTCAGCAGCCAGTTTCTCCCTGGCTGCTGCCACGTGGCTTGTGGGTGACCAACAGGAGCAAAGTGCTGCTTAGCCGCAAGTTAACGGTGGCAGGACCCCCTTCATCAGGCTGATGATTCCAATTTGCCTTGCTCAAGAGTTTGTCTATTTTAGTGTGTTAACAGCTACTAAAATACGTCACTAAACAAACAGTTCTAGTACATTAATTGCTGTATCACAAATCCTTTCACTTAACTGGGCACATAACTACACCCACAGGTAAGGGAAGCAGAGACACACACAGGGGACAGAACCCTTTCGCTACCCACACATCAGCATCCCACTACACCCATTTAACTCACCAGTCATGAAAAGCATTTGCTGTGCTTAACAAGAGGAAAAACGTAACTTTCAAATACAGGTACAATTTGCACTTCTTCATTAGAAGTTCCCACTTTGCCACTGACATGGCTTGTTCATCTTTTGCACCAGGGACAGTGACAAAGAGCCTCCCATGATTTATGATGCCTAACCATACGATTCCCATTGTTTGGTCTGGCTGAGCTGCTCTGGAGTAACCATGACCAGAACAGGGCTCTGACCGTGTCAGGTGTGAGGATCCACAGCACCCCAACCCAAGCAGAGAGGCTGCTGTTACTGTAGTGCAAGACAGGCCAGTTCTGCCACCCCTGTTCCTAACAAGCACTAACTGTCTGGGGAGAGTGAGAGCAGCAGAGTCTGGCTGACTTGCATATTTTTAATAGAAGTAACCAAATAATATTACAATACACTGTGAGCCTTCAAAACACAGAATGTGTTTAGGGTAGGAGCTGAATATTATTCTTTCAGTGAAATACGCCGAGATGCAGTAACTACACAGAAGTTGCTACACTGTAGGTAATACCCACCTATCTGGGAATTCCTCTCTTTATTTTAAACTGTGGACTTACACTTGAAGTTAAAGCAGCATGTAAGCCGGATTTCTGGTACTGTTGTTCTTTTCCAGTATAACATTCAGGTTATTTTTTTCTTTCCTTGTGCCTTTTACTTAATTCTAACTGAACTTTTGCCTAAATAGTTGGTAAAGATTAAAAACATTAATATAAATTTATATTGTATCCTGTTTCTATTATGCCATTTTTCCTGCTGCTCTGATTTGAGGCTTGTGAGGGTTCTGGGCCTCTCATGTTTTCTCAACACATAATTTACATTTAATATTGGTCACGAAAATCAACTCAGAACAAAAATTATTTAATTTAAACCAAAATTCAAAACTAGCATCTTAGTTTCCCAAAGCATTCCCTGCTTTTCCACGGGTCCCAATCCTGCAAGAACTTCATTGCAGCTCAAACTCTGTACGAGCTGCAGACACTCAAGAAAATTGTTAATACATGAGAAGATACACAATTCAAATAAAACATTCCTGCCTGTACAAGTCTTTTCTTGCTATTCCTTTAACCATCCCTTTCCCCTAATCAGGGTGCTACGAGAGCCCTGGTGAGAGCAGGGCTGCACCAAACGCCAGCTCTCTTGCTGCTCATCCTCTTTCTGTAACTTCCAGTGGAGGATAACTCAGTATTCTACTAAGATTTTCAATCTGACTAAATCTGGACATTACTTGCATTACCAACACCCCAGCAGAACCGGGCATGCTGGGAAGTTGAAAACATGCAGCCACTAGTTATATTATAATATAAATGGGCTAAATCCTCGCTCGTTGAAGTCAAGAGTGAAACTCCCACTGAGATTCAGTGAAGGCAGGGAGAATTTCAAATGGAACTCATTTCCCTTTCAGGGTGTGAGTCTGGCCCTCCACATCTTTTGCATGTGTGGGTGCTGTGAAAGCAGGATCAGTAGGAGAAAGAGGGATGTCACTGACTCAAGGGCTTCACAACTTTTTACAAAGCACAAATGGTGACAACCAACACACTGGCTTTGGTACACACTGCTCACGTGAACGAGCTAGAACATCTAACCTATTGGAGTCACAGCCCTTTAATTTCTAATCCCAGACATATGAAAGCCGAGCAGTTTTTCCCTATGATTATCTCCTTTATTTCCAGATTGACAGGAAATAGTTCCCAGACCCAGGCTGCCTGGGACTCTGCAGCCCTGCATGGCCCGGACTGAGCAGGGACACCCAGTGACCCTTGGTGCCCACGCTGGCCTGTGCTGCACTGGGACACTCCCCAGTGCTGTGAGTAGGAACAATCCCAGTCTCCCTGGGTACTGATAAATTAGCTTTCTGCTTACAGGCAGCTGCCTGGGCTGCTGAGACATTTCCTTGGTATGCTGATCCACTAAACTGGTACAGCTCTCCTAGAGCTGACAATAATTTGTGAAGAACCCGGCTTGTCTCACATCCTTGCTCCATTTGCTTTTCCTGCAGCCCATCTTTCTGTCCTCCACTGAGTAAACTACACCGATTTTGCCCAGTCCCAGGATGTAAAACTGCTGCATTACAGCACTGCACACCTCCAGCACAGTTCACATCAGCACCTGCTCTGGGGCAAAGACGCTGCAGGAAGTTACAGGAGACTGTCACTGGTCCTATTTCTCTACAAGCATGCGTGTGATTGGGAAGTTGCATCCAGCTCTCTCTATCCATGTTTTATTATCACACTTCAAATGATGAACGAACAATGTTTGTTCTCTTGTTTATTCTTACGTTTGATCAAGCTGTACCCAACGCATTTTTCCTGGCTGTTCATTTAAAGAAACTGAACACATCAAGAATGACTTGTTAAAAAGCTGTTTTGAAGGGAAAACAATCCCCAAAGCCCACAGAGCCACACCAAGTAGGAAGACTTGTGTAAGTTTTTTGCTGGTGAGCCTGAGCCACTGGCAGATGAGCAGAAACAAAGAGGAATTTCCAGCAGGTTTTTCGCTTCTGCAGCCAGACAGCAGGGACAGACAGGAAGCAACACACCACCACCATGTCTGCTGGGAAGAACCCACCTCCATGGCCACAATCCCAAAAAAAGGAGGAGCCCCTGTCTAGGGGCTACAGAGAAGGAACCCACACTGGGAAGGAGACAGCAATACACCTGCTGCACAGAGCACACTTGCCCTACAGAACTAAGCTCATCAAAAACTTTTAAATAATAAGTAAACTGTTAACTGTTGAGTTCTGATGACCTCCTGAAAGCTCAACCTGACTTTCTTACGTGACTGTGAGAGATTCATTCTTAAATACTATACTCTGGTCACGGGTTTGATTCTGGTTCCAGTGAAGTCAAGGCCAAAACAACCTCTGATTTAACTGGAAGCAGAAGCAGGCCCCCATTTTAACCCTCGTGCCTGCAAACAGAATACAACTGGATGTGAAACAAAGAAGAAATAGGTTTGAAACTGGTATAACTCCAAGCTTTATTTCCTCCTCTCTGTAACATTGCAAAGCAGTCACTGAATTTCTTTCCTCATTCAACAGCAATATTATGTACTACTGGCCCAAATTCAGCCCTCATTCCCTCCCAGACAACCCTGGCACAAGCAGAGGACCCAGTTTCTCTACTGTCATGTACTGGTTCCCACACAGTTCCACTAGTTAAATCTGCCCATGGAACTGTAGGTGAGTTTTGCCAGGGCAGAGTTTAGGCAGCAGTCTGCACACCACGCTCCCCAAAAGCCAAAGCTGCAGCCTTTGGTGTAAACTGCACTGGTACAAATTGTTGGCTTAACGCAGTATGACACCGAGGAGGTTAAAGAGTCCCCGGTTTTCATTGTCCGCTTTCTCAAGAGAGAGATTTGCTGCTGCAAAAGCGTCTCCCAGATCTAAATGGATTACCTGCAGCACTGGCAGCATCTGCACTCCATTAGGAGGGAGGCGTAACGGGAGCCTGCCCTTTGGACTGGGATTCCTTCAGCGTGTCAGCTTTATGGTGCAAATCTCAGTTTCCAGTGCTTGCCAACTGATCCCTTCTGAGTCTGACCAAGAGGAACGGTGCAAATGCTGCACAGCAACTTCCCAGCATCCATGTGCAGGACTCCTCCCAGGTTTTGCTTTATGTGATACTCAGCAGATAAAAAAGCAGCAATTTTAGCCTTTGAATGCATACCATACTGCAGCAGAGTCAATTTAACACAGCACAGGTGAACACCAAATTCCTCTGCTCTGCCTCTGTGTCCTGGTGCCCAGCTCTGACAGACAGGCAGTTGTCAGTGCCTGCATCAGGGAGGAACAGTCAGGCACACTTGTGAAGCCAACAGCTGTCCTGCCTGGCAGAGTTTCAAGTGAGAGTAAGTCAGGTAAGAACAAACCCCTGTAAAGTTTTTACAGACGTAATTTCATTTTTAAGCATCAAAAGACTGAAGTACATGCTAATCACAGCAGCTGAGATGAAGGAGTAGGCAGTTTGGTGGACAGAGCACGGAGATGTGAGTCTGTAACTCTGGAGTTTAATTCCAGCTCTGCAGCTTCTCCCAGCTACAAGTTCGGGTTGGGAAAGCCAACAACGTGGTGTTAATTCTGTATCAGTGGAGTTATACCAGCGATGAGAGTGACTGACAACACCTGTCCCTGTCATCAGACTATGCATTTAATGTCAGAACAGCACAAGGGAACAAGCTGAGGTACTGCAAGGCCTAGCTATGCTCATCAATTTATTACATTTCATGTAACAAAAACTTAGCAAAGTTCATGGGGGTAACAGCAGCACGGGGCACTGCCTGCATCAGCTCCCGCCTGGCATCCTCCACACCAGCTTGTTACTCTGTGCTCCAGAGATCCAGCTTCCCTCCTGCTTTCACATATGAATCATGTGTTTGCATGCCTGCATATTTCTTCTATTTAAATATGCACTTTGTTCTTAAAGATTCATTAACCCATGAATAGATTAATTCTGATTTCAGTTATACAGATACAAATTTAAAGGAACTCCTTCAAAACCAGCAGAGTCATGTCTTTGGGAAGGCCAGGAGAGGTTTGTGCATGCACCCATAAGGGCAGGACACTTTGTCTTCATTTGACTGTTGATTTTACACCCTCAGATGTCTGTGAGACTGAGCACTGTGGACACCCAGCAGAAGCATCTTACTGCAGTGCTCAGGTTCTTGTAACTCCTCACCACGCAGCACACCAGTTCGATCCCTGGTGTAACCCCACAGAGGACAACAGGGTTACACTAAGGATTTTGGCCAGGTCTATTATTAGAAGGCTCATTTTCTAAAACAATAGGGCTTGTTTTCTTTTCAGTTAAGCTTACAGTAAAACTCTCTCTGACTTCACTGGAAGAGAGACCTGGCCCAACATACCAATATCCAAACCACCTCCAATTATTTCAGTGGAAGGAGGCAAAGAAATAATAAGGTCCAATGTATCTTTAAATCTTTAGATTTCACAAATGATCAGAAGCATGTAAGTCACAATATGCACACAGAACGACACCTACAATAACCACCAGCGGGATCATTAAAATAATTAAGTTAGGCCTAGAGACAAATTCATTTCATAACATGTTCCTTACAAAACAGATACCCCCTTGCTTCATAATCTAGGGAGTCTGTTTTATAAACTTCCTAAGCAGTTCATGAAATATCCCCCTAAGCAGACTAGGTCTACTTGCCATTGCAGGGTCTTTATAAATCAGAAGTTTATGAATCAAAAGACAAACACCAGTGATGTGTGTTCAAAGACCAACTATGAAGGGGTAACGCCTCGTCAGCTCCAGTGGTGTGGTGCTGAGCTGTGACCTCGGGACACAATTTCCAGTACAAAGCTACTGAACCTGCGTCTTTACATAACTCCTCTCCCTGCCACGAGGGAGCTGGATGCACAGCACATGAAGCAGCAATCAATAAAGGAGATCTCCCTTTGTTTTAAGTGTAAAGATGCTGCACTTCATAGTACAGCACTTTTACAGTACTTTACACCACACTATTGAGCAGGAAAGAGCCTCCACCTGCAGCAACTAAAAGGAAGAGACAGTTACTTCCACAGCATCCTGTGGGAGTGGTTTCTCACAATACACTGCTCATGCTTTTCCTCTTACCATCCTGAAACTGACTGCTGAAAAGTACTTAAATTATGCTGCTGGTACCAAAGTGCCCTGTCAGGTAAGTGGTAAGCAAAAGCAGCAGCAAAACAAATGACAAACCAAACTTGACCAACTAACCTCAGGAACTGATATAAATACAGCGCTAAATGAAAAAGGAAGCTGAAATTTTGGTCTCCTTGTCTGCTGGCTTCTCTTTGTGTGTTTTAGTAAACCAGACTAGTTTTCAACCTGTTGTAAGTAGGAAGGGTGGGAATTACTAATGTGGTAAGTGTAACTCAGCTACAGTAATGCTGTCATTGCAGAACAGGAAAGGGAAGAGCAGGAAACAAGGCAAGGTCAGCTGGGGTTTGCACCAAAGGTACTGGACACACCATCCAATGCTCATCTTTTGGACTGCTCTCAGAGGCCCCAAGGACATCCCTCCTGCCCACAGCGTGGCTGCACCAGCCACATGGACAGGCCTGCTCTTCCTTTTGACTAGCTGAGGCAAGGAAGCTGCTATCTGGGTAGGACTGGGCAATTTTCTCAAATTTTTGAACAACCTGTGCCAGGCACAGCACCACAACCACGTTACTTCTCTAAGTCATCTGAGTGTTGATTTGTTATCTGCTCCTCCACATAAGGAGCTTGGTCTGCCCCTTCCTAGTCACTGTAATACCCACTTATGCCTAGAACTCCACACAACCCAGGCTGTCAACGTACACGGAGAAAAAATAATTTCTGAAAAAATGTTCATCGGGGACCAGCTAGGCAGTATTTTCTTGAACATTTCAACTTTTCCAAGTAAACACACAAATAATTCATTCATCGACAGGACCCAATCTCAGCACCCAATTACAGTAAGATTTGCACTCCCAAAGGCCAAACTCTGCTTTCCTCTCCAGAGCCTGTGGGCAGCTCCCAGTCTGTGGCTGAGCAAGGTAGTGGTTATCCAGTCTAGGAAAGAGCAAACACCTTTATCACAGCAGACAGCCCAGCTCTGCTGTGGCTCCCTACATGCCAGTTAGTAGGAGATCCTGGAGAGGTGAACACATACAGGTCTGAAGAATCAATTTTCATATAAACTCCTTCCTTCCCATCTCCCTAAGCCAATGGGATGCAGGGTTAGGGTTATGGGGATTACTCTCCTTTACCACTAAAGCTACTGCTCCAGCTGTGCAACAACACAGGGAACATGTGGAAATCTGCTATCAGTGTGCTTCTTCCATGGGCTCTGACAGACACTGCATCCAGGACTTTTCTGGTTAGTGACAGATAGAGACAGGGTATCTAACATCATCATTCCCAGCTGTAATTACACCCCTATTACAGATTATTTTTATTTTCCATAGAGACCAAGCCACGTGCTCCTCCTCTGGCACCTGGGACTGGTGCAGCTCAAGCTGTAGCAGCTCTGGCCAGTCCTCCCCCTACTCGGGAGCTGTGCTGGATGTGTCCAGGAGCTGCGCTGGATGTTTCCAAGCAGCAACACAGTGCTGTAGGACACAACGCCTGTAGGAACAAACACTTCACACCTTTCCAGAGCTTAGCAAAGTGCTGCAAGGACTTGTGTGACCTTGGCCATGTAGCACCTGTACAGAACTGGCTCTGCAGATGGGGACAGACAGGTTCAGCTTACACCACCTGATACAGCAGCCAGGCAAAGGGAGACCCTTGGCTTGCTCCACCTCCTGCTTTACTAAGTACAACATCCACAGGCAGACTGAGGGGAGACAGAGGATGGGAAGGGGGAAAGGCCCTCCTTTGGGTTTTTAATCTTACGGATTCTGCTGGTCAAAGTTCCCTTAGAAACCAGAGAGACGTGCTCAGTCAACGACCAGATAAGAAAAACTCAAAAGATTCATCTCTAAGTCTCAGGTGCGAGATATGAATCCAGAAGCTATGTTAATCTCTATGAGAATTCATATGTTAATTCAGAAAAGGCACTGCATATAACCAAAACCTCTGGGTTCTGGCTCCCTTACTTTTTCTCATCTGCAGCATACACCCAATTGCCTGACAGAGGGCAAAGCCCCAGGGAGCCCCGGCGGGCTCACCCCTCGCTGCAGAGCTGCCACACTGGTGTGGCAGTGCTCCCGCACCGTGCCCAGAATCTGCCTCTCAGAGCATTCCTCACGTGCAGGGAAAACACTTGCTCCTGCCTCTTCAGGTGCTTTGCTTAGAAGTCTGTGTATGGGTTAAGTTCACAATAGCTATTAAAATTAATGAGCTTTGTGCTGCAGCTCACATGCAGGCACATTTTGTAGCGCTTTGCTGGAACGTGGGGCGCTGGATCTGACTCTGAAAGTGCCTTTGGGTAACGCGGCAGCTCCCAGCCTGGGACTGCCAGGGCCCGGTGCCACCCCACAAACAGGGCACTCCACAGCTGGCCTGGCTGGGAGGAGTGGTGCCTTACGGAGGGTGGAATGTGCCCCTGTGTCCTTCACCGTGCCTCAAAGAGCATGTGGGGGCTGAGGGAGGGATTGAAGAGGGACCAGACACTGCACAGCTGCTGAGTGTGCGAGCAGCATGGAGAGGTCTGGGAGACACCTACATGAGGACGAATGCGGCTGCAGTGGTGCAGGACTGCAGCAGCACGGGGCTGGCAGGAGGCTGTGCTGTCCCAGGAGAACCGACACTGCTCCACACGGGGATCCTGCCCTCAGCTGTGCTGTGCTGTCACAGCCACCAACACTCGCTGGTTAGGAACACATCTGGCCTTCACCCCACTTAACCTGTCTGGAGCAGAGGCCTTGTTTAATCACTGATTTACACCCTAGCTGCCAGCATGGGGTAAGTGACAAAATTTGCTAACTGGACATTGTCTTCAGGCAATAACCTCAATAATACATAGCCTTGATGGGAAATTAGCAAATAAATTATTATAAGAATGACACTGAATACACGAGCAAGATACTCGAGATGTTCTCAAGCCTGCTAAATCTGGATATATCCTGAATATAACCAAATTAAGAATTACCCTGTTCCCTCCCAAGAGTGCAGAGTGGGGCTCAGTATGGAGCCCTTCATGTAAAGGATGATGTGGAAAATCTGTCTTGTAGCTCTCAGTAGGTGTGTCCGAGCTATGAAAACACTGTATCCAGCTGTACAGGGTCACTAATCATGTTCCATCAGGGAAAACAGAGGGGTCCTAAAACTTGGAGCAGAGAATTCCCCTGAATTCAGTCCAGCACGGTGTGGCTGCAGATGAGGGGGGAGAAGCAGATTTCAGGTGTCAGTGCTGAGCTCCAACAACGAGAGAGACGGAGGTGCTGGAGGAAAACGCAGGGGAATTAAAACCCAAAGATACCTAGAGAGTAGCTAGAACCAGGTCACTTGGTAGGAGAGCTTGTCTAAGGGTGGGTCAGAAGAATGACAATGTGTTTTGACAAGAAACATTCAGAGGAGAAGACACATGCTTTAGGGGGCTCCTTTGTAAATCACCAAAAAAGTCCATGGGTTCAGAGGAAAGTGAGGCAGGGATATGCCTGGAAAACTACTGTCTTGTAGAGAGGTCATTTCTGAAACAAATAATAAAGCCTGTGCTGGTTTTCTTTGGAGGGCACAGGCTCCAGAGATGGGTGGTAGAGCCCAGGTGCCCAAGAGCTGAGATCAGGAGGGGCACTGTGCTGGCACTGGCTCAGCTGCCCTGGGCCACAGGGCCAGGGAGCTCCATTCTCCCAGAGGGGAAAGGCTGGAGCAGAGCTCCCAAGCCCCAAGTGCTACAAACCACCGGGGAGCCTCTCTGGGCTCTGTACACACACACTGCTCCCACCTGGAGAGCGATGCTTCGATGGAAATTATCCCTGCACCCTTTTGTCACCAACAAAGCCACAGAAAACATGAGCTCTTAGAGGAAATGGAATTATCTTTAACAGAGTGTGATACACCAATACAAACCATCCAAGAATGGAAGGTAAATATATTTACCTCATATAGCAGCACAACTCAGAAAGAGCTCACAGCAATTCTCTGAGATAGAAACACTATTCAGGGTTGTGAAAAGGACAGGCTTCTGATGCAAAATCTTGTTCTGCTTTCTAACAAAAATTCAAAGTGGTATCAAAATTTCCAGTGAAATCAAGAAGCTGGGGCTTGCTGTGGTCTACAGGGATTTGGAGGTTCTACTTCTTTTCTGCTTGAAGTCAATGAGACGTTTGCCAGAGTTCAATGGGACTAAGACTGGGGGATCTGGCAATGCCTTTGGGTATTCCTGACTGCAGGTCACGAGCTTGGACTTTTGGTGCAGGTTTGTTTTCTAAATGTAAAAACTGTTTCACTCTGTAGGATAAATACAATTTGCAACTCACTTTGTTGATGTGCTAGAGGTTTTGCAGCCTTTATAATCTGTCATATAAATCCACATCCAAGTGTCAGCGTGTGAAGGGGCTGCTTTAGAGGTCCTCTGGGTGAAACCAGGAACGGAATTTCCAGAGGAAATGCTATAAAGATGAATAATTTGTCTACTTAGCCAGTTACTACAGAAATAAGATGCTGATGGCAAGAGTCACTAGAATTCAACAGAGTTTTTTGGTTTGTTTGGTTTTGGGTTTTTTTAAACCTGTAATTCAGAACTACGAGAATTGGAAGTTCAAGTAGGAGAATTTGCTGAAAACAAACTACTGAAATTGAGCCTCAGATCCAGGTAAGACAACATCAACCTCCTTGTACCTTCAAAGCTTGTCAACTTTAATGGCAATTTTGGGTATGCATGGAAAGTGGCCTCAAGCAGGTATAGGATGTGGGAATAATAATATTATTTGTGAGGTAATTTCTGAGACCACCATCATTATGCTGTTATTGATCAGTTTCTTTCTTTGTTTCTCATTTCCCTGGCCTTTCACCCTCTGAAAGGCCAGCTTTTTCTTCTTGTGTGCGGTTTAATTCAAAAAGCCAACTGGAAAGGTGTGCAAGAGTAGCAGGTGAGTGTGAGTGGTTCAGAAACCACCTTTGACAGTGACTGTTTAACCCTCTTCTCCTTTGTCACGCCAGTTGTGCCTGCTCAAGTTTTCTCCTCTTTAGAGAAGAGAATTTATCTAGGCCATAAAAATTTACTGGAAAGAGGATATCTACCCCCTTTAATGCCTAATCTGGCACCCTTTACTTATGCAAATTTAATCAATGGACAAATGCTCTGATCACAGCAGCTGCACTAATACAAACAACATCAAAGACTTTGTCAAAGGTGCTCTGAAACAACTCTGGGATCTCTGAAACTGCAAGATTTGGCCTCTGGCTTCACATTAACAACCATTCACTAACTTGAGTAAGATTTCCCGAATTGGGTCCTTTTCCTCCCCAAATCAGAGCCAACCTCACACATAAGGTGGCACAGGCAAGCAGAGGCAGCCGGGTGGGCAGAGCACAGTCACTCCGATGGGACCGCAGTGAGAAATGTATCACGCTGCTCGCTGTCAAGTGCCATTTGTATCACCCCAGCGGGGTGACTGCGGAGCAGGTACAGGCAGGAACTGGTCATACCTACACCTGCTCCTGCTGGGCCTGACCTGGCCAGCTGCTGCGAGCTCCTCCCTCTCACTGAAGTCAACATGAACTGAGTTTGCTCAGGACTGAATAGGACTGGACCTCCTCAAAATATTGAGGAAGTTTAAACACGACTTGGTGATTTCTTTTTTCTTGTTTTCCATCAGCATGTGATGCTCCTGTGCACGCATACCCAGGCTGTGTTTATACAAATGCTCACAATCCACGTGTCCTTAAAAAATCCAAGTACAGTATGTGCTAAAAAGGAAGCTAAAAGCTCTTTAGGATCTGGGAGCACAGAGGAAAGCAACAGAAACTGTAAAACAAATAAAAGGGAAGTTTATTCCCACAGTTTTCAATTTCAGTGAGCACAAACTATTTTATGTGACTGCAGCTAAGATTTAGCAAAGCATTTCAGCATATGCTTACATCTTTTGCTGAAATACAATCTACAAATTAGTGTGATGTCTTGGATTTGAAGCTTTTAAAACTCACGCTCAGACCAAGAGTTTAACACGCTGTCCAAAATAATCCAGAAAGCTCAGCATGTGGATCAGCGTGGCCGTGCCTCTCTATGTGGCCATCCATGTCACCTCTGAGCAGAAGCCAGCAGTGCCCTGGCCTTACTGCCAGATACTTTGCTCAGAAGAGTTATCTCCTTCCTCCTGCCCTGGGAAAGGAGCAGGGATCCCCTCCCAGTCACATCACTGCAAAGACAGTCTGTGCCACGTGGAAGATGCACAACAGGGCAGTGAAGCAGCATCAGGAGCTCCAACCATCCCCACTGGAATAACTGCAAGTTCTTTGCCTTAACCAGGAATGAGAGCAGGCCAGACTCAATGAGGGGGTTACAACTAAGTCCTACTACACAGCACTGCAGAAAAACAAGTATTACCAAAAAAAAAAAGAAAAAAGAAAAAAAGATAATAAATTAAGATGTAGCCTTCATCCAGTTTCATAATGTATCGAACAGTATGTCCTACTTGGGATGCTGGTGAAGAGTTATCTTTTGCTATAAAAATAAAGTCATCTACAGGTTTCATCCTAGAAGCTCTTACTTCAGTGAGAACTGAAGTTTGAGCAGAGCAGCTGAAAAAGCATTCAAGCCTTATGAGATAACATAGCAATATGAACGAAAGACAGTACACAGCAAAACATCACGCAGCATGGGAGCTCTGGTCAGTTTCGTACTTTCAAAATCTGAAGAAATATGCTTTTTGTTATTTTTGTTATTTATCAAGCAGAAAAAAAATATTTTGGGTCAGTACTCTATTCTCTTGAAATAAAATCTGTGCATTTATGTATATTCTCCCAAAGCTTCCATAACTGAAGCTTTTAGTAAGTAAGTTTGATGTGGGGCATATTTTAAAAATAGTGTCAGCAGCGATATTTTAAAACATGGAAACAGATGTGTCACTCTATTAAAACTGCTGAATCTTCACTGTATTTTTTAATACTACGAAGCATTTGTCTGTTTCTCCATTATAAATCTCTTGCCACTAAACAGATTTCTTCTCTATGATTAAAGTAGTACCACACAGACATGATTTAAAAAATCATATTGTTTTGGTCTGACCATAAAATATACGTATTTTAATAATTGGGCTTTTTTCCATAGAGAATTTCAGCAGCTCCCTTTCCTTGGAATGAAATCACAGCCAGACGCTTTATGATATTAGAGGCATTTCAGGGTGTCTCCGTAAATGTCATTTATCGTTTTGGAACCTGCCAAATCTGCAAAACCCCTTAGTTCTTTTAAAAGAAAAATCTTCAGATGAAACTAGATCTTTACACTGGTTGTCATACCAAAAAAAAAGAAAAAAATTCCCTCTCTCTTATGGAATACTGGCCATGAAGGTAACAAAACCTCTGGCAACAACATCTGGGCCTTGGTTAGCTGTGGAGCCAAGAGTGCACTGGGCACCCTGGCCCAGCACAGCCACACCTGCCCTCGGCTCCATGCCAGGCACTCACACTCACGCCAGCCTCTGGAACTCACCCTCTGGACCACGAGCAGCCTCAGTGACAAAAAGCTGAATGGGTTTAGTGATCATAACTGTAAATCAGAATCAGGCACCTCTTAAAATCCTGCTCCGATGAACATGCTTTAACCCCTAACAGAGCAGAGCCTTCCACGCTGCCCAGGATCTCCATCCTTCATGGGGCCCAGTACCCTGCAGCACTGGCAGCCAGGCGAACAATAAAGAGACTCCCTGTCATACACAAATATCATCTCATGCCACTTCTATTCCTAATCTGGCATATCTGGAGTCTATCCTGAGATAATACCGGCCAGATCTATAAAGATCTTGCCAGACATGTCACCAACCTGTCCAGCACAAGGCACTACATTTAAGCACACAGGAATTCAATCCAGTCTGTAGCTGCAGCAGCCAGAGTGGGTCAGCTGGGCACTGCCCAAAGGAACTGACTGCTGAGGCACACAGCTACCAGTGAGGTCAGGATTCTGGCTGGCCAACAGAAGCATCCATTAGTCCCACAGTAGTAGAACCATTCTTTCTCCTTGAGGAAGAAAAAACCAATTTTTCCCCCCTAAATCTGAAAGAAACAAGTTGCCTGGTACAGTTGGAAATAATCTAGGGCAGCACACCAACAGGTGTTTCAAACGTATCAGCAGAGTGCAGAAGATGTTGAGAGAGAAAATGAATAGACTCTCTAAATAATATATAAATTGTACAGGGCTTTTTTCTGCAGAACCCCAGTGAAGTTACTGTATAAATCGGAAACTGAATTATTCATAAGCGGTGAATATATAATAAATCGTACTTCGCACTGAAGTATTCCTCACAGGTACGTGCAGTGAACAGAACCGGGCAGCAAGCCTGGAAACACCAAGGTCTTACCTGGAGTCTGGGTACTTTGTCAGGGTAGCAAGGCTGCTGGTGTACATGTGTCCTCCTACATCGATGTGCACGGGAGCGTTCGACTTGGTGAGTTGAGCTGGGAGAGGAATTCCTTGAGCAGCCAGAGGAGAAACCGGGGACCGTGTTAGAGACAGACGGGACATGCTTCTTCCCTCCTGCAATGGGAAGGCAAAAAGAACAGTTTCTCTTAAATGTAGCAGTGTGTTACCTTTCTTTCCAGTGTGATCACAGATCTAATCAGATCATTTTTGCATCTGCCTGATCACATATTCAGCCAACAAATTATTGCCACCACTGTAATTAAGTGTATTTGCATCATTTTCTTCTAAGTACCAGAGGGGAAGAGAAAGATGCTTATTAGCAATAAGAAATCAAGAAAAAAATTTTCAAGGTGTCAGCCTCAAGGGGCATAAAACAAACTGCAAAATTCTAATTAAAGGTCGCGGGCTTATGTGTTAGATGTGAAATATCCCCTGACAAACGAATAACCAATTTGTGAATTGGGATTCAGGGGGTTTTTGCAAGTTTGTCTCAGTAACAAGACACCTCTAAATTAGTGACTTCCTCAGTACCTAAGGCATTTAGTTTATACATGTAGTAAATTTCACATCAAACTAAGATCAATTTTCTGGCTTACTTTCAATAATTGCGAAATAAATGGATAATTTTCAGTTAAGCCTTAATATTAGACCTAAACAACTAATAAGCTTTCAAACTGAAAGCAATTAATACCTGGAAGCAGTGAAAAGAGAAAGATATATAAACTGACCCATGCTTTCAGGACAAAATGTGTTAGAAAGTACTGCATTATCTAACATGTGAAATTATAAATTCCACAAATCACTTAAGATTTCCTGCCTTAAAAATATTGGAAAATTAGCAAAATTACTGAATTGAGTCCCAAAATTTTCAGCAAAATCAAAGCTAAAAAGACAGAAATGTCTTAAAAATGAACAGGACAACCAAGCAAAAGAAAATTCCTCAATTCTCTTCTAAAGAAAAGCACAGCTTATTCTGCACAAAACGTGAGTCTCAAAGCTGGTTTCAGTTCAATCGGTGCAGACGGCACACATGTCAAACAGAAAAAAACCCTTTTAGAAAAGTTTAAGAAAATGTCCATCCATTCTCCCTCTTATAGGGAAAGCAACATATGCAAAACATTATAGTTGAAGACATTTCTAAATATAATCTAATTTTCCTGGTATTTTGTAATTCAAGCATGCTACCAAGCACCCAGGCTCTTCCTAACATCTGACAAGCACTTTACATGCAGCATTGCAAAGTGAATTTCTATTTCTCCCACATTACTTTGACAATGTTTCTTAGAAATCTAAAGCTGATCTTGCCTTTCTCTTAGCGGTATTTTGCACAAGATGCCTGACTACGCCACTTGATGAACATAAATTAGCAACATTCTTTGTAAAATCATTTCCAAGCTATAGAGAAAGGGATTGAAAAATCTTAATACATCTGAACAGCTTCACAAAGTCATCACAACATCTCCCTTTACTGTATTTCATCTTGGTTAGCTCCTATGAATTTCTTGCATCTACAGCACAGAAATACATCACCCCATTATGAATCCACATCCTTTCCTCTTCAGAGGCTGGATGGACATCTGCACTGAACACGAAGCAAATGCCAACTCTGTCCTAGGACTTCTATGTCAGCCAATGCGAAATTGGGCATTAACATTTTTACTACAGCACCACCTTCACGGAAAGTGACTGAATCCTTTCATGACTGAAGACGTTGCTTTCTTGTTTCCCACAAGAGCTTGTTGTGGCCAACCTTCAGTAAATATGTCATATAGCATAAATAAAACAACTAACTTTTAAAAACAACTTAGTATGTAAGTACCTACAGTATTTTAGCAACGTGTTTACTCGTCTGTCTGCCAACACAGACAAAGGTTGCTGGTTTTTTTCTTACCAAAGAGCACTGTAAACTCATGTTCAGTCTCTACTCCCTCACTTAAATGAAACGGTCAGAAGATCAAGGCTGAATGTCAACCCTGTCTTTGTTCAGACCCCAACCATTATCACTAATGATACAGGTACAGACCTCGCACGGTACAGGGCTGCCTTAGAAATAAATCTCATGCAGTTTCACAAAACAAGACTCTAATTAGGGCTCATCTGCACCCCTTGTTACAATTTCCAAATGAAATCAAAGGACTTCCAGTCCTCTGTAAATGTCTTACATTTAACCATTTGTCTTGAAATACAGACTTCAATTTTAAAATATGCACAGATAGCTAAAGATCAAGTGATACAAATCTATTTGTGCATATTTAAACACTGCTGCTATCTTAGGATTTTGTTTAATGTTAGTATACCAGTAAATTCCTTGATCTGTAAAGACTGAGATTCTCAGTGAGGCCATACTCACACACTAGATATTTAATTTATACTATTCACTGGAGGGACCTTTTGAACAATCCTCTGCTTTTGGCATTTCTCAGCTAGAGCATGTGTTGAAAAAACACTTAATTATAGAAAATCACTGGAAAGCTAAAATAGTTCTCAAACTTTTATGGTTTTTCGTACTTATTGAGGGTGCCACTGGCTTTTGGGGGGGGAGAAGGACAAGGGGAATTAAAACACTGGCTTTTCCCCTGGCTGGAGAGGATTCATATTTAAAAAAATGAATCCTAGATTTTTATTAAAGTTGTGGAATTCAATCATTTTTGTATGAGCAAATTATCAAGAGGCAAAATTGCTAAGCACTACATAAAGGACACTATTGCTCCAAAAAAAATAAATACTGCCTGTTTCTTAAGGTACTGTAACCCTATTTCTAATGACTCCTTCCTCTTCTTAATGTAACACACAGCTAAAATTCATCACACTGAGTAATGTACTTATTTTATGCACAAAGCAAAATCCTAAATGTATTTATCCAGTGAAAGTCTTTATGCACATATTTTCTAATATGGATGTGAAAATTAAAACCTTGAGGGTAAATATCGTAGAAACACTAACAAACTTCATTTATTAAACCATGTAAAATAATCCTTGCTCTTTAGTTGCCTACAACAGGATACAGCATCCCAACTAGTGGTACAGGCAATAACCCTGCTCTAATAAGTAACAGAGGAACCTGCTGAAGGCAAAATCAATAGAGCCTGATTCCCAAATTATGTGAATATTTAGTTTTTCAAACATTACACACCAAGATCTTTCAGAGCCAGCTTATCTTTTTCTGCCTTCCTAAGCTAACTGCTTGTAAAAACTATTTGCCCATGCAAAGTGAAATAATCACAATGCCATGCTCATTTACACACAAAATGATTTTGTGTCCCATTGTGCTCACAGTTGTTCAGCTCTCTAGGGGTGATTAAACTAGCTATGCTGCTACAGCTTGAGATGATTTCACTGAATCGTTTCTCCATGAAGTTGCTTCTTTGCTAAGCTGTTATTTTAACCATAAAAGGTAAACAGAAGGCAGTTGTAAGAGCTCCATTCAGCTCCGTGCCCAGGGCTATAACCCTAGGGCAGAGAATGCTGAAAGACTGCAGAATTTTCCAGGGTGTTGCCTTTCTTGCTCTAAAGCCTTCAGGAATACTGTTCATTTAATACACACTCTAGATGATACATTTCAGATCCTACTAAAAGAAAGACTTCAAAAGTGTAAGAAGTTTTGGGCGGATGAAGCTTTCCCACCTCTGCACATAGCTTGGGGCCATGGTAACCAATACTGCTGTTGATGTTGGGAAAATACAGGAGAAATAAACTGCACACAGCAGAGCAGACAGATAGGGACAAGAGAGGTGAAAGGTTGCAGAAAGAAACAGGCAGCAGTCTGGAAGGGGGAACGAGAAAAAAGGGAAAAGAATAAAAAAGGAGGCGGCTCTGAAGGAGGGACAAAGTTAAATCAAGGAGCAGGCACTTAAAAGACTACAGATGGGAAGCAAGACTAATTAAGGATGTAAAAGCGCTTTGTTTCTAAAGTTTATTGTTGCCAGGATAAAAATTAATTGAAACTAATGCTGTTATTCACTCGTGCAGTTTAATTCCTTCATGCACATTTAAGACGTGAAATGAAAACGGCAGGTTTACGGACCTGCCATGAAGCTGCTCTCCCGGGGAGCCGCGGTGGGGGCGGGTCGGGCCGCAGGACCGGGCCCGGCTGCACCCCCCGGCACCGCCACTGCTCCCGGGCTGCTGGAGCCTCGGGGAAGCTGCTCTTCCTCCCCAGGGACCTTCATTTCTGGACCAGCAGACCCACTAGGGGTAAAACCACCCACTGCAGCCCCCCGACCGCCCCATCCTCGGCACTGCGGGCCAGAAGTTCCCCCGGCGCTCCCGTGACTCCAGGGCAGCGTCTGCGTCCCCAGCCTGCGCCCGGCGCTGCCGGAGGGGCTCAGCCACAGACTGGGCAATTACCTTTGTCTGTCTGAACAGGGACGGCGACCGCTCGGGTCTGCCTCCAGAGCCCCTCCGAGACAACTTGCCTACGCCGTGCTCCCAGCCCAAAGACAAAGCGGGGCGGGGGGGGCTACAAACCTTGGGCTCGGTGGCACCAAAATTAAAAGTCCATAAAGATTTGCACACACCTCCACGGTGCTTTACTGAACACTGCACCGAGAGACACAGGAGATCGTGCCCAAAACTTTTGGGGGAGGGGGGGTAAAGGGGGAGCTCCCTCTGGAGCTCTGGTTGCACCCCCACAAAAANCAACCCGCCTCTCTCTGGCAGTCTCCAGTCTATTTAGTGCAAGTTTCACGTCACCCAAATGCCTTTCCCTACTGATGGTCAGGGAAATCACCAGCGAGCAACGCACCCGGTCACTCAACTTCTGCCTTTTTCTTTTGAACACACTGTATGCCCAAAGGTAAAATTCAACCAAAAAAAAAAAA
>VXAZ01000257.1:126298-343775 GCA_013399875.1 Gymnorhina tibicen
GGCCGCGCGGCCGTTACGCAACGCTGCGCGGCCCCGAAAGGTCAGGCCGGGGAGGGCCGCGCGCCCCCCGCGCTCCCCCCGCGCCGCGGGGCCTGGGGCGCCCCGGCCCGAAAGCAGCCGGGGCGCGGGGGAGGCAGGACACCCTAAAACTGAGGGGGTTTTGAAAGTTTTCTTCCGTGGCAGGAATAAACAGAAACTTTTCTCCTAAGGGGAGCTTTTTTTTTTTTTTCTCCTTCTAGAGTACAAACTACAGGAGAAGAGGGAAATTTTCTCATTAAAGTTACATCCCTGCAGTTAGTTCAATTACTTGATATATGCAGAAGATGTTGTAAATTTAAAGATTTAAATAGCTTACAAAGATGCCGGAGGCTCCATCAGTTAATTTCCTTAATTTATGGATTTTTAGCTGAGCTTCTGAAATGAAAAGGAGAATGAGAACTAGGTCAGCGGAGAGATTTGCATCCAGAACAGACTAAAATTTGTTTTCCTTGACCATCCCATCAGCCCAGGTGTGATCCTTTGTGGGGGTCACCGTCCCACCTCTGACCTCCAGGCTGGGACTCCCTGCCTCTGTGAGCACGGTACAAAGGGGGAGATTTTATTCTAAAATAACCTCGAACACAAGCGTGTCCCCAGCCAGCTGCTTCACCTGATGGTTGCACAAGGCCGTAGCCTAAGTACTCTCATTTCCTCAGCACTCTGGTCAACAAGTGGATACGGGGAGGACAAGCTCCACTGAGACGGTGACCTGCCGTGCTGCCCGAGTTTCACTCAGCTTTCTTGTAGGGGTGCGGGCAGACTATTTGGAATGACTTGGCATCATAATTTTTACTTCCTTTGTGAATTACTGACTGCTAAATGAAAAATAAATATGAGAATCTCGAACAGCAATCAGAGCAGCATAAAAATAGGATACTTCTGCACTGAGGCATGCTAAAGAGGAAAGAGAAGACCTAAAAATACTGCACTTGTACGAAAAGTAGAAATTGTGATCTGACTCATCCCAACATGTCTGTGACAGGCACTGTTTAATTGTGCTGCATGGAAATGGGATGCACGGATAATAAAGATTCGGTTGGTTTGTTTGTTTGCTTGTAGATGAAAGCAAAGATACGGTAGCACTTGGGATGAAAAAGCCTGTGCATGGTACGTAACTTGTGCAGGATTGTTTTTACTGTATCTGAGAAAAGGACAATGTACTTGAGAGCTTTATGTTTTTTCTTGCCTCTATTAATGTTGAGGATAATAAAGGTACGCGTTACAGCTCTATATGCACGCTCTCGGTTTTTTCTTCTCACTCAAGTGTGTGAGTGCCTTTCTGTTGTTTTGTTTCAATATGTATGAATATATACATATGAATTAATACTTAAAAGATTGATATAAACTAAACAGTTTTAGGAAGCAACATTGCGGTATGATTAGTATTGGTGTTCATGATTTAACATTTCTTTTCCCACTAGATGAAGTTTCTGAGATTTGCAAGGTACGTGTCAAGGACGGGTATATAAATGGATTTTTATTTATTCACAACTCCAAGACTAATTGCTTCTCTTTGCCTGAAGGCCAAGAGATTGGTTTTAATATGACACTTCAAAAGTATTCATAGAACTACAGAGATACTAAGTGTCATTGTTTAAGAGAGAAATCTCGCTATGCTACTTGTGACCCTGAAAATAAAATCTTCCACTGTATTTTGAATCCTAATGTTGTTTTTCAGAGTTTCACTTAAAGCTCAACTATTAAGAAGTGTACAAAGGAAAATATTAAATAGCATGTACTGAACAAAAAAGAAGAAATACAGTTAGAACTGAATATAACTTATTTTCCCAACACTTCTGTTATCCTCCCTTATAAAGCAATACAAAATTTGTAGCAGAAGATTCCTGAGCTCGGTTGCAGGATATTAGAATTAGAAATGATAAGTTGTAATTTATCATAGGTGCTTTAAAGTTCTTGACCAAATGCCCAGCATATGTTTATTACAATCTTGTAATATGTTTTTATACCTAATTATTCTAGTTTACTTTCATTTTTTTAAATAAATGGGTAAAATATTTATCGATACACCTAAGACAGTGTGAAAGAGAAGCCCATAAGGAACTCCAGCTTGTTTTCCTTTTTTTTTTCCTCCCAAAAATAATTAATTGTGTGTATTTTACAGGACAGAATATTACTAGATTGTGAAAATATGCTGATTTGGAGGAATATAAATTTCCTATCAAAAAGATGATCCAAATGTATTTTGAGATGTGTGAAACAAAGTATCGTAAACTGACAAACAACATCAACCTCTTCTGCACCATGCTCTCTGAATAAGAGCAGGACGACTTCCAGTTGGTTTTGTTCTTGAGGGCCCTGTATGACTTTGTGCTAGTAGACCTCATCCTGTCCTAGTCCTTACTCTTCTCCTTATGTTATGTGTTTTATCCTGAGGTTTAAACCTGACTTCAGGATCTGTTATGTTACATATCTTAACTTGAGGTGTTCTGGTTATGATACCAGCATTCCCACCAGCTACAGTAAGTGCAGGGAGAAAGCTGTGGAGTGCCTGGTCCTCGCTGAAACTCACCATGTTCTCCTAGGCATTTTAAGATAAAGCAGGAAGTAAAGGAGGAAATTGATCATTTCATTAAATATTTAAAGCAGATAAATGAGAATTAAGGGATTGTTCCTTTAAAATGAAGGAATCAATGTCTATATGTAGATTAATACTCCTCCCAGTCACAGTTAAGACACCACTGTACCTTAGATGGACTTTTATCTTGGAGGAGAAGATTTGAGTAAATAATTGGGATCTCAAAAGTAGTTGTTGGGCACCGGTGCACGTTCAGTCAGCAAAGCCTACATGACTTTGTTGCCTTCAGTGGGTTTTCACAGATGTGACTGGGTTTAGCTCTGTCTCCTGGACCGCAGAGGCACCGGGACAAACACATCTGAACGTGGAGGTAGGTGACCATGGTTGCTCTGACTGACACCATTGCTTCCAGCACTGGAAATGAGAGAGAAGCAGAAGCTGTGGTAAGCTGATGTTACATATGTGTCGAGCCTCCAGAAAGGTTTGTTCTTGTGAGGAACCTGAAAATACTAAGCATCTTGAAATCCCAGCGCTTGCTACAGTCAGTTGATGTACAGGGAATAATAAAAAGAAAGAATTAAGGACATCTCCCAGCTGAAGCAAGTTTTCAAGCCAGTTGCAGTGCCAATCAATCTGGAACAGGAACTTGACTCAGGGTTTGCTAATTAAGTCAAATAATTGTTTGTCATTTGTAGACAGATGAAGGGTTTCCTGAGAGCAGTAAGCATGACCATGCAAAGAACTAAATCTGATCATTAGGAAATAACCAAGTCTTGTCAGTCTTTTCCCTTGAATGCTCTTCTATTCTTTTCAAGAAACAGCTTGCTGCTGAGTAAGTTTACAAACCATTACTTTATTGACTAAATACAGATGGACTGTTTTTAAAACTATCCATTATCCAGTGCCTAACTTGTGACAACAGTGTGATACAAAGAAATAATCTGTCCTGGAATGCCAAGATGAAATAGCTTGTCAGGAAATACAGTATAGGAAAGGTTTGTTTGTCTCTTCTGCTTCCAACTCTTGTAAGCCAAAGATAGCTTCCAAGATGAAATTTACTTAATCAAGATGTGCTGTGTTAGTGTTCAGCATAGTGTTTCCAATTCCACGCATTTTGTTGAGTGCTCTGCCTCCTCTTCTTAAGCAGGTCATAAAACTGAGGAGTGTTTTTTAACCTGTTTAAGTAACGTGTGTGGTGTTAGTTTTTAGCTATTTATTAAACAAAGCTTATCCATATTATATATGTCACAGAGAGGAGAAAACATTTTTATGGCTGAGTTTAATCCATTCATTGGTTTATTAGAGACACAATGTACTCTGAAGAATGTCACAAATCCACATGGTGTCCCTGAGCGCTTGATTTTTGCATATGGATCGCTGACTTAGCTGAACGATGTATAAAATCCTGTGTAGCCAGGCAGCTCCCAACTGAATACACTTCTAAGGGAGGTTATACGCATTGCTTCTGCCGGCAAAGGTCTGGAATATGTTAAACTGCAAAAAAATCACTTAACAGAATATAGAGAATGAAGAGAAGAGCTATAATGGCCCTTTTGTAAAAAATCATTTACACTTTTTTAGAATCTTTGGGCACAGGCACCTCTAGAATCATAGGTGCATTGCTTATTTATGTAGCAGCATTTCAGCACGCTTTTTCTTTGGCAAATACCAGACCAAAGGGGTTTGGATTGTGCATGGCAGGGACAGAACCTGAGAGAGCAGCAGCTCAGTAAAGTAGCACGACAATGACATGAAAATGGAAGAAAAAGAAAATGGAGCAAATTCCTCCAGAACCTGAATTTAACAGCATACAGAAATGGAATTAAGCACACCTTTATTTTGCAAAATATCTAAATAATAGAAACAAATCACAGAATTGGAAGGAGAAAACTTAAAGAATATTTTGAGGTAGTGATGTTCATCTGTTGGATAAAATGATTAGTGAATTGGAATTCGCGATGAACTTGCAGAGTGAGACACAATACAGAACAAAACTCATTACTGCTAACAGTATGAAAAGGGAGCAGTAACAGTGTTGTGGCCGATGATTTCTGCGTGCTAACCCCCGGTGGTTCTCCCTGCCCACCTGTGACGCAGGCGGGCTCAGCTGGAGCGTTTCCACCGTAGAACGCGCCCCTACCACAGGGCTGATGCGTGGCAGTGCTTCTCTGCCTGGGCTGCCGCGGGAGAGCCGAGCTGCAGCCGAGCTGCCATTGTTTCAGCACAAAGAAGAGGAGAGCTCTGAACCTGGCCAGCTGAGCGAGAGCCTATCCAAATCCTGCTATGCCAAAGACCCTTGGAAAAGAGGCAGTATGTCAGACATATGGTTGAAACATGCTGTGCTCCAGCCATCCTCGGCTAGCGTATGGTCTCCCGAGTACCACTGCCAGCTGGGCTCTAATTTACACTGGGCCTGAGAATCAGGGACCTTAGCAGTCTCCCTGATGGTCTCTCCTCCTTTGCTTCACTGATTTCAGATATGCAGCTAGTCAGAGCTTTCCATTTTCCCTGTCTGGCATCCTTTCAGGCAGACACAGAGGGATATCCCTTACTTTAACAGTGTGTTTGGTTGAAAAAGCAGAGCCCGGTATTCTGTGAGAGTAAAATGTCAGCATCCTGACTCTGTAGAATATTCTATATCCATGGTGTCACACCAGATGTCATGCAAGTATGTAAAGTTAATAAAACAAGCATCCCCAAAGCATCTGATATAGAAACAGCATTGCCAAGTCGTAGAAATTATACTTACCTGTTCTAACCTGTATCTTTGAGGATGTGTATACATATTCATTTTCCATGGATTTGTGCTCTTGACTTTGTAAACATTGTATTATTCTACATTTCTGTCATGGATTTCTTCTCAGAAAAAGAAGAACAGAATGCTTGTTGGAGCAAACTCCTTGAATAAGAGGCATATTTCTCATCTTGAAGTGCATGTTGAATGGTGCACAGAGAAGAGAATAATAAGTCTTTGTTAAACCCTTGTTTAAACTTTAGTTCAAGTGTTTTATTACAGTGTCAGAGATTTTGCCAGTCTTCAGTTTGACTGGTGATTGAAGGAATTAATTTGTATTTTTATATCCAACTTTTGGTTTGCAATTAGCCTCTGAGACATAGAACTTGTAGAAGAAATCTGTAAACACATTAATTCAATACAATTTGAAATAAAAATTATTTGATACTACTAGCCCCAACATAGTAGTTTTCTGGAAGTGTAGCAGCAATTACATGGTTCTGTTTTGTTAATTTTTGGAGCATTATGCTAAGTCTGCTTTATGCAAAGGGTTGTTGTGCACATTTAGTATTTTTGTGAATGCTATTCAGTTAAGCTTTCATTGTCAAGACATCCTCTTGGGAAAAAAGTGCATGTAAATTTTCAGGTGTGATATTCTTTGGTGAATAAAGGCATTTGAAAAGTCCTTGCATGAAACTGTTGCACTTTAATCCCTCATTTCTGAATACACTGTGTTAAGTCTAACAGAGGAGATCAGCCTTGGCTGCTCCGCTGCTTGCTCAGAAGTGTCTCTCCTTGTAAAACCTCATCTTGCACTTAGTCTTCCAGACTGCCTCCTGTTCCTCACAAGATATTCTTGAGTTATGACATAACCAAGGAACCTCCTGGCTAGGAGTTGCCTTTCCTCTGAGGAACTGGTGATTTAATAGTAAAAGGGTAAATGAACAGAACAGGTGGAAATGACCTTCATTCAGCAGGACCACGAAGGTGTCCAAGGACAAGTAATCTCATCTACGTTGCCATGACCCTCCAGTTTCCTCCTCTTGCTGCTTTGCTGTTCAATTCTTGCCTCTTATTTCAGATGACACTGGTAATTTTTGGAGTAGTGATACTTTTGTGTATTCAACACACTGGAGCCCATTTCTCTCCTGGGCATCAACACTCACCACACAATTGCTTACAAGAGTCGTATCATCAGCTCTGATTAAATGATAAGGGATGTGAGTAAACATTACACTTGGGTCTGTGCAGGATCCCATATTGCTTCTCATTTGCTGCTTTTTAGAGTTTCTCTCTTCAATCACAGGCCTGAAATTCAAATGCAGACTCTTCCCCCTGTGGACCAGGTATTTACTTGCTTTTCATGAGCATCTACATTCATATTCCCAGAATGGCAGGGATGGGAGGGCACACGTTTTGCCTGTGAAAAGGGCAGCTCTTCCAAGAGGATTAAGGTTCTTCTTTCTTGCATCTGGGGAATGGTGGGTGAATGTGGCTGTGGCGTCCCCAGGAAAGATGCCCGGGGAAGACGCCTTCCTTTCCTCTCCCCTTTTCTCTTTACATTTAGTGGAGCCGGTGGGAAACTGGAATGGCTTAAGGGGAAGGAGAAGGAGGCCACTCTTGGAGGACATCTCAACCACGGTCTTCCTCCTCTGCCCCCTCTTCATCCCTGCAGTTTTGCCTGTTGTTTCCCCCAGACGAAGGCCCCCATCCGATTGTTCCCTGCTCGGCAGCTCTGCCACAGTAGAATAGCAAGTCCCCATCTCTCCTGTTATGCTGCATGAAACTAAAAATACCAACCCCACTGGAGTTACTTCTACATTAAAGATGTAAGTGAAATAAGAAAATCACTTTTGGAGCTTTTTATTTTTGATTTAATTTTTAATTAATCTTAATTAATTTGAATTTTGAAGCAATCTGAAAAATAGTTTTAAATGAATATATAGATATATATATTTCGGTGGGTTTCCCCCCCATATCCAGTGCTGAGAGCATGAATAATGCAGGACAGAAGCTGTGGTCCCCGTTTGTATCGCCGAGGTCGGGGCTTTGCTCAGAACAGGCGTGGGGCGAGCGGGGGCCGGCTGTCCCCATGTCGCCATTCTGGCTCCGGGGCAGCCGCAGGGAGAGCCCGCAGGGTCCGGCCGGGTGTGGGAGCCGCGCTCGGACCCGAGGCAGCCGCCGCGTCTCCGCTCCCGCCTCAGCCTCGCCTCAGCCCCGCGCCCGCCTCGGCCCCGCGGCTGTCCCCGTCCCGCGCTCGCGGTTGCCGTGGAGACGGGCGGCTGCTCGGGGGCTGAGGGGCCTGGGGGGGAGCGGTGCCCCGGGCTGAGGGATGCGCCCGGCGCTGGGGGGTTCCTGTGGGGTCCGGTACTGCCAAGCAGCCCCGGGGGCTGAGCGGGACCCTCTGGGTGGGGGTGCAGCGCCTTGCAGGGCCCATCTCTCCTGTGGCAGCGCAGAGGGGCCCGCGGGCCTGTCCTGCGGGGCGCGCTCACCTGAGACCAGCCCCGGCAGGGGTCCCCGGGGCCGCAGGGCCACCCCGGCTCTCCGCAACTCCCGGCGGGAGCGGCACGGGCCGTGGGATCTGCCGGGAGAGCGTGGCCCTCCGAGAGGCACCGAGTGTTGTTTCTAATTAATGCCTGTGTGGTAGCTTAATCTATGTTACTGGGCTCTCAGGAGTATTGTAGCAACAAAGGTATATTCTAGGGTTCAGTTAATTAAAAATTAGTTATAAATCTGCCTAGGTCCTGTGTTGCACTTAACTCTACTGTTGTGGCTGTACCACAGAAGAAATACCCATTATTTATGTAGTTACAGCAGTAGTTTGGCTAATTTCCTGTAGAGCTCTTTCCTCTGCTCTTCCTCATTGAATTTTAAGGGCTTGCTCTCCTGTCAGCCGGACTCGTTGTATTGGGGAGGTAGGACTGACACCTGCTTTTCTCCATGTCAGTAGCAGAGCACCTCCACAGATCCCTGGGGATTGTCATGCTGCCGGCCTTGCTCGAGGTGTGGGCTGCCTGCTCTTCTAAGGGCACTTGGTTCTAGGGCTGGGGTTTGGAGCACACTTACAACTCTGGATATACCTGTGTGCTGGGATAAAGTTATGTCAGGAGTCCTCAGGAGCAATGATAAGATGACATGTGTTAAATTCTGGTTTTATGTTACAGTAAGCTTCCCCCTCCATGCCCCCCCATCCTTTTTTTTTTTTTTTTGGTGTGGAAGTGTCTAATATGTGTTCTCTTTGGCTATATACTTTTTATAAATTCACTTAAACACATACTTGTGGTGAGGATGTGTCTGATTTGCTTATAGTAATGAGGTTCAAGCAAAAACTTGATGAAAAATACCTGATTTCTATATACAAGTCTGTGTTTGTGTGTGTTTATTTTGGAGTTAATTTCTTTTTGAGACTGATAATAAGGGCGAATGTCTCTCTCAACAAGCCAAATTGAAAGAAGATGATATAGAAGCTGGATTCAGTATGGGTGAATAAGTCTAGCCACAGAGCTACCCATAAGCTCTGGAGTTTCACACTGCATTGCAAAGCATGGTAAACTTGTCTCAACTGTTGGGGTTTTTTTTCTTTTTTTGTCTCTCCAAGGAGTAGGGTGCCAACACTGCTGACACTTGGCTTCCCAGAAATAGTGTTTTAAGTCAAGTGTTTGAAACAAAAATTGTGTTACTGTTTCTTTGTGGCCTATAGAAAATAACAGCGTAGTAACATGGTTGATTAAGAGCTATACTGCATTTCTAGGATAGAAAATGCACAGTGTAAGAGTCAGTTCTAATAAAATGTTATGAGTAAATTCCTCGAACAGGATAATAAGCACTTTAATATTTTGCTTTTATATAAAAAAAGTCCTAACCAATTATTTGTCTTGAGCTTTTATACTTCTATAAATAATAAAAAAAATCCTGTTGTTGAAGAACATAGCAAAAAAATCAGTTCCAAAATACAGATATCTGGGAAAGGTTGCCAAAATGTAGCTTATCTTTGGAAGCAAAGCATGATCTTTCTTGAACATTTTTGAGGAAAATGATTACTTAATCATTCAAGATTACTTTCTGTTATTTTGAGAACAGTTAATGATTGTTTATAAAACCCAGCCCACTAAGAGTGTTTCTACCTTATTTCACACCTCATTGTTTTGTAGACTGTCTGTGATTGTGGAAGTTGATCTGTAGTCCTAGGAATTTAATTTCTTGACCATCTACTTGTGTAGTCTAAAATCTTCAGTCTGAAGAATGCACCAGAAGTACTTGTTTTGGTATGTAGAGCTTTGATTTCTGTAAGCTGTGTAGAATAATTTTGTGAAAAAGCTTGAGAATATCACAGAATGGCATGATGTTAAGGGGTTGAAAAGGACCTTAAACATCATCTGGTCCCAATCCCCTGCCATGGGTGGGACACCTTCCACTAGACCAGGTGTACAACCTGGCCTTGGACACTTCCAGGGATGAGGAATCTGCAATCTGTTCCGGTGTCTCACCAGCCTCATAGTGAAAAAATTCTTCCTAATATCCAGTCTGTCTGTAACTACCTTGTCCTATCACTACAGTTCCTAACGAAGCATCCTTCCCTGTAGCCCATTCAGACCCTGGAAGGTGCCGTGAGGTCTCCACACAGAAGAACCTTCTCTTCTCCGGGCTGAACAGCCCCAACTTTCTCATAGAGGGTGTGCCCCAGTCCTCTGGACTTGCTGCAACAGTTCCATGTCCTTCTTGTGTTGGGAACACCAGAACTGGATGCAGCACTGCCAGTGGGGTCTCACAAGAGCAGAGTGGGGGGGAGAATCACCTCCTTTGATATTTTGGCCACGCTCCTCTGGATGCAACTCAGGATTGCCTTGGCTTTCTGGGTTGTGAGCACTCACTGGCTCATGGTGAGTTTTTAATCAACCATCACCCTCAAGAAAGAATAATTTTGTGAAAATGCTGATGTTCTCAGGGACAACCTGCTTGCCTTTCCATGGCTTACAATTGGTGATTCTCTTAAAGATTTGATGACTCTTTTAATGTGGGCAAAAACAAGCAAACAAACCCCCTGATGATATTGAGCAGTGCAGATAGCAGAACAGGCTTGTAGTGTTGTGGGACTCCTCATTGTCTCCTTACTTGAAAAACATAATATTGGTGTACAAGGCTGTAATTAACTTTGTTTGTTGGATAAATTTAGTTGTCACAAGCTGCATTTCATCCTTTGCAGAACAACTGAGAAAGCAATAATTTTAAGACTGAAGTTCACTGGCTCACTCTGCTTTTAGTAGAGCTGCTGCAATTAAAATATAGGAAGCTTTTAATAAGAATTAATTTGGTGGGGACACACACACTGTACATGCCCATTTATTGGCGAGAATTATACTTCTGCATTCTATGCAAATAATAGGTCTTAGCTTTTCTGTTTACATGCTGTTATTCCATCCTGTAACTTAAAACTCTTCTTTGTAATAGCTCCATTAAGAAATCAAGGGAGGACTTTCTTGGGCAAGGAAACCCAAAGTTAATCTTGCATGGGTATCTGGTGATCTGGTGGATATTTTCTTTCTGAAATTCAGAACTTGTATTAACCAAGTTCTGGCCTCTGTTCATTTCCATTGAACTTGATCATGCAATTTAATGTGGTTTGCATCTCTTTTTTTTTTTTTTTTTGTTTGTGGTCCCTGATAGTTATGCTAATAGTGTGCTAACTTCATGATATTTAATGTTTACAGTGTTAATAGCTAAAGATAATAGCTGTGCTTTATTGTGTTGGAGAATTTTAGTATGTTATTTATAGATCTGAAACCTACAAGATATGATATAAAAGCCTTCAATATGAAAAATGTTACATTTCTGAGCAGACGGTGAGAAAATTGCCTTTTAGAGGTCAAAACTCCCAATGCCTCTGGCAACACGGCCTTGATGTCATTTGACAGGGTGGAAACACAGCCCTTCATGGGAATAAACAGCCAATACCTGCATGATTCATTTTGTTAGAAGGGTTCTCCCATTGTTGCTAGGCAATATTTCCTAGGTGGAGTTAAAAACCAACAAAAATATCAAAAACAAAACCCCCAAAACCCAACTGCTGTCTCCTCAGAATAATACTTATTGCAAGTTGTCTTGCTATTTTTTATTTGTTTTTCTAATTAAGTGGTAGTTTTTCCTTCTGCAGAATAGATGCATCAGCTGAGTCTCAGTAGAGACCTTCCCCACTAAGAGGCAGCAAGGGGGAGAGCTGGGAAAGGGTTGCACCTGGTTAGTGGAAGGTTTCCTTTCTGTCTTCCTCTGTCCCTTCTTAGAGCTGTCTGTTTGGAAATGCTTGACTGTGTTGTGATGTGCAATTCTCAGAGAAGAAACATGGCAGAGACCAGCAGACATTCATTTGAAATGATTTTCATTCACTGCATTCTGGAATGGACTTGAAAGCAGGTCTCAGAGGCAACTTGTACGTACCAGTTTGTCTTACATGTTTATTTATGACAGACTTGAATCTTCAGGATGGTATTCTATCAAGTGACATTCCCACTCAGTGTGATGTGTGTCTAAAAATAGGTCATTGTCAAAGGATAGGAAAGGAATTGTATAAATCTATAAACTAAACCATTGCAGTCTAGTGTGATAGCACACTCTGAAGCTGAGGTAATGCTATGTTCAAAATTGTAGTTTTCCATGGATTGTTTTCTAGAAAAATACATTAACATTGCATTTATCAAAACAGGAGGATGGCTGCAGACTCTAAAGACAGCTAATGCTAATGGGTTACTTCTAACACAGCAGTTGGAAATAGTAAGGTGAAACAAACCATCTCAGAAGGTGGCAGGGCTGGACCAAACTTTGCTCTTATGCTTAAAACATTTCTGATTTAAACTCCCCATTTTTTAATGTGTTAAATTGTATCATAAAACAGCTATTTAGTGCTGGGACTTAGGCATTTGAGTTTGAAAATAATGCTTCTGTTTCGTGCATTTGGTCAATGCGAATAGATTTTTTTTCTCTAGTTAATCTAGTGTTGAGAGGTCTGAAAAATAAGACCCCTAAAAATTATACTGTTTAAAAATGGGCATTAGGAAAGGAATTTTTGTCATTTAAAATAACCTGTTGATGTATACAAATGTGTGGGGTTTGGACCGTAAGAGAACAACGCAAATTTTTTCTGTTTATGACAGCATAAGCACCAGTATATAAGTGAGGTCTTGAACTTAGCTGCACAAGTTACATGTTTTGGTGTTTAATGCAGTGTTGTTACTGCAGACCAAATACAAGGGATAATATTTAATTAAGAATAGAATGTGGAAGTGGTCAGCAAAAGAACAAATGCATCTGTGTACAGGGTTATATTGAGAGGTTTGGAGTTACCAGGTAAAGGGGAAGTGTGACATCTGGTGGAAAGATGGTATCAGGAGCAAGAGATCCATTACTGATAAACGGGATTATTTGGCACGAAAATGCCTTATATGATGTTTGAAACCACTGCTGGAGATGAAATCCAGATGAATGACATATTTTGTGATCTCATAGTTCATATTGTCCAAACCGGTATACATGGCAAGATGATTATGTTCTTAATGAATAGTGATCTCTTCTAAACTACCAAAGAAAGCTTATTCTGTTAAATTCATCCCCCAAACTCTTAATCTACACTAAAAATAAATTAATATGGTACAGGTTTAGCTACCTTTGGTTATCCAAGTATTTTTTCAGAAAAATGTCACCTAAGTAACATGATGAATATCCTAGCAGGTTTTGTGATGCTTGAGTTCTTTATTGAGTCTTCTGTAATACTGCTTTCAGGTGCAAGTCCCAAATTATCAGGATCATTTGATGTTGCTGTTCTGGGAGATACTGGTCTGACACTGGCTTGGAGATGCAGTTGGAGGATCCCAGCACTGGAGCCCGTTTGGGTTCTGCTCCCTTAGAGCTGGTGAAGGTGGGCAGGCTCTTCTGCAGAGCATGGGAATAACCTTGTATTGCATGAAGGAGGAGAAGGGGAGGAACTCTGTAGGAGAAGTGGCGGGGGGGGAATTGGAGCTACCTTTTGCTGGTGTCACATTGCTAGAGATAGAACTTGCATAAAATCAGGGTGGGCTCAGAGCTGCAGAGATCTTGCTTTATCGTATTTATTTCCAAAGTATGTTGTGGAAAAAGAGTCTGCAATTCATTGGGAGCTCTATGTATTAAGATGTTCAGGAACCTCCTAGCTCAGCTCAAGGGCCCAGGGGAGAAAAGAAAGAGAATTCATCCTAATCTTTCAGCTCTGCTTTAAAATACATGATACTTCTGAGGTTTCATTCCATAGGATATTGATCATCCCATGTCAGTCTGATACTTTCTGTGTTACAACTTTGCTACTGAAAGATTGTTTTATCCCAAGCATAGCACAAGTTCAATCGTGGTTCTGCTTTGTAGTTCAGGCTCATCTCCTGTGCATAACTGCCCGCCCCAATCATGTGGGATTTCCCCCTTCATCAGAAGGCAATAAATCTTGAGCTTCTTTTCTTCCTTTATGCATTTTTCTTCTATTTTTAATGTTAGCATCTCACTTGCTAGAACAATATATTATAAGAGTTTTGAATCCTTTTCCTGCTTTGGGGGCAGACTCCATCTGCAAGTTTTAGCCTGCTTGCACAAAAATAATGCTTTTTGGGAACTGCCCAGTTCAAGCAGGGAAACGAGTTAGCAAATACCTAAACCCACAGATCCGGCATTTCAATGCTAGACTGCAATGGGATGGACCCATCTCAGGTAGTTGGCTTCTTGGTCAGCTACATCAGGCATTTAATAGCAGCATGTCTGAGTAACCTGTTTCTCAGGTCACCTCATCATTAGAGTCACAAATGGATGATATTCATGAACTCTGGTATTTTGATACCATGATGAATAAAATACATTGTTTACTCCAAAGAATGAATTGTTCTGCTCTGCTTCCGGTGGGCAGGGATTTGGATAATCCAAATGGGTTTGAGTCGAAGGCCTGTGGCAGGGAGTTTACTGATACATTTTAGTGCAGTTTAGTTCAGTGTTGAACACCTTCTTCCTAATCTACCCCCTCCTCTTCAGCAGTGTGGCGGTGATTATCCTTTTCTGTCTGCGTTTCTTGGGATAGATTGTGTAGGCACTCTCATACTTGTGGAACCACATCAATTAAAAATCAGTTACCTCTGTTACTATATTGTCATGTGAAGACTGGATGCAGGCCAGCTTCAGTTTCTTCCTGAGATGTTCTATGTTTTATCATATTGGGAGGGAAACAAACCTAATGCTTTCCTTCAGAGAACCTCGTTGTGTAAGTCAATAGCTTTCTGAAGGTTAATTTGGGGTGTGCAGATAGAGAAGTTGTCCTATTAAAAAGGAGAAGATACTCTATTTAACTCTTTTGGAAATTTAAGTGAAAAACATAATTTTTAGTGATGTTGAGGGTGATTCTTTTAAAAGATCTCTAGACATATGCCAAAAAAAATCAGACCAGAAGTTTTGATTGACCTGAGAGCCAGACTGACAAGTTTTAGTTCTCAGCTCTGTATTGGTGAGGAGACAGTTCTTCTTACCAAATTATAACTGACAATAATACTGAGCTTGTGCTAGCACAAGGTACTTTCTTAACTGCAAATGTGATCTCAGCCTGAAAATACCATAATAAATTCACTGAATGGACTTTCTTCTGTAGTATACTCTTATAATTATAAGCCCTTTGTTGTTGCCCAGGGCATCTACTTAGGAGATACCGTAAAGTGAAAATAATCTTAATGTCACTAAATGAGAAAAGAATGATCATATTGCCTTGCAGAAAAACAAAATGGGAAGGGGGACTGAAGAAGGGACAGTACAGAATTATATTTGCTGCACTCTTGTGGGCACCAGGAGAAAAATGTCCTTTTTTTTCCTGAGAATGATTTAAAAATGTGTTTGTATCAATGTTGCAGCTTCTCAGTAATGACTGGAGTTTCTGACTATGCAGATATGATGTACAGCCTTTGAGAAAACTGATGGCTTGATCTCCATTACTGGTATTGATGACTGGATGCATGGTGGCTGTTTTGGTAGTGTATGTAGGAGGAAGAGGGGGAAGGTTCCTTGAGAACCTGTTGCCACCAAAAAAAAAAATCTGATGTAAGCCAAAACTTAGTGAAAGTAGGATATGAAACTTGCTTATGGAAGATTACCACTGGATGCCACTGTTGCTTCATAGAATGTCATACTAAAATAACATCAGCTCTACTGAAAAATTCTGCTTTTCCTTCACTCTCATCTTCTTAGTTTTTTATTACTTTAATCTTTGTTCATATCAAAGGAAAGGAGAAATCGTGCCCCACTTATTCTCTCCAGCAACATGGTGATATGGTTTCCATATCTAGAAGTGACAGCTTGTCATAGGAAAGAAAAGGGAATGACACAAAATTTGTCTTTTTTTTTCTTCCCCTTCTAAGGTAAAATATTTTTCTTGAAAAGAAGAAAGGCTCAGATGAAAGAGCAGCCAATTTTCCTTGTAACTAAATTCCTTCTCTCTGTCTTTGAATCCTGTGTTAATCGCAACTAGATTTGGACACTGAGCCTTTATTCCTGTTTTAATGTCATCCTAGAGAGCAGGGCAGGAGGTCACTTTTGCAAATACCTGTTTATTTCCTTTCCCAAGTGTTGGGCATTTTGTACTTGAAAGAATGTTTTTTGCTTGTTACAATTTTTTCCTCCTGGGGGTAGCAAGGAGGGTGAAGGTCACCAGGTGAATTTTTGATGGTTGTTGCTTGTTTTTACAGGTACATTTGTAATCACCTGATTAGCAGCTCTGGGACTTTTCTCTAGGTCATACCGTGTGGGGTTTTGTAAATAGCGCTTTGTTTTGTTTTGTTTTGGTTTTTTGGCTGGAGCAACCCCCCAGATGTAATTAATTTAATTAAATGAAAAGAAATAAAAATACTAAAATCTGAAGCATAAATTTCAGATCGCTTGGGTTTTGTATTCTGAATGCACCTAATTCCTAATCTTTCCTATGGGGGAAAAAAAATGTTGGAAAAAACCGTGAGAGACGAGCTCTTTCTAGTGTCATGCCTGGCTTCTGCGGAGGCAGTCCACCTTCTGCTGTGCGCCTGCTTAATTGGGTAAGCAGAAGTATTGTCCATAAAGTGCCTGCCTAATTAGCAACAGTGGGAATGTGGGGAAAAGCCAAAGACAATGGAAATGATCTGCTGCGAGGGCTCTGAAGGAAGGAGAAGCAGTAGCCATGCAGCCCTGAGAAAGCACGTTTGCTCTCTCCCTGCAAGCTGGGCGGGAGCAGACAGACAGCAGGGCTTCAGCCCCGAGGGCTCGGCACTGCCATGGAAACGGCACAGGAGCACCGCATCCCTCCGGCTGCACAGCCCTTGTGGCTCTGGTGCGGATGTGGAGGCAGCGGCACCCGCACAACCTGTGTGGGGCTGCAGCAGGGGAAGGTTAAAATGCACGCCCCTTCTGCTGCTTCACCACTGGTTTATGAGGCAAACTGAGGGAGAAGAAAACAAACAAATAAATGTAGTAAATTTGCTCTCAAAGATGGACTGCCAGCTGCAGCACAATCCTCATGCTGGATGTCTGACAGCCAGAATGCAGTTTAATGATGCTACTGTTCACTGATAATTTCCCTCTCTCTTCTGGGACGAAGTTTCTCCTGGATTAGATATTGTAATCTAAATTTTGCAGAGATCAGGACTGGATGCTAACACTACATCGCTGTTGGTTCTGAGGGGAAGCCTGCCAGCGGAACTGCTGTTGATGCCGCATAAACTTGTAGCAGTGACCCAGATAACATTGTGACCGACACAGTAAGTTACAGTGTCAGGAGGAATAAATGTCTCCTGCAGCCCCTCACAGAGCTCCAGCTGTGCTGTGGTACCTGCCCTTAAGCCCCATCTACCCAAGAAACTGATGGGCTCTGGGAGCTGCTGGGCTTTGCTCAGCTGTGAGCTAGTCGTACAAGTGAATTAATGAAATACACATGGCTGGCAATTATTGGGAAATTGGGGTAATTTAGTGTTCTTAGTAAAAGACCTTTCCAAAATGGTTGCCTGGGCTCTGCCATGTCTGTTGAGAATTCCTAGCAGTCATCTAAATGTGACAGCTCTCTAAAGGGAACTTTTGTGCCCTCACCCCTCATCTACCACCCTCTGCTCTGTTCCTACTTCTGGCCTAGGCCTGGGAGAGGAGTAGTTTTTAAATTACCTTTCCTGAAGCTCTGCAGTCAGCCACATCTTCATCTCACCTCTGTTCTGAGGTGGAAATGACAAGGTTTCTGTTCTGCTCATTTGTTATGCCATGCAGAGAGAAGGTTCCCCCTGTTCTTGTGCAGTAGGACTGGTTTCATGGTTGGAGAATGCTAAGTGGCTCTGCGGTGGCTTGATGTGGTCTTGCTCAAACCATAACTTGAGGTACAGCAATATAAAAGAAGCAGACATTTCTGATATTTTTGGACAACAGCCTAAATATATCATCACTGCTTGTTGTGGTTTGCAGCTGTCAGAGAAAAATAGCTAAATGAAGTTTGACTTCAGCACAAGAAGGCCTGGGCTTTTCAATATAGTGTGTACTGGTGAAAAGTGAGTAAGATGGAATGGAGCAGGATTCAAGCCTGTGCTTTTGAGAGGTTGTGGTGAGGTTAGCTAGCTAATATAGAGGCAAAGCCAGAGAAGGATTAAAAAGGCATACAATACAAATGAAATAAATGAGCTGCTACTGCCTCTTTTTTTCTCCCTCATCCCTTGTCCATTTTAGAGTGAGCGATACAGAAGACCAGTGCTGAACACTGTCCCCAGGCTACCTCTATACTGGATGGATATGTATGCAAAGATCAGCAATGCTTCCACAGCCTTTTCAGTGTTCCTTAAGTATACAGAATTCAGTCGCTACTGCATCAGGAGCCTTTTGAAGATAAAAATCACTGATTTTTAGCTGTTCCATCTTTTGTTAACTGGAAAACTTAATATGTGTATACAGTGAAACCCACCGCCAGAAATGGCAAAAAAACCTTACGTATCTTTTACAAGAAGCAATAGGCAAAGAGCAAATGTGTTTTGGAGCAAAGGTGGGGAGGGCTTCTCCATGCCATGGGCTGTGAATATGGCTCTATATGTGTCTTTGGAGCCATGAATCATCATGAAGCAGAAACCAGTTGGGTTTACCCCATGTAAGCCTCTGCTTGTTTATCTATTTGAAAGCAGTCACTCATTATTTTTGCTCTATTTGTAACCTTCAAAATTTAATATTTGTATAGATCTTAAAGGTGACATCTTCACAATGTAGGTTTTCATTCTACAGTCTTTGTCTTTCATGCTGCTGCGGTACATTAAAAATGTTTGCAGTCTCCTCTTCTATGGGGGTGATCTTTGTAAACTTATCTGGTCTCTTTGGGGATGTTGCATCCTCTGGCTGCTCGTGTATGGAAAGTGCATTGATACAAAATTATTTATAACTCAGTGGGTGCTGGATCTCTGTGGTCCTCCACTGCAAGTCTCTTCAAACTCTCAGAGGAGATATTTCAACAGCTCCTGGCTCTTAAGCAACAGCTTTCCCTGTGATAACCCTGCAGCAACTCATCTTGTTCCTTCAAGCTTCTGTCTGTTGCCAACCTAGTCATTAGACCAATTATTATTAAAGCTGATCATGAATTCCAGTTTGGACTTTTTGCTTTCACAGTGAGTAATTAGAGAAGGCACCTTCCCCATCAATTTGTGCTATTCATGGAAATGTTATCACTTACAGAAGAGACAGAATAGACATTTGTAGGTTCCTTTTATTTAAGTGACTGAGAAAAAGTCCATGGTGAAGGGGAAGCTCCTAGCTGAGTTATAGAAACCTTGTCCTGTTGGCCTACTAAACTCTGTACTAGATGTTTAGGGATTTGGTGCTGGTGTTTTACAACATGTTTACATTCCCAAGAATGTGGTGGGTTTATTTTTTGGGGTTTTTTCTCTCCTATCATCCAATGTCATGAAGTCAAGCTCAGACTATTTCTATAGATAGGACAATATTTAAACAGTGCATGAAAACATTCCTGTATTTTAAAAACACTTTGAAACTAAAGTCTACAGTGAATACGTGAGATCAGGGCAGCAGAGAGTGGCAAGACTGTCATCATGAACAAAGAATACTTTCGTCTTTTGAAATAATGTAGTCATAGATGTGTGAATTTTAAAGCCATGCAACAGCATTTAGTTCTTTGATTAAAGGCCACAAAACATTACATTCTTCAGTTACTGTGTAGGCTCTCCTGAACCTCCTGGGAACTGGAGCAAAGGGAATAACTGAGGGTCAAAGGGCGAAGACTGCCTGACTGGTCATTAATCTAAATTTGCCTGTGGAATATAGCTGTGAAGAAGTTGTTAGCATGCTTTTTTCTCTCACCCTAAATAACAAAAAAAGAGATTTTGCTCAAATCTGGATTTAGAGTAATTGAGCAAAAATAAGGGATGTTGAGCATTGGGTCTTTCAGGAGGGGTATAAAACAAGCAGAGGCTTACATGGGGTAAACCCAACTGGTTTCTGCTGGTGTCTGGGTTTTTTGTTTCCTTTTTTTTTTTCCCAAGAAAACTTGTGAGGATGTTAGGCCTGTTGTGATTCAAATCAATTGAATTTGAACAGAGTAACAGCAAAACTGTCAGTCTTTATGCAGGTCTGAATGTACATGAACTGTAGGAAGGGTGTGACAGGGATGGGGATTCCTTGATAACTTTCATGTTGCTACTGCAGTTTACAGGTACCTCTGAGCATGAAGCTGCCTGGCTTTCAGTGTGAGCAGCCCAAGAATGTTCCACAGTTTGTCATTCTATGATAGTGCCTTGTTCTGCTCCAGTTTTGCTGCTCATACCCCAGCTAGTTTTCTTAAAGTTGGAATGAGGGAGATTGCAATTGTGAGAGCAGCACAAGAAATGTAGGCAGTGCTTGGAGAAAGGTAGGAAAGATTTGCTGTGTCCATTTCTACTGAATACCTTGTCAGTCTTCTTATTTATCAGGTGGGGTGCTGAGAGCATAAACCATCCTACAATTTTAGCTATATTATATTTGGATATTAAAGACCTTACAAAATGAAAGTAAATTGCATTGCTATAGTGTCACCCAAAGCACTTAATGATCTGAGATAAGAGAGTATTCAAAAGGGCCAAGAGTTGCTCTAAATAGTGTCAGAACTGCAGCTCTGTGAAGAGAAGTACACATTTTTGAACTGGTAAAAAGGAGTTGCATTAATTATATGGCATGCCACACTACACAGGAACACCATTAAAAAGTCAGCCTTTAAATCTTAAAACACTTCTCATTCCTACTATCCTCATTATTAACATCCCTATTCTACATTAATGCCTCTAGCAAGAGGTGAAAGCTGTTCAGGGTGAAAAGAAATTAGTTTCATTTTTCAGTAATTATGGGGAAAACTGTTCACTGACTTTAGTCACCCTCTCAAGTTATTCTAGTGCTTCTGGTTAAAAAGATCCTGATCTATGGTATTTCACTAATGATCAACAGTTTTAGAAATGACATTTTTCAGCAGCACAGCTTCTATTATTGCGACAATATTTTCCTCTTGGGCAGCTGCCAGATTTTTCAAAACCAATGGGAAAGCTTATGAAAGGTTAAGTTAGTTTCCCTGCCCCCCCCTTCTTTATGAACTTGAGATCACTATTGCTTCAGATGCAAACTAATGTTTCCAGTTTTCAAAGGAAAAGACCACCTCTTCCTAGACTGGTATTTAAATAATCTATGACTGTGAGGAAACAGCTGGGTAAAGGAAGAGACCCTGAAGAGTACGGCAAAATTTAAGTGCAAGTGAAAGAACAGCATGCCAAGATCATTCCTATTATACAATGTGGTAAATTTTCTACTGATAAATAAAATATCTTAATTCGTCAGGTGCATTTTCCTGTTCTCATTTCAAGTGGGCCTTTTGGTTCATAAGGTTGAATGACAGAGAAGTAAAAAATTGCAGTAGGTAATGAAGATGCATTTTGAGAGATGCATTCTGGAGGACTGAGTAGGTACCTTCTGTTGAGTAACATGAAAGTTTGCTTTGCTCTTTCTCACCACTCTAAAATGTATTTATGTGGTACTTGGAAATAGCAGTGGTCAATCAGATCTGACTCCTAGGTGTCTTTCTACTGGGATGTGCTGGAATGTTTTACAGTAACCAGTAAATACTGGTTATTTACCAGTACTCTTATTCTGTCTCATATGAAGTGTATAGAAAACTCCAAGAAACTTCCAGTGCATCCATTTATAGTGTCTTGCAAAGGATTACTGACAGTTCAAGTCCAAGCAATAGCTCAGATACCTGATTTCTGTGACCATTTTCTTATTTGCAATAAATTCGTTCTTCAAGTGGCACCCTCTGTGCCATGTGCCAAGTGTCTCTGACAGTTTCCCTAAGACTGTATGAAATGCTGTGTGGTGTGTAAGAACTGCTGCTCTTTGGGGCATGGCAGGGGACCATGACACTTCTTCAGAGCGTTATTCTGGCCACAGAGAAACAAAGAGTTTCTTGCTGGGGTGGCCTTGGCGTCCCAGATATGTTTGAGACTTTTCATCTCAGACCAACTTCACTGTGACAATTTTTATCGTTGAAAAACTAATTGAACTGTTCACCTTTTTACTACATTAACAGTTCTAATTCAAATGATCCTGGCTGCAGTAACTTGATTTTTGAAGCAGTTCAACACAATGTGATCAAGAGTTACTTAAGCTTCTTGTGCTTGGCATTGTACTTGTAAATGACGGCAGCATCTTTCTTTCACTTCTTTCTGAAAGAACAGGCCACATTTAATAATAATAATAATTTCTTTTCTTGGTTAATAGCTCTCTTAAGTACCTACAGCACAAAGTATCATAACTTAAAATGCTTTTGATTAAGGAACTTAATTAGATCCTGAAATCCTTCTTCTTCCGATGAAATACCTTATCTTCCCCAAAACTGGAACATGGAAGTCTTCAGCAAACTGCAGCGAGGTGTTTTACATGAATAGTTCATAGTTTTCTGTCACCGGATCACCTGTGTTAAAAAAAGGCCCTTATTCTTTAGGGCTACAGGCAAGCAGTAGGATGCAGAGAAACATATTGGGACAAGCTGCATGAGACTTCCCATAGAACATCAGAATTTTTCTTCTAGTGAATATGAAATCTTGCCTTTGGCACTAAGCTATATTGAATTCTTCAGAAGGGAATGAAAGGGATAAACCGTTCTCTAAGCAGGAAGGTAACTTTGAATGCAGAGCTGGAATGTATGGATTTCTACCTCTTCTCCATTTGGTGCTTTGATTTGCTTTCCCTTTGCCTTGACTGGCTATGCTACAATGCTATTATTTTTTTCAGTTCTTTGGAGCTGAAAATACTAACACACAATACTGGGATTGGTGAACTCTTCAGCTGATCAAATGCCATATACAACCTTGTTTCTGTTTTATGGTAAATGTATGTATAAACTGTTATGGTATGGTAAATGTATGTATAAACTGTTATGGTATGGTAAAATGTATACTGTCTTTTTTATTTTAATGCTTGTTTAAGAGCAGTCCTTGATCAGAGTTAGTGGTTGTTTTGAGGTATGTTTGGTAAAAGCTTAAAAAAAAAGCAGCCATGCACTGAGGTGTTATGCATAAATAAGGTAACAGAAAGACTTTAATTGCCTACATTTCGGGATCCCTTTCTTAAAGAAAAAGCCTCTGGCTTTGCTTACCTGTACCTCTGCATTGACTGTACAGCTGTCTTTAACTGTATTAATGACCTTGGTGGGTAGACAAGATTGACCTTGTCTCTCCTGCAAGTTTGAGTCTCTGATTAACCATTTAGCTTTTCAGTAGATCTCCCTTCTGGCCCACTCAGAATTTGTGGGCTAATCTTCTGGATTTGTGGAGAGAAACAAGTATTAGGAAGAAGGATTTTAAGTCGAACTTCTTCAAGGTGTGTAAGCATGACTTGGAAGATGGCAAAGGTATGCTTATTTATACATATGCAAATAAATATGCTTATTATCTACAGAGAAGCTTTAAGGGGAAGAAACTAAATAAACAGGGAATGGAGAAAGTTGATTTGGGTGGTTTAGTAGACCAGTTCTAAAATATCTTTACCATGAAGGAGAGAGTCCGAAAGCCTGAACTGGGTCTTACAATCTGGCACATTGATTGAGGAGAGAGCGAAAGACTGAGGGAGGGATTCTTATAGGAACTGTAAGAGTAACATAGGACTAATTGAGAAAGCCAGGATCAGAAGGTGACAAATGGATGAAGCCCTGTGGAGAACATACATTACCATAGTTTGGAAAGGAAATTTGGAAGTGCTCTTGCCAGAGGAGAGACATGGTGGCTTTTACCAAAGCTGGGACACTTGTGGAAGGACTACAAAGATGAAAGGGGCATAGAAGCCATAAAAGAAAGAAGAATGTCCCTGCTTCAGCTTCTGTAGGGGTGAGGAATACTTACAAAGTACTTCCACTGCAGGACCAGTCCTGGCCCAGCTGCAGCGTGTGGGTGGTGTGTTCTACCTTGGGCAGGTCCTGCACTGCTTCTCCCAAGCCAGTTCTTTCTCTCTTCAGGNCCCCAGTTTTTACTGGACTGATTTTTGTGCCCTAATCCTGAGTGGCCACTGAATGAGGAAAGGCATTTATAGTGAGCTTTAGTGTACTTTGGCTGCCTGACGTGAAATTGGCACCTGTGCGGGGTTGACTGCAAGGGAAGGTAGGCTAAAGTAACCTGTATGGTGCTTTGTGAGGACATGTGATCTGGCTGAATCAGGGGAATGAGGTAGAAAGTATTTTAAATGTCAATGAGGAGCAAAATTCTTTAGGCTTTTAATCTTAGTGAGTTTTTGCTTAATTTAGTCAAACCCTTCCCAGATGCTAGTCACCAATGAGACTTTACTCTGGAAACTTGAAGACTTGAGGGTCTGTCTGATTCACAGGGGGGATCACTATCAGCCTAATGGGACCTTGGTTGAAACTTTAATTACAAGAAGACAGTAAAAAGCACTGTTTAAGAAAAAAAAAAATCCCCTTATCAACTTTTGTTGCTAGTCTTGTCAGGCTAAAAATTCTGCTTAATCTTAATGATTAGTAAGAGTTCTTCATTTCTGTTAAATAAATTACGAATTATTCGGAGGCAGTATATTAAAGGAGATCTAATCAAGATATCCAGAATATTGTGACATATTTAAATCCCATAATATTTAAAAAAAAACATTTTTGAGGGAGTAAAGATACTTTATATACAATTAGAGGCAGTATGATTAATAACCTTGGGCTCAGATTCAACTGCTTCCTTTGGGATTTGGGTTTTTTTCTATATCTCTGGAACCAAATATATGCCTTAATTACCAATCAAACAGTCAATGAAGGCAGAACTGAAGTGTGGATGTATCTACTTGGATTTGTATTAGCATTTCTTCCACAGATTTGGGTTCGTGAGGCTGAGTGTATCTGCAGGTTTTGATTGCTGTCAGGGAGAACATGAATCCACACTATGGCTTAGGTTTTCGAAACTAGCAGACCTGTCTGTTTTGCATCGTTTGAGGTTTGTGCCACATGCTAAACCTGCAAAAGGTAGGAGTTAGTCCAAATGCAGGAGCATTTAAAAGTTTTGAGAAGATTCAGACCATTTAAAACCAGACAGTGCAGTTTCTCCCCAGCCCTATTTCTTTATGGATGGTTCAGGAGGAATAGGAGATATGTGAGAAACAAACCCATTTGGTTTGAAACCATTCTGGTTGCAGATAATCTGCAAGGCTACAACATAAAATCTGAATTGAAGACAAGAAAAGAGGAGCCGGATACTTTTGAAGTTTGGACACTCACAGGTTGATACAAAGTCAGTGAGTGGACAGTGCTCCTTAAGTAGCTGTGTCAGTACTTCCTTTTCCTGCAGAAATAGGCAAGTCAATGCCTTCAAACCCAGTTGGATTGGGAAGCTCAGGATTTTGGAAGGTGTTACCTCAGAGTACTTTGCTTATCAGGTATATCTGCAAGGAAACCGATTTCTGAGTTGAAGGTAGGGAATAGGAAAATGCATTTGAAACCAGTCTTTATTGTAATCCTGGCTATGACTTATTTCTCATAGTTTAAAATGGAGAATAGTGGGGGAGAAGTAGCTCCTTGTGACAGGGGAGGAAAGGGATAAATGGGGTGTACTATCAACCCTTTTATCTTCTGAATTTTTCTAAAATTGGTTTTATTTCTGCACATGTTCTTTTTGGAGTGCTCATAAGCTGCATGTTTCGGTCAAGTATGGCAGGCTTAGCTTTTTATTCTGAACAGTCAGTTCTGAAACTCTTTATGAAAGAGCTCCAAGATAAAATGGTTTTGATCATTACCAGCTGCTGTGTGCTTTGTAGACTGTAATATAAACCTGACATTCCATTTCGGTGGGATGATCTAATGAAGTTCTCAGATTTATTTTAGATAATAAAAATAAACCCCCTTTTTTCAAGGATAAAGTTGGGTAAATTGTCAGATTCATAGCCCATCTCATATTATGTCTGCTGTGTTTTCCACAGTGCCTGAAATGGTCACTGTATGCCTGATTTATAAAGACAGTATCACCTTGATGAGTACACAGTGTGTCACTTGAGCAGGATTCATGTCTGTATGGATTTCAGTGGAGAAATATAATGTGAGACAGTATAAATATTGCAGCTTCTTGCTCTATCACATTGTCTGTTTTATTGGTGGGGTTATTGTTTTTGTTTTGTTTGTTGTTTGTTTTTCTGATATTAATAAGAAAAAAATATTCTGGTAACATTGGTGGGGAAAACTCCTTTCTATTATATTTTGCAATAGGTGAATTAAATGAATTTGAGATAGATCAGTAAATAAAACGTAGCATAAAACACTAAATATTATATCATTCCTGAATTTTCCTCCTCACCAGAGATGGGGAAAGAGAAGTGGAGCAGTTCTAGCTGAGACCCAAACCAGTTGGATAACAGGCAAATCGTAGGCCAAAGCTCCCAGTGAGCTGCCCTAAGCGTTAGCATACCTGGCTACTACCAGGTGTAGGAGCATTGTTGTGAACGAATACTGTAGAAACAGGGCAGCTCTTTGACATTTTGCAGAACAGACAGCTAAAACTGTGCCCTGTGGACTTCAGTGGAGGGATCTGTATGTGGGCTGGCATCACCTTCACATGACTTGTCTGTGGCTCCATCATGGCACATAGGAAGGGTTATACTGACTACATGCACACTTAAAACAAAGGTAAAATAACTTTTTCTTGTGATCATAATGTATGTTAGTGTGTATCTATGAATTTGAAGGTGAACTGTAGCCTGGAGCTTTCCTTTCTTGGGAAAGAAGCCACCTCCACTAGTGTTTAATGGATTGGGACAAGCTCTTAGTGCAGTCGCCTTAGGCCATTGCTTCCCGTGCTGCTGTTCTCTCTGCTTGAACATAATCTTAACACCTTTTGCAGCTCGTGACATGCTTATGTTTGGATATGCTGAGAGGAAATTTCCTATATCAAGTGAAAATAAATCTGGACAGAATTCCCGGATTGGAGAATAACTGTGGAAAAGTTGGATTGTGAAAGCCTCTTTCATTTTCCCTAACTCGAGAGTGTACTTTTCAGTTCCATGAAAAAAAGATCACCCATAGAGATCCCATAAAGCTGAATGTGGAACTTGGGGCCAGCACTGCTGTAATTGTTGAACTTAAACAGAAGAATTTGGGTCTCACGCAAAGTAGGTACATAATGGAAATCTTGACCTCTGCCACAATTCTGACAAATGTGTCTTCAGTTAAAAAAAAAAAGTTAGTGGCAAAAATGGTAACAGATGGCAGAGTTGGAACAAGCTTATTTGTCTAACTCTGTCATAGTCACTGTGGCACAAACTGCCTGGAAAATGACTCTTTAAAGATTTATCCACATAGAAGGTGTTATTTACATATGCTCCTTACTAGGTGCAAGTTAGCTGTGCACTGATGTGTGTATATATAGGACTTCCCAAAGTGTCATTTTAAACTAAATATTTGGAGTACTTCCTTAAACCAGATCAGAAAATATTTTTACAAGTTTGAATGTTTCTATTAGACTTGTGGTAAAGCAAACATTCTTATTCTCTAGCATGAGTCACAACTAACTGTGTCAATTGCTTCATAATATATTACCCAAATAGTTTGATGGCAGTGAGCAAGGCTTAGTCATGTCTGTCTTCCTCTTCTCTGTCAGTCCTAGGCTGTCTTGCCCTTACTGTTCAAGTGATGCACTGTGTACAATGCTTTCACATATTCCAGGATTAAATTGAGCTGCGGAATGGGTGAGTGCCTGCCATTCTTAAAACTCGAATCCATTGTGACTCTTTACTGCACGTTTAACTCTGGGCACCTCTGTTGGAATGGGTAGTTCTGAGAAATTTTGGCAGAAGTGACTTACCGCTGGTAAGTATCAGAGTAGCAAATGGAAAAAGGTGTCTTGTTCTTGACTCTGGTGCATTTTTTACAGCAGTATCATGCTGGAAGACATTAGAGATATTTGTTTACAGACTTGCCTGTGAGGTTCCAGAGAGAGAAGCCAAGAAAACTGCTGGTCCTTCTTAAGTAGCTGTTGTCTTTGGACAAAAATTAGTTACATGCATCTTGCCATATGAAGCTTGGGACACTTCCCAAGTCATTATTCAGGAGAGTGCAGGTGCATGCTGAGGCTTTGAAAACCTCACACAAAATAATGCCAACCTGACAATCATCCCTCGAAGCAGTATCAGCTCTAACAGGCTGTGCTCAGCCTTGTCTCTCGTGTTGTGCTCTGAAAACAAACTGGTGCTGCTTGCAGATGTGTTCCAGTGTCAGTGAAGTTAAAATGGTGAGGCTGGGATTCGTACAGCGTATTCCAACTATGCCCAGCTACCTCTGTGATTTCTTGTTCGGGGTAGGAAAAGAACATCCTTCATCTCAGTGTCAGTAACTTGTATCCAGAAAGCAACCATAGTTAAGAGAAAAAACATTAGAAAAGAAAGTTCCCTTTTTATCTGTTCATTCCTGGTAATGTGGTACCATTTGAGTCGGCCTGACAAATTAATTTGTACTGTCATACAAAGAAACTAAGAACAACTATGTAAAAAAAAAAGTGTATATTTTATATACATTGAACTCATTTTCCAATTAATTTTTTTGGCATTATATCTCTCTCCATGCATTTGTAAGTTTGTAGGTGCCTTAGTATGTATAATGCATAATGCTGTTTGCATAGGGTTTTTTCCTGTGTACTTTCTCTGGGTGTATATAAGCAGATAGTCGTACATGGATTTGTCACAGGTGTGCTCTTGCTGTCAGTGATGGTGTTGCCCAAACAGGAAAAGTAGAGCAAAGAAATGGGATTCAAGTCATGTACAGTGTAGTACATGCAGTCCATGTATGGGCCTCTCCCTTACTCTGTGTGTCCCTCTCTCTCAAAAAAGATACTGTTTGATCATCCAAACAGTGGATTTTTTCAGTAAGTTGCTCAAATGAGGCAGGGGAAGAAGGGAATCACCAGAATTCAGTACCTACAGTTTAAAAACTTTAAAAACTCCTCAATTCAATCATTCTATAAGATAAGCTGTAAACCAGTAAACCAAATTGCAGAATCAATTAAGTTGGAAAAGACCTCTGAGATCATTGATTCCAAATTATGGCAAAAAAAAAGTTAACTCCTATCCTCAACTCATATTCCCTTTTGACATTGTGCAGTCTGATGTGCTCAGACTTTGGTGACTGTTATGGAAGACAGCATTGGAACCCCATCATGGAAATTCTGAAAAGTTGTGGACATAAGGAGTTAAGAAAACCCATTTTAATATCTTGATTCCTTTACTTTTGGAGGCATAAGCCCCCATAAACTGACACTTCTGGTATAAGGTCAGTCATGGTTAGTGGATATTGTAGTGGGGGGACTTCAATGATAAAAATACCAGCAAATCACCATCACTCAATTTGTGCACGTTGCGAGGATGACTTTTTTGGGTACGCAAAGGTCTCAAGAACATGACTTTGCTTAGATCTTAATGAATTTCACTTACAGAGCATCCCAATATCAATTTCTTAAATTATCCCTTAATTAAAATATTATTGCTGTCTTCAGTTTCAGGCTCCGCCAAAGGAGATAATAAACTGTACACTTAGTTTACACTATTTGTTTTTGTGTTTGTGTTAATCCTTTTTTCTGCCATAGGCTTTAGACCACTTTGAGGTGTATGGTGGGAGATTCTGTTCTGTTGTGTTTGTGCACCTTCATACCTTGCCTTCTGTGACTGCCTTAGCTGGGTCCTTACCTCTGAATTGGTACTGTGAGCATTTTACTCCCAACATGCTGACTGTGAAATCCCAAGGTGGGAAATATGGATTTTAGGAGATAGAATTAAGTTAAGTGTCCCCAGTGCTGGAAGCAAGCTAAGCCCAGATGAGCGAGGCTGGAAGGCAGGTTTGCTTAACCTCTGGGTGGGGAAGATGCTGGGCCAGTTGGACTGCTCTCAGTACCTGAGCTATTTGTAGTTACTAACTCAAGGGTGAGGAAAGTTCTACGACAGTAGGAGTTGTGAGTAGAGGGGAAGGGTAGAAAAGGATCCGGAGTAAAAATATTGGAAAACTTAAAGTGAGAACTAGGAGTATATCTCAGTAATCAGCCCAGTAGTACCAAAATTTACCTCTTACCTAAGAAGAAGGTATCAAGAAGAATTAAAAAACCAATTGGATTGACAAAATTATTTTGTCTAATATTTACCGTGGCTGACCTCTGAGCTAGACTGTTTTTTTGAAAACAGGATTTTTTTTTGTGCAGTCTTTAATTTCCATTTTCCATAAGAAATGAAATATTTCTCTATGAAGAGAAGGATAAAATATGGGAATGAATTCAGAATGAACATGTCTGAAAAAATTCAATTGCATTGAAATGAAAATTTTATCTGTGGGGGAAAAAAGACAATAATCCAAAGGGAAATAAGCAGTCTGAAATCTTAGCACAATCTTGTCAAAATTATTGCTTCTTACTTAAAAATTTTGCTTGACATGAAAATATTAGTTTATTTGTCTGCTGCCATGGATTTATTTTGTTCAAGGTATTGCATTTCTTCTGGCTTTAAAATGCATCTTTACAAATATTCTTTTAAAACCACTTTTTACCTTGTTTCTACTACTCAGCAGGGAATAGGAGCTGAAAGTGAGAGAGCCAAATTAGTGCAACTGGTGTGTATTAAATACCTGTGAGTATTAGAAGGATGCTTCTGTCTTCCTTGAGAAACTGTAAAACAGATACTACTCTGCCATACATAGCTTGGTATAAATATGCAAATCGTTAATCAGTTTTTGTTTAAAGAATGCTTGTTTATCCCAGACAAAATAAACCCTGTTGAAGTCTTCACCTTCATTTGTGATTAAAAATGTAACTTCCCTCTTGTTTTTTTTACTGTAAATTAATTAAAATAGGTATGGAGGGGTAGTGGTAGGTAAAGCACCGGCTTGATACAATCAGAAGTGCAATTTTGCAGTGGTATTGCTGGTATTTTTTCTACTCATACAGTGAGCACTTACTGATCTGGGAATGTACCAAGTCTTTCAGATGTAAATGTGAGTGTATGAATTTATGTGGATGTGTAGATTAAGCTGAAAAGGGACTGGGAGGAGGCAGGAGGAGGAAGGAGAGTCAGGTCTTCGATGTGAATCCAGCTGAAGGACTAAGTCGCTCAATCTTATCCTTAAAGCACTCCAAAACAGCAGAGGTCTGAACACAGATGATGCCCAGCTTTATTTTGGTTGCCTCGCAGAGCTGACCCATGACTCTGCATGTTCCCTTTGCTGCAATTGTGCTGCATAAGATGAGTTGCGATTCTTCTCCTGGTGGAAGTTCACCTGCCAGCTGGAATGAGATCAGCACACTGAGCTCTGGTACACTGACCTGCTGGCAGGATCAGACCCTGAAAAAACCTAAGAGGGCTACACTATCCAATATATCCTCTCCTTGTGTTGGTGACTGATTTCTGTAGCCACAGACCATCAGTTGCATCAATCAGAACACCATCACTTCTCAGACCACTTAATATCATTATGGCTTAATTTAAATTCCTAGTGGTGGTCTTGGCTATGACTCCTCACACCCCAATCCACCCCCTGAGAATTCCCACCACTATAAGAATCTGCTCCATCTGCACTAGGAAGTGATTCCTGTGCCTTGTTTTCCCCTAGATGCTCCTGTCTGTAACCTGTTGAGTGAGGCTGTTGGCTGTGCCCGCCTGTTTGCAGGGCAGTCTGAGCTAATACACCCCACTTGTTACTGCTGATCTGAGCTAGACTACCAGAAACATTGCTTTGAATTAAAAAGGTGTTCTGCAGCCATGTGAGCAGATCAACAAGTCTTTGAGTGTGTGGAAAAGTGGGATGGGTAGGGGGCTGCTGCAGCAGCAAGGCAGTGATGAGGAGCGTGGACAGACAGGGAAGGGTAACTGTTTCATGGAACAGTGTAAGCTCCACATTACTTTTCCAATGCAACGAATTTTTCTCTGAACAAAAGCGGAAAATATGATGTCAGACTTGATATGTAAAGTATTTGTCATTGAAGCTTTCACTACAAGGTATTTTGAAACAATTTTTTCCCTATTAAAATTTTTAAAACCCAAAAACTATACTGGGTGTTTCTGGGGAAACTCTAGTGCCAGTGCTTGTGATGCATGAAGCGATCCGTACAAGGATCTGAACCTTGAAACAGATTGAAAGAAGCATTGCTTCTTAGGTGTTTACATTTGTACAGTGCCAGTTATGGTGAAATTCTTGGTTGTGAAATATAAACTATAGAAAGTTAATGGGGAGTCCGGGTTTGGATTGTAATGGAGTCTGATCCTTGTTCCAGCACAGCCAGCTTAAATATCATCATGTCAAGCAGATAAATGACAAGAACAATACATGTTCTGTATACAGAAATTGAGTGAAAATTTATGATGTTGAGATTGGCTCAGTTGGTCAGAGCAGGGTGCTGATAATGCCAAGGTTGGGGGTTTGATCCCTGTATGGGTCATTCACCTGAGAGTTTGGTTTTATAATTCTTGCGGGTCCCATCCAAATCAGAATATTCTGTGATAGAGACAGTAATTAGTGGAATGTCAAGTATTTTATTCTCACAAGACACTCTGGTAAAGATGAGGAAGTCCTCTCAAACATAGAAATGGAACTAAAACACCTGGAATATTTTTTGCATGTTAAGTCAGATATAATTGTTACTAAAATAAGCAAGTACAAACTGTTTGCAGCAATGAAAAGAACTACCCTGTTGGGCAGGAAGTGGCATTTATTCTTGCTTGTTATTGTGATAGAAAGATTTGATATTCCTGGTGACTATGAAGATTAAACCAGAGATTTATGTTAATGCAAAGGATTAAAAGAATTTTAATAACACTTATAAAGATGCAAATGTTCGCCTGCATTTTATCTTTTTGCAGATGAACATGCCATAAGGGAAATATTGAAGGGCGAGAACACATCCTCTCTCCAAATTGCAACATCTGGTTTAATACTGCTCTCACATGGTCATTAGTTGTTTTCACCAGTGTGCTTATGAACAGTGTAAGTATGATTAGACTTTTTCTCCCTAACTAACTTATGAATATCAGGACACAGCAATCAACATCCACCTTCAAACCCAGAGGGCCTGCTTAGTGCATGGCTTCATGCCTTGCACATTTCAACACACTGTAAATATTACTCAGTGTATTTCCTTTCTTTCTACTCCATCACTTTCAGACTTATTTTCTCAACAGTAAAGAGCTTGAAATACTGGCTGCACTTTAGAATTGCCAGCTGCGTTTCCCTGGTTTCAAACTGTCCCCCAAGTGCAAATACAGGCCACACCAGCATGGAAAATTCTGTGCTTTATTTGGGGGCCCTGATATATTATACATATATGTACATTCATTTCATATGGAGAAATTATAGAAAAAATATGATTTGAAAAAGGAGGCAATTAAGGTGAAGGTGTAAACATCTGTTTATATCCTGGTTTGGGTTTTTCCCCGCTCTTCAACCAATTGTTTGCTAACAGGTAAGTGTATATAAACAGGTGCCACCTGGATTTGTTACACAATTCAACTGATGTGACTGTGGAAATATCCCGATTCTCAAATTAATATAAATCTTCAAAAGGTTTTGAGTAGTTGAACATCAAGTAATCCATATAGTAAAAGTCATAGCTTTGTTGTCGTTGAGAAGGAGAAAGCTGTGCAAAATACTGTTGTGTAATTTTAGTGGTAGTTCTTTCTTCATTGGAGTGACGATCTTTAAACTTGGGGAAAGTTAAATTTTGTGGAGCACCAATTAAGTGCAAGAAAAAGTTTGCATCTTCTTCCATACTTTCAAATTTCCCAACGAAGTCATAGTCTATTAAACATGGGCTGCAAAGCCTATTGACATGATCCCAGTGTATATCCATACCCACTGGTCTATGTACATCCAGGAGATACTGAATGAACTCTTTAAACTTGACTCCAGAGCCTGTCCTTAATGCTTCTTTGGTGGCATTGACACGGTATCTGGAAATGATGGCTTTTCCAAAAACCGGGTGGTAGTAGTTGTTTGGATGTTCAAACTTGTCCCGAAATGCAGATACCAGCTTTTCAAAAGGCTCACGAATAAACAGCATCTTTGTGTAAGTGTTGAGCCTGTGATAAATTCCCTTGTGATCAAACCCATCCAGCCGTTTCAAGTAGTTTCCGTAGTGCACCGTGTTGTGCTGGATATCTTTTGTGGAGGAGGCCAGCCCGTTCAGCACCATGAGCACCCGTTTCCAGTTAGAGCAGCCGGCTTTTGGTACTTCGCAGTATAAAACTCTGTATTTATCTTCTACAAATATTCTAGACACATGATAAGGAGTGATTATTCTTCTGTTATTACTCTTGTATTTGGAACAAGTTTCCCTCATAATCCGCTTCCTTTCTCCTTGGATCTGATAGAGACTTTTCCATTTGCTGTTGTTTCTATCCTCATATTTAAGTGTGGGCAGGTTGAGAATGGAGCTGTTCATGGAAATCAGAATTGGGCTCTTTTTAATTATAAACCTCCTCATGCGTTTATGGAGGTTGATGGAATTAATTTCTTCACCTTTCTGTTGATCTTTCATAGCAAACATGATGCTGCTTTGCCTCCTGTCGGTGCTTTGAAGCTTGGTGGGCACACTTTCAGATGGCTCTAATGAATCGCTCTGCTTAACTGTTGATACTCCGTCTGCAGTATTTTTTCTTACTCTTCTATCCTGGTCATTGCTGGAAACACAGTCCTGCTGAGAAAAAATACATTAAAGGTATTAGTAAATCAGAGATTGTCACTACTTACAGCTTGCACCACTTCACGTGGGTCTTTCGTAACTTTTAGAACCATCCAACAAAATGCATTGCCTCAAGCCCTCAGCGCTGCACTGTGGTACGGGCTCTGCTCTTGTCACTTTGTTCTGTGCTTATGTGAGACTCAAAGGCTGAGATGAACCTGAACTAAATTTCCAGTAAATTCCAGTTCCTGTTGGGTTTAACTGTATTGGTATTACTGTATTTTAGGTGATGTACCCAGACTTTGACAGATACCTTTCTCTTAGAGACATTGTTGAAATTTCTACAAAAAGGTATCTGAGTATTTGAGGACTTGCTTCATTATTCCAGACTGCCCCTGTTGTCACACAAACTGAAGGGTTTGTTTATTTGGGTTGTGTGTTTCCCACCACCACTGCCCCGTCAGTCATTTATCTTTGCAGTTTGGCACAGAGTGAAACCTGACGAGGAAGGGAGAGGGGTTTGTAGAGTTTGTAAGGTGCAGTGAGATGTAAGCAGGGCCAGAGGCAAGCGGAAAGGATGTCAGTGAAAACACGGCAGTTTGCCACACAAAAAGTAGGTTTGGTGAGAGCAGCATGGAGGGGACCCCAGAGGGAGGCTTGAGTGAGCTGAGCCTGGGAGCAGAGCAATTGAGACTGGATGAGAAGAAGTAAGGGGTGGGAGTGAAGCTGCGGCTGGGGTTAGGTCAGTGAAAACTGAGTATATAAAGCAGGTCTATGGGTGAGGGTTTCTGGGACTTGCTCTTTTTCATTGGGGGATCTGTTTGTTAATACTTCTGCCATACAGCCCAGGTGTGCTCCATTACTTCTTGCTTTTCAAAGTAGCTGAATTAAATCCTCTCTATGTCTCTAAGATTAAAATTAGGTTCTGGTCATTGTTTAACTATGTGTCATCCCATTTTGAGGTCACTTGGATCAGAGTGGCATATGAACCACCATGGAGTATTTCGACAGAGGAGCATATGTAGTTGCAGAATGTTTATTGCTGAACCAAAATACTTATTGGTTATTTAGAGGGTTTATAAATTTAAATTTAAATTTTTGATTTTCAGTGTTTCCCCAGTAGTATTTAAAACTGGCTTAAAAATAAGATACTGTGTGAATTTTAAGGTGTACAGTTGGGGATTAGAAGGGTCATGCTCTTTCAGGGTGGCAGTTTAAATCTGAATCAATTTTACAAGTCTTTGTTGCCTGAAAGAAGCAATGCAATAGGTAACAAACTTGTTCTGTCATGGAGGTTATACTTTGTCAAATTCTTGTTTAAGGGTCAGAGAATAAAAAAGTCTCAGAAAAGAGATTCAGAATTCATTACAAAAAACATTGGTGACAAAAGAACAAAAAAATCAAATTGTATTTTGTAGGTGACTTGCTTAAATTGATGATTATTATACAAAACTTGAACACAACAGATCAGTGTTAAACACGGGTTTCAGGACACTTACAGAATTCAGGTTTCTCATATTGGATGCTCTGGTAGTGAAGGTGGTATGTGGTGTGCAGACTGGGAAACCAACTGATAATTTGTTATGAGAAAAACTATTCAGTTGTTGGGAGCGACTGTTGTACTCTACTCTCATCTTCAGAGGTTGTTTTTGTAGTCAAAAGTGTGTTTGTCTTTGTAAATACCAGATGTATTTCTAAATATTACCCTTTACAAGACTGGCTGTAACTCAATCCTATTTACTCATGACATGGCTGATATTTAAAGGTTATCAAATTCAGCTTCCTATAATTCTGGACCTTTAATGATGCTGATGATGCCCCTGGAGTTTTTGGGAAACGTGAATGTCTTCTGTCAGTGTAGCCTTGACGCAGAAGGTCAGGCTGGGTCTGCAGAGGAGCTGTCAATCCCACCTCCCCGAGCCGAGCAGGCGGTGGCATTTGGGAACAGCCGGGGCTGCACTGGCGTTCCTTTGCACAATTCGCTCTTGTCCTTCAGCTGTGGGCTGGAGGCAGCCCCGTGCAGCCCGACAGCCACTAGATGGAGGAATTTCACCAGAATTTTTCGGTTTCTAAGCACCTCTCAAGACAGTCATTTGATCAGTGTGATTTCATACAGAATATTAATATATGCAAAGTTTACAGAATCTTTTAGCAATATCCAGTCTAGGAAAAAACTCATAAAACTGAAGTTGCATAGCTTATCAAATTCCTGTTTTAAAAGGAAAATTTGCATTTTCATGGCTAAGCTTTTGATGCAGCTTTCCTTTTCAGTGCTTCATCTCTGGTGCAGTGGCCTTATCTGAGCCACCTCTATCTGTACTCCATACTCAGAATATGGGTACAATTTTCTTTATGTACTTCTGAAAACTTACTTTTTTTGGTTGCTGGAATCCCGTGTTATATTTTATCCCTAAACAAAGAAAGAAAGTAAAGCAATTATTTAGAAATAAAAAAAATCAGTTTCTTTTCTTCTAGACTGATAAGAGCAAGTGTTGTTAATGCTACGAAAAACAGACCAATGTTGAATCAAAGTTAATGTATATTTCATAGTAACAATACTCCTTGAAAGGCCTCTATATACAGATGTCATAAAAATTGTGAAATGGAGTGAAAGACTCTATGACTTTCACCGTTTTACAGATGAGGAAACTGAGATGAACAAAAGTGGAACAAAAGTGATTGCTTAACCTCAGTTAAAAGGCCAGTAGCAGAGCAAATATCAGCTGAAGGTTTTGATTCCAGGTTAGAGATCTAAAAAAAAAAAAAAGCTGTTTTTTGTGTATTTACCAAAAGCTATACAGTTTCTACCCTGCAACTTTGGACAGTACAGTACTTAATCATGATAACAGCTTGCATGGAGTTCCCTCCTTCGCTGTAAAGACAACACACAGTGGAGTTATGTGTAAGTGAGATAATATTTGCACACTTTTGGAGAGGCAAACAGTACAGAATCATATTTTCTCTAATCTTCTGACTTCTACAGTGACATTTACCTGAAAATAGAATAATAAAGATGTGAAAATCCTAGATGGCAGCTTTAGCAGATGTGTAGGGTCTCTTTCAAGTCCGTAACCTTTGTTAGGTACAACTTAATAATACAGGAATGGATAATGGAAAGGCTACTGAATTATGACATTTGTTTGGGGCTTTTCAGCTGGTAGAACTGTTGTCATCACTGTCAGTGCTGCTCGAAGACTTCAGTTTAATAAGTCTGCATGATGAATCCACAGCCTTTTGGACAAGGACAATTACAGCTAAAGGTCTTGCACAGCATGAAGTGAAAGCTTAGTCCCATCAGGTTGATTTTAATAGTACAAGGAAAGCTCTCAGAAACACCTTGCATGATAGTTCACGTTGTGACTTACTGCAGTTAAAGTAGCAAGCCCAACGTAGATGATCAGTCATGCTTTATTTTTGAAATCAGATCTACATACTGATATTTGTAGTAGAGTCTAAGTAAAATTGCTCTGGTTATTTCTATGCTCCAAGAGCTCCTCTAGTGTTCGTGATGCTTTTGGCTGATGTTTGAGCTTTAACTCCACTTCTGCAATTTGTTAGCCATGAACAGTGTTGTGTGGATATCGTGTGGGATATTGTGATTCTATGCCTATTAAAAGTAAAGGGCATGTTGTTTTTAATTCATCAGAACTAAGTTCTAGACACCTTAGAGAAGGAGTCCTAAGTCTTCTCCTAGCTGCTTCTCAAAAATGTTTAGCTGCAAATTAAAGTCAGAAGGTATCTACTAAAGAGAAATAGAGCATGTCTGTAGCATTTCTGTGTGGGTTCTGGAGAACTGAAGCTGATTCTTTGCACCAGGCTTCAGGAGATGCTCCTGAGCTGTTGTCCAGTTCCTGATGGGATCAGTTAAATAACCACATTTATTCTTCTGCTGTGTAATATGTCACAGAGCAAGGCAGGGCAGGAACCTGCTGTCCAAAAACACCAGCAAAACCCGAGAACCAGCACTTTGAAAAACTGATACTAAAGCATGGGTAATCTGTTTATACCATGAAAATGTATTTGTCAGTAGATGTAACTGCTTCTTTTCTGCTAACCCTAAGGGCCTAATTTTAAGCTATTTGAGCTGCTTGGCCTTTGCTCTAAAGCATCATTAATACAGCTACTTGGAGTAGTTGCTCAACTCATAAGATGGGGAAGATGTGTTCCCTTTCCAAAAGTATTTTGAGCTTTTTACAGTTGAAAACTTAAATAGGTGAGGAAAGACTTTTGGTCACTTATCAAAAAACTGAGGACATACTTTGGATGGAATCAGTTACAAATTTTGGAGCATTTGTTGTGTCCAAATTATAATGTAACTTAGGGTTAGTTTTCTTCAGTTGTGGTCATTTGTTCTGACTTAAAGCAAGCTCTGGTACCTTGTAGCAAACCCACACACTTTGTGTAATTACCTGTTACATTTGGTGCCACGACTAAAAATTATTAAAAAAATCCCACTAAAGTGCAAAGAGCAGGTCTGAGACCTGCTCTATTTTGTGGTCAATTATGATTAATTATGTTTTTGTAGTAGGGTTTCATAAAGGTAAGTTATTTGAGAGATTAATACTTTGTACTGATATGCTTTGCTTCAAAAAATTAAAAATAAATGCTAGGAGGAGATGAGTAACCATTTAAAAAGATGGTTATTCATTTACTGGCTTTAAGATGTAATCAGAACAATAATTCCTGCTTAACATAAATGTTTGGTGAAGCACTTGCCAATCTCTTTGATGTTTTCTGGATTTGTGACATCTAAATTTGGCTTCTTTTAGCTGTCTTTCTCAAGATACCGTCTGTCACTTCAGATTTAAATCTACATGATAAAAACTTCTTAAGTGCAGTGAAGTCAGGGAAATCATATTGCACAGATCTACTACACTAATCAATATCTAAATTTATTGTTATGCTACATCTTTACTATCCATGTTTTTTACCAGGTCTTTGATGTTATTGCCAAAAGGGCAATATTTTTGGCCATAAAGAAACCACTGGCGTCTGGTACACGCAGTTGAAGGCAGTGATCAATAACTCTTTGGTGCCAGAGGTGATGATGACCAACATCTCACTGGTGCCCAAACACAGAGCGAGTAGCAGAGACAGAATCATTCTCTCAATTACAGATTGTTTATGTTGGTTCTCATGGTGTTCTTTTCTCTTCCACTTGTGTGACCATGATTTTCCAGACTGGAGCCTGGCCTGTGTTTTATCCAGCCCTACCACACAGTGAAGGCCACTGTAAGCTATTATTTCTTTATTTTCTTTTCCAAATGCTACTAGCAACACAATAAAATGGCCTTCATCTTCCTTGTGTAACACTGTATAGTTTTACCATCCTGCCTTCTCCTTTGTCTCTGCTTCAAGACCTCACTTTGGTTTGCCTCTGGAGTTTTGCTCTGTTTTCAGACTCAACTACAGCTGAAGTATTTTTTAATAAAAATAACTTCAAGTCTGCATCTGCAACCCATCCCTTACAGGGCTTCTGTGCACAGAGTGCTCTTGTTTGCTTCATCCAAACAGCTTTATGACATTTGCTCTGGAAGGGCTGTTATGTCATTTCAGGAACATCTGTGTTGAGCGTCCTATCCACATACGCCCCAGTCTTAGGTCTTTACTCACACATAACAATGTGTACTTAACTGCAGAATGTTTAATAGAGTAGTAGTCAGAATTCTGATAAGCATGAAAAAAATTTAGCTGGAAGAAGATTTTCCCAAAAATACTGGTCAGAATATTAAGAAAATTTTTTCCATTTCTAACAAAATGTTTAAATTTAACTCAGCTTGTACAGGGTAAAACACCTGCCCGTATCTGATCCTAACTTACTCTGGTGTCCAATTGTTTGCATACTTGAATTAAATTACTCATTAAAGAAATTTAGTTAAAGATTGCTACCACTGTAAATTATTTGGGTTTACATCTATATAAAACCATCTATATAAAATATAGATGTAGTATACCCATTTGGAATACTTTTGAAGTATATAAACCTCTAAAATAAAAACATTTTCTACAAAAATGGAGGTCTAATTAGTAGAACAGACTTCATATGTGTGTGTCTGTTTTAACTATGTGCTATAAATCCTTTTTCTAACATAAATTTATAATTTATTTGATTAGGAAAAATGCTGTCAAAAGTTCCATCTAAGCTACACACACAGAATCTCATTTTAATACAGATGAAATTAATGAGGCCAAGTACAGAAGGCTTAGCAAAGCAGTGGCACATCTTAAATTGTACATCAGGAAAGAAGCAAATCTGCACCTTGAATCTGCCTAACCTGATCCCTTAGAGTCCCAGTGAAGCTGCAAGTGTGTGGTGTCATTTCCCACACACAGGCAAACTCTGACACTGAATGCTTGTGTTAAATGACACATGTCCAGCCCTTGCCAGACAGGGCTGATGGTTATTTCCTTTGCAATGGGGGAAAGGATGGAACGTTTCTATGGCTGTTTCCCTGTCTCCAAAGTAGGCTTTTGGAGCTCTAAGTAGTTAATCATGGCTCTTTGAGTAAAGAGCTTCTTTTTTTCCCCCTATTTTTGGAAGACATAAGAAGTTTGCCAAGCTGCTGAGGGTTGGGGTTTTTTAGTCTCTTTGAGTTCCTTTGTAACTCAGGTAACACATTTGTCCTAAATTCTCAGCTTTCTGTTTAAATCCTACCATTGTCAAGCATACACTTTGTAATAGTTTAAATGCAACCTATTTGAGGAATTTTGAACTCTGAGTGATGCCTTATTTTAAGCAGTTGTTGTGGTGAAGTAGAACACTTCCCAAAAAGATAGCCTCGTTTTCCCCGCTCCTGTGCTAGTATCATGCTAACACACCATTACTTCCCACTGCTCTTGTGCCTTCCAGTCCAAGTCAGCTTCCGAGACTCAGACACTGGATCTAAGTGAAACTCTGGGTGTCATTGCCAAACCAGGCAAATCTGGGGTTTCTCTGTCCCACAGGCACCAGGCAATGCAGCCATGTGCTGCTGCATTTGTATCATGGGGTACTTAGGATGGTAGCAGCTTGTGTGCACTTCAGTTGATTAAAACACGATTACTCTGGCTTTTTGTAACTGAAATGACTTTCATCTTAATGAAGCAAGGGAGTCTCTGGACAGAAGTACTGTATGCAGGGAAAGCAATGCGATTCTAAAGGGCATAGCATGGAAATAATTAAAAACATTCAGTTCATCCATCAGTTTGAACAAGAAAAAATTACAAATTGGGGAGCCAGAGTAGAGATCAGTACACACATTAAGTGACTTTTAATATGTGCCTCTTGAGGACTTTCACATTGTCAAAGTCAGTATTCCCAGTTGATTTGTGGCACCAGTAGCTGATCCTGTATGCTGGAATCAGCAAATCTGCACAGAGCTGTTCTGAAGCACAGTCCTGAGTCACAGCTCTGCCATGGGGTCACTGCTTCCCTCCCGATCCCTCATTAACTCCCTTGTAGCCAAGGTGCTGTGTCCCTCTTGACAGCTTAATTTAGGCCACCCTTCACAAATGGCTATCCTTGCCTTTTCCAGGAAGGGAATCTTGGAGTAAAAGATCAGCGTGTGCAGCCAGGTACCCACTGCTTGTAAACATCAGTTCCTCCTGAGGATGGTGTTTATGCTTACACACTGTTTCTCAGACAAAACACCCAGGTAATCTTCCTGCTATTGTTTTTCCCTGTTGTGGTTTGACACTGGCCAAACACCAGGCACACACAAAAGTTGCTCACTCACCCTCCCCTGCCACAGCTGGGCAGAGGAGAGGGGAAAAAATCAATGAAGGGTTCATGAGTTAAGGACCAAGAGAAAACACTCCAAGGGCAAAACAGGCTCAGCTTAGAGGTACAAAGTGAATTTTATTACTAACAGGGTCAGAGGAGGATAATGAGAAGTGAAATAAGTCCTTAAAGACACCTTTTCTTCCCCCAGCCCCTTCCTCCTTCCCGCCGACAGCACAGGGGAAAGGGCACGGGGGTTTGGTCAGTTCATCACCTGAGTTCTTCTTCCACTGCTCAGGGAGAGGAATCCTTCCCCTGCTGCACTTTGGGGTCCCTCCCACGGGAGACAGTTGTCCACGAACTTCTGCATCATGGCTCCAATCTCAGGAGCAACAGTCGTGCCAAACCTGCTGCGGCATGGGTCACTCTGCCATGGGGTGCAGTCCCCCAAGGCCAGGCTGCTCCAGCCTGGGAGCAGGGCCCCTCTCTCCACGGGTCTGCCACTGGATCACAGCCTCCTCCAGGCACCCACCCGCCCTGGCACGGGCACCTGCCCAGGGCTGGGGGTGGATCTCTGCATCCCCATGGATCCCCAGGGCTGGGGGTGGATCTCTGCATCCCCCGTGGATCCCATGGGCTGCAGGGGCACAGCTGCTTCACCATGGTCCTCACCATGGCCTGAAGAAGAATCTCGGCTCCAGCACTCCTCCCCTCCTTCTCCACTGACTCTGGTGTCTCCGTGTTGTTTCCCTCACATGTTCTCACCTCCTCCTCTTCTCTGGCTAGAAGAAAAAACTGCGTGTGCCCACTTTGTTTTGATTTTCATCTTAAATCTGGTATCACAGAGCTGTTACCAGCCTCTCTAATTGGCCCAGCCTTGGCCAGAAGCATGTCCATCTTCAGAGCCATGAGGGATTGGCTCTGCCAGACATGGTGGAAGCTTCCAGCAGCTTCTCTCAGCNTCGGGGGTCGGCTCTGCTGGACATGGTGGAAGCTTCCAGCAGCTTCTCACAGAACCCACCTCTATGGCCCCCCCACTACCAAAAACACGCCATGCAAAACTAACACACCCCCTCATAAAGGCTTTGTACCTTGTGATGATTTGGGCACAGGCTAGTTTTTGGTAGTGGAGGAAGGCCACAGAAGTGGCTTCTGTGAAAAACTGCTGGAAGCTTTTACTATGTCCAGCAGAGCCAATCTCTATTGGCTCTGAAAAGAAGCATGCTGCTAGCCCAGTTAGAGAGGTTGGTAATGCCTCTGTGATGACGTATTTAAGAAGGAAATCAATCAAAACAGCGCGTTAGCAGTTTTTTTTCCAGGGGTGGCGAGCCACCGCCGCTGGGGCGGTCCTGGGCTGCCTCAGGCACCGCCCTTTCGGCACCGCCCGCAGCGAGCTTCGCCTGCGTGGCCGCCCTTCGCCAGCCGTGCTGCGGGCACAAGGGCAGCGAGCGGCGGCACCGGCTTCTCGTTTTTGGCGCCCCGCACAAAGAGAGGCATTCAGTGGTGCCCCGCACGAAGGGGGGCGTTCAATGGTGCCCCCACATAAGGTGAGGCGTTGAACGGTGCCCCGCACGAATGGAGGCATTGAACGGTGCCCCGAAGTAAGGGAGGCAATGAAGGGTGCCCCTCACGAAGGGAGGCATTGAACGGGGCCCCGCACGAAGGGAGGCATTGAACGGTGCCCCGCACGAAGGGAGGCGCTGAACGGTGCCCCGCACGAAGGGAGGCATTAAGCGGGGCCCCGCACGAAGGGAGGCATTGAACGGGGCCCCGCAGTAAGAGAGGCATTAAACGGGGCCCCGCACGAAGGGAGGCATTGAATGGTGCCCCGAAGTAAGGGAGGCATTAAACGGGGCCCCGCACGAAGGGAGGCATTGAATGGTGCCCCCATGAAGGGAGGCATTGAATGGCACCGGCGCCGTGGCGGCCGGCACCGCCCATGCAGTGGTGGCCGGGCCGAGGGGCCGGCTGCGGAAACATGCCGAGTGATTCCCCGATGCAGAACCCTGACAAGATCAACTTCTCAGCGCTGCGAGATCCTGCAGAAATCTTTGAACTGGTGGAATTTGTTGGCAGTGGTACTTAGGAGCAGCAGTTTCTTTCTTCCTAGTCGGAGAAAGAGGAGGAAGTGAGGACACGTGGCTAAAGACAACATCGTGTTACCAAGGTCAGTGAAAAGAAAGAAAGGGAGGAGGTGCTCCAAACGTCAGAGTCGAGACTTCTCTGCAAGCCGTGGTGAGGATTATAATAAAACAAAACTTTCCCCCTGTAATCCATGAAGTCCATGGGGGGATGCAGAGATCCACTCGCAGCCTGTGGGAAAAGGTGCTCACGCTGGAGCGGGTGGATGCTAATAAAACCTGTAATCCAGTGGGAGACCTGAACAGAGCGAGGGCCCTTGCTTCCAAACTAGAACATCTTATCCGTAAAAGACTAAACCCCATGAACTAAATGACCCACGCTACGCAGTTTTGGGAAGACTGCTTGGCCCGTGGCAGGGACTCACGTTACAGCAGGGTGGGCGGAACTGGTACCTGTGAAATTAGAACCACGCTGGAGAAGTTCACGGCGAACTGTCTCCCGTGGGAAGGACCCCACGGCCCAGCAGAAGAGGGACTCTCTGAAGAAAGATCTCGAATGACAAACTGACCAAAACCCCATGCCCTGTCTCCCTGCGCTGTCAGTGGGAAGGAGGGAGGGGCTGTGGGGGAAAAAGGTGTTTTAGAGGCTCATTTTACTTCTCGTTATCCTCCTCTAACTCTGTTAATAATAAATTTACTTTATACCTTTAAATTTGAGCTTGTTTTACCCTCAGAATATTTTCTCGCAATCCTCATCTCAACTCATGAGCCCTTCCTTTTTTCCCCCCTCCTCTGCTCAGCTGTAGCAGAGGTGAGTGAACGATTTTCCTGGGTACCTGGCATTTTAACCAGCGTCAAACCATGACATACCTCTTGCCTGATGCCTGTTTGCTGTACCTATGTTTGTGTTGTGTACTAGTCAGAAATACCATCTCTTGAAGCTACTGTTTATTTTTTTAGTATTCTAAACACAGCTTCATGTGAGAAATAATTTTTTGATATGGTTTGCCTTGCAAATTTTTTTATTCATCAAACTGAAAACAGGAGAGAAGCAGAAACAGAAATGTTAGCATTTTAAAGGAATAAATTCCTTTTGAATCCAAACCCAAATAAAGTGTTGCTGTGTCATTCTGGAAAGTCTCACTACCTACACCGCTGACATTGGTAGCTGAGTATTGTCTGAAACTGTGGTGTTAGTTTTGTCCAGAAAATTACAAGTTTACATCAAGAGTTTGCAATGGGGCTGTTATCTGTCCTTTGTTTTTGAGGCTGGAAGTTGACTCAGGAAAAGATTCTTTTATTAACTGGGATTTGGAAACCCTGATACTTCTTTGACTTTCAACGTGCTAATAGAACAGGTATATGAACCCTTTGAGAAAAACACTGTTTTTTCAAAACAGTCTTATATTCTAGTATAAACTGAATCCATCTTCTTGACTAAATAATGATGGAACTTACGCTTGCTTTGTTTCCATGAGACCCAATAAAGGAAGGGGCACAGCACATTTATATTTGAGGCTCAGCTGAAAGAACAGGAGGAGCTGTTTGTGAATTTATTACGAGGAAGGTACAACTACTTGTTTACTTTGTCTTCTTTGCTATCTAGCCATACTAATTGGAACTTTCCATTTTCTGACTTAATTTATATTCGATAAGAATTCTATAAAGAAAACAGAAAAGTCAGGTCTGTGTTACTGCAGTCCCCATTCCTTCTTTGGACCTATCCCTGGGAATACTGTTAATTAACATCATTAGCTTTCAGGCACTGTCAGCCGTTACTTGCAATTTCTACTTAATACCTTTCAGTTATTCTTCATTCTCATATTTAATATTTGCATATTGCCTTCGTAGCATGACTTTGGCAAGGACATTACACTTTTTCAGATTTATTAAAAAGTAAAACCTAAAGTTTAAACTCTAGCACTGCATTTATATTTAGTAGCCTGTAGAACTATTCAGGTAACCAGATGAATTTCAATTAATTTCAAGCAAGCACTTACTGTAATTTGACTTCATGTAGCTAGTTAGAATAGCTCATCCAGGACCCAAAAATATTTCAAGACATTGTGCAAGTAAAACACGAAAGCTTCACTGGTCCTTCTATTGGAGGGGAGACAAAGTAATACACGTGGAATTTTGGACTGCTTTCATGTCACTCTGCAGAGATGTTTCTTTGGGAAAGAAAGTGCAAATGGAAAGAGAGAAGGCCGCAGGCAAAATTGAAAAAGTAGATCTACACAGACATGCCTCTGAGTGCTGAAGTTCACTGCTTTGATAGATTGACTGCAGATCAAATAGCACAGGTGTGTATCCAAATGTTGTATATTGTTATGCTACAATCAGTTAACTGGAACTGATAGAGTTTCCCTTTCTCCTGTTCTCATAGTTAGTTACTGACAAGTCTTCTTAGTATAAGAGATCAATATGGAACATTAAAAAAAAAAGGTTAACACCTGCAACAGGTACAAAACTTGGTGCGGAAAGGGTGATAATTGGACAGACTTTGATTCTCACAGACTTCTCACAGACCCTGTGAGAAGGAAGCAGGTCTTGGGAAGCTTGGTGTAAGGGGTTGAGCTCTTTGCTAGGCCCTTTGTTCCTGAGTACCTGAAGGGCAGTGGGGATTTGTTGTTTGTAATTTCTCACTGGCTCCACTCTTCTTTGTGCAAGGCTTTCTGTTTCTTGATAAGGAGCTCACTTGCACTCCTTCAGCCAGATTTTCATGACTGATGGGTAGAACAATATGGTTGCATGAAAATAGTGTCTCAAATTGACTTTCCTATCAGTAAGAATGAGGGAGAAATGGTTCCGCTCAAAGTCTGAGTGCTGACTGCTTCCAGGATTCAGGTGACATTAGATGGTGCCCGGGACTTGTCCTGAGGTGTAACCCAGGTAGGAGGAGTCAAAGTGCTAGTACTGAGTTTTAGTAAGCTTCATACTTTTTAAAGGTAAGTGGAGGCCATTTAAAGGCATTACGAAACTTTTGGAATTCACAATTTCTCCATCAGTAAAGTGGCAGTCTGGTGTTCATGTTTTCTCCTTGGCCACGTGAAGTTCAGTGAAAATTGGTAGTGGAACACCTGGAAAGTCTAAAATGGACATGCCTTGCTGAGGGCACTTAATGCTTTATGTGGTGCTTATGTCTGAGAGGTTCAGGTGCTTACAGGACGTAAGGATTGATTTTAACAAAGCTTTATATCATGTGAACATTGAAAGACAATTTAGCAGCAGTGGGATTTGGAGGACATTTGCTCTGTTAACTTCAGCTCACAACTCTTACCACTGATACAGGATACAGATATCCCAGACTCTGATCCATTTGCAGCTTGGTACTGGCACTGGAGGGAAGCATTTGGTGCCTCTCTCCCTATGCACCTCCCAGCACAACCCTTTGTCTGCATTCTACCCCAGTTGACTGCGAATACCTCAGAGAGTCAGGGAGCACAGGGAGCTGCTGCCTAAAGGAGATGGCTTTCATCTGCCCACATGGCTCATCTGTTCACTCTCCTAGTCCCTGCCTCTGCCAGGTCACTGCACTTCCTTTCCTTCCTCTGCACAACACAGAAACTTGGGATCTGGCAGAGAAGTAAAGAAGATAATGCAGCAGCAGTGTGGCAGTGCACCTCAGGTATGTGGGGAGAGAAAAACAGCCTTCTGTGGGGATTGGTGACTGTTCTGTTCATCTACACACCTGGGTGAGCTACACTGCTCTTCTGAAGGGGTCACATCTGCTATGGCAGGAAGAATAGACAGGTATTCTCCATTTGGTCACTCTTCCCTGTTTCCTACAGGTGGTTTCCTTCTTATGAAGCCTGGGATGCAGGAGCCAGAGGGCTCTAGTGTAGCTGCCTCTCTATGCCAGTCTGAACCATCAATGGTACCTGAAGTGAGAACCCTTCTGCAACTGCCATTTTATGGGCACATCTACATTTTTCATTCACACATAATAGCACTTGCTGATTTTTCTAGTACCCCAGTGTGGAGTGCTGCATCAGCCCAAGGAGGGGCTGTATGAATTGAGAGATGGATTGTTTGCATATACCCGACAGCCCAAATTTGGGATACAGTTGCTATGACAATTGAATCATCTGATTTTGTGAGTCAGTGCATACAAACAGTGAGTAGCCAATTGATTGCTGAATGTGGTTAGCTAGGAATAGTACTTTTATTTAGCTGATGAAAGTGTGTGAATGTGTCTGATTTCACTGATAGCTTTCCTATGACAATTGTTCAGAGCACACAGTTACATATGATTCATTCTCTCTGTTATGCATCGGCTGAAGGATCTCCGAAACAATCTGCCCCTCTGTTTCAGTCTTCAGAGGCAGCACTCTGCCAGGTGGAGCTGTTCCCTGACTGTGAAGCACTGACTGGGTGTGAGCTTACACAGTGGAATTCAGCGTGATCGCTTGTTTTGCTGCCTCTGCTCTAGTGCTGGTTCAACCCCAGGACTGTAGAAAACTGGGCCACTACAGGCCTTTACTGACCTGGATGTTTGTTCCACCTGAGATGCAACTCTTTTGCTTCAGAAGCGGACTTCTTATCGAGCTACTTTCTATCTTGTGTTTTTGTTGAGGATGCGTACAGGTTGCACTCTATGTGTAAACATTAGACAATCTCATTTGGTGGTCTTCTTATGGTCTTACAGTTGATCCATCGGGCGAAAAAGGAAAAAAAATGTTTTTACTCAGATGACTGAGTTCCCTATGTTTCATTATTCAGAAATAAAATATTTAAAACCTTTGCACTCCACTGTCTGGAGACTTGCTACTCTGAGAATTGGAATTGGAAGCACGGGTTTAAAACCCCCTTTGTTGCAGTATTAGAACAGCTTCTGCTTAAGCAATAGTTATCTATGACTGTATAGCATTGTCTTCTCAACTATGAAAAATCTGGCATTTACTTCAGTGGGTACTAGATCAGCTCCATCAGCAAGCAGCAACACGTGATGGATTTTTACAAGTGGTGGTAAACTGCTCTCCTGATCTCTTTACTCAATGCTGCCTCTTCTCACTGTACTTTTCCCTGAAAGGATTGGGAAGTTACTGCTGCTCTGAAACCAGCTGAAAACTAGTATTGGCTTGCAAAAAAGCAAGTCTCTTCCTGTTAAATTTTATTTAAGAAAAAAAATTGGATAAAATTGTCAGTGACTTTTTAAAAAATTTCTGCAAGAACTATAATACGAAAACAAGTGTGTGTTAAAAAATACACGGAGGAAAGTTTTGGTCTTGTTTTTTCATTTCTTTCTGTCTCTGCCTCAAGAAAAATTAAAACCATCAGGAACATGTATGGAAAAGAACATCACTACTTCACACACAGTCACTTTTTTTCAGTCTTTTCTCTTTGCATAAAAAGGGATAGCATTTACAAAATTGTCATAAAGCCCTGTAGGAAAAGATTTGATTATCCAAAAAGTGAAGATGTCAAAAACATAAGGACAAAGAAATAAAAATGTTTTGCATCATTCTTTAGACTAAATTTAAATGTCTGTCTCTGTTTCCTCATGCAAATCCAGCTTTGCTGCTTTTTACCCCTTTTAGATTTTCATCTGAAGGCGACGAAGGCCTTCTGGCAGGAATTGGGTTTATGCTTTTCATGCAATCTCAGATTCTCTTTTCACAGATGCTCTAAACTTTCTTTGTGGAGCTGAAATGAACTAAAACTTGCAGAGGCACATCACATGCAATTTCAGATAGCTTTTCTATACTTTTTGCTATACAGAACATAAAGATTCCACTTTGAGAAAATGCATAGCGGCATGGCCTCAAATCCCTTCCCATAACTTCTTGTGCATTTGGTTTGCTTGCACAAAAATGAAATTCTTCAGAGCATATTCCTCAGAGAACCTCTCAAGCCAATTTTACCCAGAGGAACTTGAGAAATGTGCATTCACTTGTATGCTTTGTGTGAGGTGCAGGGCTGGTAATCTTATAAGAAGAATATCTTACGTTAATAAAATGAAATAATTAAAATTATAGTAAGCTTGATCTAATCTCAATTTACTACCTCTTAAATGGAGCTATGGATTCAAATTTTGCTTGTAAACAAATGAGATTCCAGCCTCTTACTTGACATAATGTTCCTTTTTTTTCCCCATTAAGGAAAGTGGAAATTGCCAATCTGTTGACAGCAAGTGCTGGAAGAAGCAATGTGAGTGATTTCCTTCGTGACTGTCAGACACTTCAGACCAGGCTTTCAAACTACATTTGTAATAAAGGAAATACACTGTGGGAAAGACAGGCAGTGTGGTCTTTAGCAAGCTTGTTTCTTGCTGGTGTACTGGACCCAGCTGCCAGCCTAGTGCTGCTGTATTAGCTTGGGGAGCTTGCTGAAAGACTGAATGATTCATTGCGTGCTTCATTTTTACTGACAAGCTATAATATCCTAAAAGTTTAGATAGAGAAGCTCTGGTATAAAGTCTGAATATATTTTTGCAACACTGCATCCTCAAGAGATCTTTTCTGTAGTGCCTAATTTTGTATTACACGTAATGATGTGTTTTAATAAAAAAGCATTCTGTCAAATCACAAGTCAGCAGAAGTGAATTAATAGAAGAAAAATTCTGACGTAAGCTACAGTTAGTAAATGGCTACGTATTGGTCAGGCAATTTCAGAGGTTGTTACTGTGCTCATTTTGGTTGGGATAGAGTCAATTTTCTCTGGAGTAGCTACTATGGGGCTGTGTTTTGCATTTCTGCTGAAATCAGTGTTGAAGTACAGGGATGTTTTTGTTACTGCTGGGCAGGGCTTACACAAAGTCAAGGCCTTTTCTGCTCCTTGCCCTGCGATGGAGTGGGCTGGGGGTGCACAAGAATTTGGGTGGGGACACAGCTGGGGCAGCTGACCCCAAGTGACCCAGATACTCCGTAGTGTGTGCCATCGTGCTCGGTGCGTAAAGCCGGGGGAACAGGAGGAAGGGGGATGATGGACTGATGGCGTTTGCCTGCCCACAGGAAGCAGGGAATGAAATCCTTGCTTCGCTTTGCTTGTGTGCATGGCTTTTGCTTCGCCTGTATCTTGGGTTAAGGCAATTTAAGAGGTAGGCACTCTGGCATGAGTTGCCTTCCCCTATAGTTTTAACTGATCCCTTTCCACCAATAAGGAGAAAGGAAATACAAATATCTGTAAGTGAAAAAATGACAGTTTACTAACAGGAGAGACAGCAACAGGCAAAAATAGCAGTGAATAATCACTAGATACAAAATGCCAAACCTCACTAAGGCCCCGGGGAAAAAGACAAACCCCCCTTTCCCGTGAGCGCGGCTCCCACCGCCGAGCGCTGGCTCGGAAGGCAGGGGGAAAATGGCCTGAGCCCCCTCCCCTGCGATGCCCCCGGCGGTGGCAGCTCCGGGCCGAACGTGGCCGGGGGACAGCAGGGCGGGCACGGCCGGGCACAGCAGCGGGGCCGGGGGTGCTGTAGGGCTGCGGCGACCCGCGATGGAGCGGGGCTGCCGCTCGGGCACGGACACGCTGTCGGAACCCGCCCGGCACGCCAGCACCGAGAGACGCACCCTTAGGAAAAACGACAGAGAACCCAAAAGGGAAGTGTTCACCCGTGCTCCTCAGCTCTGCGTCAAGGAACCAAGAGGCAAGGAAAGCCCCCAGAGGCAAGGAAAGCCCCCAGAGGCAAGGCAAACCCCAAGTCGCAAGGAAAACCCCAAGACGCAAGGAAGACCCCAAGACGCAAGCCAAACGACTCTGCCTGAGTCCAAGTCCACGAGGCCAGAGTGGATCTCCTCAAGAGACCCTCAACTTTTAAAAGGACCCCAGCAACCCCCGGCCTCCTTTCCAGCCGTGGCATCGAGCTTTAAAGACACAGCAACAATGTTGGGCACAGGTAGATGGGGGATACAAGAACATTTTGGGTTACCCACGCCAGCCTGTTAAACTGGCTTTTTCTCAACCATGAGTTTTCTCACTTTTACTGTTCGGATTCTCTCCCAGCCCCATGGGAGGGGGGCAGGAAAGTGAGCGAGTGGCTGTGGTGCTTAATTGCTGGCTGAGGTTAAAGCCATGACAGTTAATTAATGTAGACAATATCACTTGGTGTTTTCCTGATGGTATTTTAAATGGGCTTAATTTCCAAGAGTTTGCAGCATGGGAGGATTCAGAGCCCATGTAATATAAAGTTATGAGCTTGGCAGGCTTGACTCGGTCTGAAGGCTTGGGTTCATTACTAACTCTCTGCCTCTGTCTCCTCAGCTATAAAATAGGAAGAATGTGTCCTCCTCAGAGGAGTGCAGTTCCTGTAAGCTGATTAACCACGAGCAGGAGTGGTTAGTGCTGTGCAAACCTTCTAAGGGTGCTCTCCTTAACTGAGAATTAAATTGCCGATCACAAGCAGTACTTTTGAACAAAGAGTTATTTTTCCCCCCTCTAACTTCTGCCCAAAAGATTTTCCTGTCATGTTTTGTGTCACCTTACTTGTCTTGGAATTTCTCCCAAGTTTTGCCTGTGTATACATGTTAACACTGATGGACATGGTGTTGACACAAACGTTTTCCCAATGCTCTTACTGTGCATGCTCCTTTGACAGGATAGAGTTTCAAATATCATTTGACAATTGTTTGGCCTCACATTCTATCTCACCTAGAGTGCCACAGTGGAATAACTGATGCAGAGAACAGAAATGTTCCTTGTGGAAGTTAGATCTGTGTATGTGAACCACTTCAGTGACTTTTAGAGCAGGGCTTGTAAGTTTTATTTGGTTCTGTAGAGTGTTTCAGACAAATTTGGATGTGGATAGGAAATGTGGCTGTTCTATCAAGTAGTTCTAATGTTTTTCTTTTTTTAATGCTACTTTCTGGTCATATTCTCAAAATCTGCGTAACCAACACTCTTTAAAATAAGTGTGTTCCGGTAATTTTAAAATATGATTTCACCTTTGTCAATAAAATAATGCAAAGAAATTCCTGCCTGTTACATTAAGATTACAGAGACCTAAAACTAGCTGTTGTATCTTTGCTTAAACCATCCCCTCTCTGAGTCCTCCAAAAGGAATGAGTCTGTTTTACTGCTTTGCACAAATTCTCCCTTGTTCTCAGGGTTCTCTTTCTTCTCTGTCAACACCCTAAAAGCATCACAGTAGCCAAAACGAATGTATGCAAACATCTTAAGAGAAATGCCTATTAGGATTTCTAACGTTTTGAATGTTTTTCTGCCTTCCCTTAACTGTATGTGGCTTTGTTTAAGCAATAAATTTACAAATAACTGGAAATCCAGATAGGGATTTCTTTTGCCTTAAATCTACACAGGGACTGAGGAACCCTGATTCACTTGTTATTGAATTAGAGAATTATTGAATACTAAAATAAAGTAATATAAAAACGCCGGGTCAGGTGAAGAACGCTGTTTGTTTCCACTGTATTTAATTATATTTATCTGTATTTAATGTCTACTTTAACAGAAATAAATGGCCAGGTATTCGTGACATGTAAAATGCTACTACTAGTTCAAAACTATTAAATAAAAACTCCCTCCTTCTATACATCACCTTTATTGAAATTGAGAGACATAGTAATGAACACGATATCCTATTTTTTTATAAGACTACTGCTGCTTTCATTCAAAGGAAACGTTATTTTAAATTAACTACAAGTCTCTTTAGTGTTTTAGACAGTAAGTTACAGCACTAAGAACTCAAATCTTGTTAAACACAATTTAATAAGAGCAGAAAATATTTTAGTTGATTTTTAATGTCCACATTCAGAGGTAGAAATAGAGAAAGTACACTTTTGGCAAAAACCAACAGGAAAATAGTAATGTTTTTCTTCTTTCTTTCTATAGCAGAAGGTGTTCTTTCTAATATACATGAAGGACTTCAGGTTTGAGATTTCATATTTTAAAAAAAGTATTCTTCTGGAACCTCATGCAGTGCGTAGCTGGGTTCTGTACTGAAAGCGAAACCAGACAGGTTTTTGTGTGGCTCACTTCCTGCTCAGCCAGCTTGTGCAGCACCCCCGTCCCTCACTGAGTTACGGCGAGCCCGCAAATCAGCACGGGCATGAAGATGTCAGGCTTGGAACACTTCTGCTCACGGGCCATTAGTTTTTCATTGATCTTTACAAGAATCGTTTTTTGTTGGAAACGTCCTTTGCAATCACTGAGTCCAACCATTAACCCAGCACTGCCGAGCCCCCCAGCAGCCACGTCCTTAACTCTGTGCCTTCTAAATACCTCCTGTAACTTTGCAAGCCTATAACTCTTTTAAAAAGCATGTCACTAGATAGATATTGAAAGGAAAATCCTGATGATGGCTCTACAAAACCAATAAAACTGCCTTTATGAGCTTTTATGAAATTTTTTATTGCACAGAGGGTCTTAGCCTCAGCAGGCAGTGAACCACATTTAGACACTTAAAACCTGTTTCTCACAGTCATCTCCAGAAGTCATTGCCTCTGTGCTTACAGAACTCCACTCCTCTGAACATATTTGTTTTCTTGTATAAATTTCTGCACATTAAAGTCAAAATACAAAATGTCTAACATATGTACCTACTCCAAGTGTTGCCAGCAAGTGAAGAGGTCAGTGATGGCTCCTGGAAAGGGAACAAGTTTCTTTGTTTTCAGTACTACAGTAGCTAAGACAGAAAACATTAATTTTCATTAATCACTTTGCTATAAATCTCAGTTTAATATCCGTTTCAGATGTTCTAGATAAATCCTTAACCTTTCAGTTGTTCCCTCTTGTAATCCTGTATCACTGATGAATCTTGGCAGTGACAAATGGCACTGTTGGACCCTGCAACTGCTTCTTTTCATGTTCTTCTTCCATGTCTTTTCTTTAGAGGGAGGAGAAGGGAATAGGCCAGGGAAGACAGTTTGAATACTGATGCCCATAAACAACATCCTTCTTTTCTTTCTTTTCCTCCCCTTCCTCAAACTCTGAGCTTGACTGCAAAAACCAGAAGTTGCCCTCTTAAAAAAAAAAAAAAAAAGAATCAGTATGTTGAATGCTAGAAACCACTGGCTTGTCTTGGTAGGAAATTAAACAATGTTAGGTGTCAATTAGTCATTCACAGCTCTGATCCACTCAGTGGGTAAATGGGAAGGTTGTTTGATTTACTCTGGAATTTTTACAAAATTCTCAGGAGGTTCAATAACAAACTTTTACTTGCAAAGTTTAGAGCATTAAGGTAGAATAAGGTACTTGACAAATTTTAAAGCAACATCCAAAATAAGGTACTTTAAAAAGTTAAACTTAGCAAACTCGAACTTAGCCAGCTTGAATGTGTTCAGGCACAAGGCACTCACTGAGGCATTGACTGGAACTTCTAGTCTGGTTTACAATATATTCTGAGAAGAAGAAGTTAGGAAAAGAAAGAAAGAAAGAGACAGAAAGGAGAAGAGTAGAAAAGTCGCCATCCATGGATCCAGTGACAAAGTTTGATCATTGCAATTTCAGTGTCCGTTTGTCGAAGTGATGGTGAAAGTGGCCAAAGTCTCGATCCGTCAGGGGTGGCGGAAGGCCATGGAACACAAAGTTCCGTGGGTTAATGCAGGTTCAGGTTTGGGTGAACGCCCAGGTCCCTCCCCCGGGGGGAGTTTTGCACTGTCTGATGTCCCAGTGTGGATCCCGGGGCACTTTGGGGGGCTCTGATGGTTCATGGCCCCTTCTGAGCCGTGGCCCTGCCCCTCCCGGCAGCGCAGCTGAGCCAGGTCCGGCCGTGGGAAGGGATGAAAACCTCCAGCCCTCTGTGTGGATGTGCCGGGCCTGCCCCGGGGGAGTGTCCAGAGCCGAGCCAGTTGTGTAAGGGAGGGCCCTGCCCTGGTCCAAAGCCCTGTCCCACCTGGCAGGATCTGCTTCTGATCGGCCTCTGCCCTTCCCTGGCTCCAGGCCCGGCTCATCCCCTCCGGGGCTGGGCGTTCACCCCCTGTGCCCCCGGGCGCTTCCTGTGCCCGTGGCCAGCAAAGGCCCCGCTGCTTTTGCCGATGGCCAATACTTTGAGCCATGAACCCGGAACATTTCAGTCCCTCACAGCCTTCCAAATCACCTAGCTCCACCAATAAAACATGCAAAACTCGGAAATAGGTTGTCTCCTCGGGAAGGAGCTGCTGCCTGTCCCTGAGATTGCTTGCAGCACGGTCTGAGGGCACAGCCACACAGGGAGAAGGCGATGCACGCCTTCCTACAGCAACACCAACTCCAGAAACCTGCTCCTTTTTGCCACCCGGCTCTGGGACCTTTAAAAAAGCTGCCTATTGGAGCTGCCTGTTGTCCTATTGGAGAGAGAACAAATGTCGCTGTGGGAGTTCACAGATGTTATGTAGGTAGCTAATTTGAGTTGGACTGGAATTTACTTGAACTCTGAAACTTTTGGGTCTGCCCCAACTTTACCACCACTGATGGGAAGACTGGCAGACAGTTATAATAATAATTCAAATTTATGAATAATGTTATTCCAGGTGACGAAGTGCAAGTGTACAGGTAATTAAACAACAAAGCTCTCTTCCAAAGGACAAAATAAAAAACTGTACTACTTTTTTTTTTCAGCTTAGATCCAGGTGAAAACAGGATTTTGATTCAAGATTAGAGTGTTGTAAGTTTTCATGAAATGAAAACACCAGATTAATTTAGGAAGTTCTCATTTTGGGAGTGTTCAGTTTCTCTTATAATGGTATTTCCTGGAACAGATATTTTATGACTTTCAGAAGTATCAATATTTTTCAAAAAACCCCAAATCAACCAATCTGCCCACTCAGTGTACTAATGCAATATGAAGTGTTTTAATTTTCCTTGTGTATTTTCTGTTGTGAAGAAGACAGTACAGGCAATTAAAAAGCTAACATGTCAACTCCTATGTATTGTAAAAATTTTGTAGCTAACAATATTATTAACCTGTCATGAAAGAGCATAAAACTGTTAGATATAAATCCTTTTATTTTTATAATGTTATTTGATAGGAAAGCTTTTGTTTGGGGTAATGGGAGATGCATTTCAAAACCTGAGTCTCATGTGGAAAATACCCTTTGTTCCTGGCCTGCTGGTGAGGAGCTGTCCTGATGAGGTCTGTGGCCTGAGCGAGCCGAGCCCGGCTGGGCTGAGCCCGTGGCAGAGCCGAGGACAGGGCAGGAGCTGCCCTGCTGGACCCAGGGCTGCAGCTGCAAGGCTTGGGCTCGCCTGCGGGACACCAGCACGGTGACCTCAGGAAACCGCAGAGCCCAGGGTGCTTTGAAATGGGTGTGAAAGCCATTCACGAAAAAGGTGTCACGGAACAGGCTCTGGCTTCTGAAGGAGACCTGTCCGCAGCTGCGGGCACTTCTAAAAGAGCTGAGCTCATTCCATGCCTTCTCAGACCTGGCTCAGCCCCTAAAGTTCCGTGGTACTAGCAGCTCAATCTTGTTTCAGGTTATTGGTTTAGCGGGAATAATCTTTCTTAACAAGCTCTCAAGGGTGCCACAGAACTGTATTAATATTAAGCAAAGAGCTTGGAAATTCCCCGTCACAATGTGGAATATAACAGTAAAGATAATGCTTTAATAGAATGGTTTTATTTGTCACAAAAAATAATTAATTCTGTAATGCTTCTTTGAACAACTGCAATGTGTTTTGTGCTATTTGTTAATATATTTAGATTAGATGCTCAAGTGAAAGCCTAAACACGCTGTCATCTTCAGACATACTCAGGCAATTAGAGTGCAGCTTATGTTATTGTTTTATAATTCAAATCTTGTGAAGTCATAAATTAAGAAACTCATTAAATTTTCAATTGCATTAATAGGAAAATTCAACTTATTAAATTCTTTGGTAAGGCCTAATAACAAAACATCAGAAATACATCTATTTATTTTTTCTATCTTTGTTAAATCTTGTTGCCCAGATAACCTTCTCTACCTTCAATACCGGAAAAATAAAGCAATATGAACATAAACTGTAAAAAATATTCTCTCTTGCATGGAGTTTAATTTTAATTCCCTTTGTCACATTTTAAAGAATTTCTGACCAAATTCCATGACTGCCAGCCTTCCCCATAAATAGCTGCAGGTCTCTCAGCAGCTTCGTGCGCTGAGCTTGGCACTGCTTTGTTCCACCAGCATTATCAAATAAAGACTGATAACACTATTTTTATTTGGCAATGCATGACACAATTTGATGCTATAGGTTGAGCTATTTTAAAAAGGGTAGTGTTAAAATTATCTCTGTTGTCACAGCAATTGGTAATTGTAAGTGTATGTATTTAATGAAGCTTGCAAATATGAATCTGCTCAGTGAGCTAAGTCCGTACTGGTAGAAATCCCCTCATATCCATTAAAATCACAATGGCTGGATTCACAGTTGAGGTGAATTTCCTCAGTTCATGAAGCCTTCTCTTTTTTTGTACCTGCTAATGGTTAAAGCCCAAATTATTTGAAAATTAATGTAGGTACAACCAAGTATGTATATTTTTTTCACTCTGTGTTAGTATGTTCATGTTACAACAGTACGAGAACTACAGAAATTCTTCCTTCATCTTAAGAGGTGTTGTTGGTGTTTAAATTATTCAGAGGTTATCTGAGCTAGGGCCAAACTGTAGTGAGACAGACAGAGAAATGATCATGAGGAAGCCTGAGATGCTTTGCACATAGTACTCACTCACTCTAGATAAGTATGTACAAAGAAATAAAAACATTTGTCTAGAAAACCAGGAGGCTTTGTTGTAAGAGTGAATTTTTCTATGAACAGTAGACTGACATGCTTCCTGCTGCTTGCTGCCATTCCAGAGTGGAAAAGCTGTCTTCCATATCTGGTTGTACCTACCCAAATAATAACTATTAACTTTTTGTCCACTTAACTGTTCAATCTGGGCAAAAAGATGCTATAGGGCAAAAATTAGTTCTGCATTTCTTAAAGCATTTCTGGGGCATCTCTTTCTGAACCGTTTGCCCAGGTGCACAAGTCCAGTCTACTTCTCAGTGGATCCCCTAAACCCCTATGGGTTTCGAGCTCTGTCACAGGGACCTATTCAAATTCCCCAGCTGCACATCACAGCAGGACATTTAGTAAATGGTTTTTTGCCTCACAAACGTATGTGGAATTTTCAGTATTAGGTCTTCCTATCCCTCTTGCAAGACACTAAGATATCTAGCTGCAAGGTCAGCTACATTTCTCTTTTTCCTTCCATGAAACCTAGTATTTTTTTTTGCGGGCAAAAGGAGAGGAATTGGTACCAGAGGCATCTGCAGCCTTTCTTGGTGTGTGGGGAACAGGGAAGCAGAGCTTCAGCTGAAGGATGTCTGTGGGGTTTTATCACGTAAATCTCTAATGCTGCTTCTTCTATAAATTATTTCATGCCAATCAGTGCTCATGGAGTTTAATAAAGCTGTAAAGCCAAATCATAATCTGCCGTATTCCTCAACAGGGGAACTGAAAACATTGCAGGTCACTGGGAAAGGCAATATTTCTATTCACGCTTTTATGAGGTGATTTTCCTCTGCTTCTTCTTATGCTAGTGACACTTGGGAAATGAAGTGACTTGCCAGGAAAACAGGATCTAAAGACACTCTCAAAACATGCAGCAAAATAAAATTAATCAGATTTGTCATTTTATTACTTCAAGTCTCAAATTTATTAGACCAAAATTATGGTACTTTTGAGTCTGACTCATGGTTTTTGATTGCTCAAGATTGTCAATATGACACATGTGATGTTTCTCTTTTTGTTTATTTTTTCCCTCTTTTTCTATCCCTCCTCCAGACACAGAGTCTGGCAGGCATGAGCCCGCATGGGTGCACCACATCATCCGCTGCCTCTAGCCAGAGCTCATGGTAAAACCAGAACACAGACTCTAGAGCGGCTTCCATGTCTTCCTCACCTGTTTTCGATAGTTTATACAAAGGTTTAAAAAAACAAAAGCAAAGCAAAAATCCCCAAACCAAAAACCAAAACCAGAAACAAAAAGGAACAAGCGATCCAGAGCCCCGGTAGCGTCCTGCCCGTGAGAGTGTCCAGTTTGTTTTCTTTCCTCGTGTTCCTGTCCAGTCACAAAACCATGAGTCCACAGTAACACAGACCTCTCTTTGACCTGGGGCATTCCTCATTCTTCCTCTCCTTATTGCTGTTTACGTTTAACTTGCCTCTGTTGAACTCTGTCAGAACCTTCCTAATAACTTTTCCTTTTCTCCTGTGGCCAAATGTTAATTAATGAATATTATAACTTTCGCTGGGATTCAGTCAATTTTCTTCAGAGCAGCCAGTATGAGGGTGTGTTTTGCATTTGTGCTGAAATCAGTGTTGAAATACGGGGCTTACACAAAGTCAAGGCCTTTTCTCTTACTCCCCCCACAATGGAGTAGGCTGGGGGTGCACAAGAATTTGGGAGGGGACACGGCCAGGACAGCTGGCCCCAAGTGACCCAAGGGTCATATAAATCAGGGGACCAGGAGGAAGGTGGGGAAAAATGGCTGTGATGACGTTTGCCTTCCCAATCACCGCTGTGTGTGATGTGGCCCTGCTCTCCTGGAGGTGCTCAGCACCTGCCCATGGAGAGCAGGGAATGAATTCCTTGCTTTGCTTTGCCTGAGTGGGCAGCTTTTGTTTACCTGTTAAACTGTTTATCTCAACCATGGGTTTTCTCCCTTTTGTTTCCCAATTCTCTTCCTGGTCCCACCGTGGGCAGGGATCCTTGTGTGGAGTTTGTTGCAGGCTGGGGTTAAATCCCAGCAGTGAAGTTCTTCTTTTCTTGAGAAAGGGAAGACCACCCCCTCACCTCCCAAAGAAAAAACACCAAAGCAAACCAAAAACCCAACCAAACCACCACACAACCAAATCTAATGAATAACTGACATGAAGATGCTGTCTACCCAGTTGAGACTCCACAAAGATTCTCTGTTTAATCCAATGTAATCTGACTTGCTCTAGGATTTTCTGTAATATTTGCAGTATCAAACACCTTCTTAGATCATTGTGAATTGTATAATGAGGGTTTTGCTTGGCTTCCTGAAGCCTTCGGAGTGACAAGAAAGGCTTCCAGTGAATTCTGACTGGGTTTTCAATATAACTGGGTTTTCAATATAAGGTATATATTCCCAGAGCTGAAGATTGTACCACCCTCAAGATAGACAAGCATATCCAAACACTGAAAGTTGTTGCACTCATGATAATGAAGATAATCACAGTAGGGAAATACTGGTTGGTAGAATTTCAGCACAGTGTTCCTGTTTCTGCAGTGTGGAAGTTCCTACATAAGGCAGTGTTTTGTTGAGGAGATGGTACCAGCAGTGAAAGGGCTTGCTCTTATTTTGTTTTGAACCAGAATAGCTCAGTCTGTGGCCGGTTGTTCTTCTTGTTGGGAGCTGCAATCCTGTTTGTAGTTCCAGGCTCACAAGTATCCCTTCTGCTCGCTGTTATTTGGAGAGATATAATAAAGAACTGAAATACGACGAAGATCACCTGGCTCACGCTCACAGGAATAGGATTTCACAAAGAAATGTGGGGTTTCACTTAGATATATGATCTGCATTGAAGATGTACTTAAGCTTGTTTTTCCTAATCAGTGTCCTGATGAAAACCGTTTTCTTTGGTTTCATTTAAGCATTTATCTTTAAAGTATATAGATATAACTGAACAATGTGGTTAAACTACCTGTAGTTCTGTGCAATGGTTTGTTCAGGACAGTTTGTTAGAACAAGAGGTTCTGGCTTTTCAATTTTTTTCTATTGTCAACTGGAATAATAAGTTTTAATGTACCTTTCCACTGACTGATTTGAACAACCCTGCTGCAATAAAGCATATTAAATAATTTCATTAACCTTGGCCTAGACTTGCACTAAGAAGCTTCTTAATTGGGCAAGTGCAGCACAGATGTGAGGTCTGTGATTATTGCAGCTATGCCACTCTACTGGCAATGTGTCATTTTCAGTGTGACAGCTGTATTCCAGCAATCAAGGGTTACAGCTTCTGGCAGCGTGAAGGTCTCATTATGCCATTTCTACTCTGCAGTAAAATAATAATTTCAAAGCAAGCTGCTTCCATCTCCTCCCTAACCTGAGATCAGAAGTCCTCTTGTTTATTTTCTTCTGACTTTTCATCTAATCATTATCTGCAGCAGCTGGGTTTGTGTTTAAAAGGTAGTGTTCTGAGATTGACCTAAGGTAGATTACTTATTAAAAAAAAGGTGTTTGTATAGTCAAAAATACATAAAAGTAAAAAATAAAAAGCTGTTCATAGTACATTTCTACTTTGAGCAAATGAACTGGGAATAACTTAAAATTATAGGAGATTTTTTATACTTGATTTTCATATACACATGATTTTTATGAACTTGTCTTCCAGTTGCTCTATGTACTATTAAAATGAATACTTTTATAATTATTTCATGTCAGAAATTTAAAAATAAAAGCCATAAAGTATCTATCTTGAGAAATTGCCACAGCAAAATCTGAATGGTTTCACTGGAGATATTTTTAATAGGAATATTTTTATTTTTCTTTATCCTGAGAAAGTGAACTGTCTTTGAAGCTCAATTGGCAAACAAGTGAATTGATAAGAGGTGTTCTGCTACCATAACTAAACTTGCTCACATTTGCAGAGGCCAAAGGCTACCTTGGTCCACTTTCCCCCTTCCCATTTCTGAGATTGTTCTGGGCACCTGAGTAACAGCGGAAGGAGGGCAGGTTTGGTTTTTTAATGTCATAGATCATAGAATCAGGTATTCCCAACTAAATGGCAAAGTAATGCAAAAAAACATGAAACAATTCTGAGTTATAACTGCATGACCAAAAATAAACCCAGCTTTTCTGGGGACTAATAACTACAGTTGGTGACAGCAGCCACAGTGGAAATTAGAAAAGCATCTTGTGAAGAGAATCACTTTTCATCAACACCTGATTTTTAATAAAGCAGTGCTGAATTTTAATTTGTAATTCAATTTCCTTAATGCATGCACCTTGTGTAACCAAGAATCAATATCAGATGGATGTATGGTTTTTGCCTCTTTATTTTAAAGGTCATGTACAAATTCAAGCAGCTATAAAAATTAACATATTTCAGTAATTTTAGACTAGGTAAGATTTCTCTGCAGCCTTAAGAAAACTATACTGACATGCTTTTGGCAGCAGAATAGGATGATACGTTGCTGCTATGTGACAAACCCAATACAGAATCCTTATTAATAATCCTGTTAATATTTCATCTAGTGCAAGGGAAATGGTAAATAAATTGTGGCTTTAACCCACTGCTGAGCTTCCAATTACTGTTTTTCTTCCTATCTACTTCCAATATATCATTTTTTTAATATGACTGAAATGTTCTAACAATCAAGGCTTAGGATCCTAACAGCATGAAGTCCTCATTATGTGATTTCTGCACTACAGTAAAATAATGATTGTGAAGCAAGCTGTTCTCCATGTCACACTTGGAGAATAACTCATAAGACTACCCATTCACCAGCTTCTGGTTATGGATTCAATTACTTAATGCCTTGGGTTTGTGGATGTTGGAATCCTGTCACGCATCTGTCTTGAGCTGCACCATAAAAAGCATTGAAAGTGAATAAATTACAGGTGATGTTCCCCAGAAGCACTCTGAGGTTTTTGCTTTCTCCCAAGGACATTCAAGGCTCTGTCTTCTAAAAGTTTAATGAAGGGTTTCATAAACCATAAAAAAAGCCCACTAGAATGTCATGACCTTCTTTCATTTTTTGATTCTGTGCAAAAATTTCTGTTTTCCACAGGTAACAGGGAGAAGAGTTTTTCACTTGAGAGTCAGCATTTAAATGGTACGGTCTAGTCCCAATACATATTAAACAGAACTGTAGAGGTAAGTAAACAGTATTTTAGATGGCTGTGCAGGTCTTGTAAAGAGAGATTTTATTTTTCCAAACCAAATTTCTGTGTATCAGATTAATACATTTTGCCTCCTTCAGTCTGCATTATAAAATTGGCAAGGAGATGAAATCATACATACTTAATTATTAGCAAGTGACTCTTATAGCTGCCATATATCTGCTATTTCTATTATTAAGTGTATGTCAGGGGAAAATTCAGGGTGTCTGACTGTACTTCATCTGACCTATAGCCCTATTATTTTTCTTCCTGTTACTATAAGATAAAATGAAGGCATACATTAATGTAAGGCTTATTTGGCTGACTGTAGCAGCCTGCCAAGTATTTCCTTCTGACAGTCAGACAGTGAAGTCCTGAATTCAGGACCATGCTTGTTGCCTGCAGTGCCAGGGTTAGACCACATACATGGACTGCATTAATAACACATTTGCTCTATAAAATGAGGTTTGCATGCTTCAGAAAATGGTGGCTGTTCTCCCAAAGGGTGAAATACATGAAGAACTTTTAGCTGTACATACATTGTTTAAACACTCCTGCTGCGTGTGAAACGTGTGCCTGGCGGGTACAAGGTGGGAAGTACTAAAACACCTGAGCAGTTTCTGGTCAATATGCACAACTTCCTTGCTTTTGAGGTATTTTACCCATTGGCAAGAAAAGAATCTCAGTAAAGTGATGGCTTGCTCAGCTCCAGACAGCAAAGCATGGATCAAAGGAGACTGGCACTCAGGTGTGACACTTGCAATTAGATACTTGGGTGTGGGTTTTAACCAAGGTGGGTAGTGACATTCTTGTGTTCTTTTATTTTCTCTCCCTAACTGCTCTGTTTTTGTAGCTTTCCAGTTGCTGCTCTCCTGACCTTTGTTTGACACCCCTGTCTTACAGGATCACTTAGAGAGCAAAAAGATACAGTTTAATGTATCATAAATCCCTTACAACCATGGTGCTTTATCTCATCTCTCGATACTGTTCCTTTCAGTGTTATAAAAAAATTAGGCATTTTCAGTCCCATTTCTCTTACCCCTTCAAAAGTGATGGATGTTACAACCAATTTTGTACCCCATGGCTAACATCATGCTCCAGCTGCATTCCTTGTGGCAGTGTCAGGGAGGAATAGGGTGGCCATGTTTTCATTTGGCTGTGCTATCATAATTAATAGACGAACATATGCATGTGACCTAATAGGCAACCTGTTCTAGAGTCAACACCTACAAAATCATTTCCTTGCAGCCTACTGAAAGTGTGAGAGTTGTCTACCACACCTTGGTCTAGGGGGTGTTTCTGACTGTAAACACACAGTGCATCCATTTTAATGTAAATTACTTAATTCAGTAGGAATTACAGATATACAGAAGGATAATATTTAGTGGAAAATGAACACAGATAAAAAAAAGAATGAAAGGGTTCTAGGTACAGACTCAATAGAATGGGAGAGAACTAGAAAGGGTTGTGAATGAGGTAACTGGATTTCATGTGATTAAAGAAACTGGGGGGTACAGAGCCTGGCAGGACGAGACTCAGAGAAAGGCTGCAGCATCATCTTTCTTTTTCTCAAAAGCTTATGGTATACCAGTGTTGCAGACAAATGTAATTGTCTATAATATGTCTGATCCAGTTGGAGACTGGATCACTGCATTCCCTTCTCTTCCTGCCAGCTGTACCAACTGAGTTCTGAATTACTGCAGCCCGTGCACCTGTTTCTGAAAGCCTCGCAGCAACAGGAGCAGAACTGTTCTTGACCCAGTGAGCAGCCATTTTCCAAGGAAGAAGTTCATATGGATTCCCTGATAGATGCTGCAGCTGCAAGGAGTGTCAGGATGCCTAGGGACCTTTCAGCAGGACAGGTTGAGTTGTGTCTTGTGGCACAAGAACGAGGAAAATGGGGTATAGAAATACAGAAGAAGAGACAGACAGAGTGTGTCACAAGTGGAAATTCTCTGAGAAGTTGGCTGAGGTCTGAGGAGCGTCAGGGCATGTTACAGTCATGGTGGCTGTGGAGAATTTTTAGCTAGATAGAATTCTGGGAGCAGAAAAGTGTGTGTGGGGTTGGCTACCCATAACTCTCTCAGGAGATTACCTTCCTCTGCCTTTTGTCTACTGCTTCCTTGCTGACCTTGTTAGACACATGGCAAAGCAGTCACTCCTCTTCAACCATGTTTTGCCTTCCCAAAATTTTCCGCTATATCCCAGGTTATTTAAATTCCATTTTGAAAAACAGCTACTGGTGTTCATCACTATCCCGCCATCCCTGTCTATAAACTTCTGGAAGCGGCACAGGCCAGGCTCAACTTTGCATCCTACAGTTTTGAGTGGGGTCACCCTGGGGTGACAGTGGCAAGGGTGAGACTTCTCAGTTACTGCTCTGGGGCTTTCCTTTGGAGTCGGGCTGTTCCGTGTCCCAGCAGGGCAGGTGTTTGCAGGGGGCTGCAGGTGAGCAGGGGGAGTTCAGGCTCTGCCTCCCTGGGATGGGATGGTCAGACACCACCCAAACCTCTGCCTTTGCCTTGTAGGACGGGGGGTTACCAAGCTGAGGGGCTTTTCAGCTTGACTGTTAGGACTGACAGAAGTGTGATGTGATGTGTTGCTCTGGCTCTTTTCAGTTCTCATTGCTGAGGTCTGTCTTTCCCCATCCTTTCTTTGTGGTGGCCCCTCACACCAGGAAAGCAAAAGCTGGACTGAAGGAAAATGTTGGATAGTTGTGTAAATTGCTGCAGATATTAACTTAATAAAGAAAAGTCTCTACTTCAGTCATGGCCCTCAGTCTGTCTTCTCTATCAAAGTCAGTGATTGCCTGTAGATTTTTACAGTCATCCTACAAAGCTTGGAACAGAAAAAGAATCATTGCTGTGATGCGTTTGGGAAAAGGTAGTGTTCTCTTAAAACATTATAGGATAGCAATTAACTTAATTGCCTCTATAGTTCGCTGAGATACTTTTTGTTTGTTGCTCACTACAGGAATACGATTAGATGATACATGGTACAATGTCTGTTTTTCTGAAGCCATGATGCTCGCTGCATTGGCGCCAGATTTTTGTCCACAGTGCTTTAACTGGCTCATGCAGTAGAGCCGGCTGTTGCTCTAGAGCCAGAGCTAGACGTGAGGAACACTGTCTGTAAGAGAAATGCCTGGCTGCTGAGCTGAGAATTACGGGTCAAACTACATTGTGCACTTAACTAATGACGAAAACCCCCCAAAAGTTCAAATAAATGGGCCATTTATTGCAAGATAATCAAGAGGCAGAATTGTGAAGCCTAACCTTTACAAAATCCCAGCTTGCTTTAATAGTTCTACATCTTCTGGAAACAAACCTTGGGTTTCCATTCATGTATTGCACTAGAGCTTGTCTCTTTTGTGATCACTATCTTATTGCAGAATAGGAAAGGCATTATTGTGGATGCTCCTAAATGGAATGCTTGCTGGAGTGACTGTTATGGATTCAGGAATATGTTATACCCCCAAATTAAATTCTAACTATCTATGTAACATATCTTTAGTGTTGTTGTGTAACAATCTGTAGTGTGAAGCATATGAAGTTTCACAGACATAATTGCATTTTTATTGTCATATGCTGCTAGCTTTTCAACAATCTCTTTGCGTCTTCTGAGTGTGTGCAGTAATTTAGTTTTTAAAAAATAATCTTACATTTGGGTAGTCATAAGGCCTTAAACTGCATAATGTTCAGAGTACTTTGCAGAACTGTTACCATAAATATGCAGAGACCTTTTTTTAGTCAATAAAGAAACCCAGTGAGCATGTGTGTGTGTGTATATATGAGTTTTCTAACTGCAGAAACACTACATGTACCACCAGAGTAGAAAAGGCTCTTGAACTGCTGCCCTTGCATGTTTTGTTCTACAGCTGAACATGCTATTAAACCAATTTGGCAACAACATTTGATGAGACCCATTCAACATAGAATTTTCACAATGGAACTGCACAAATTTATTTAGCACAAGCATCTCTTTAACAGTTAAACTGTGAGTAAGTGTGTGACCTCTGCTGTAACACTTGCACCTCCATAATGAGATTGATAAAATCAGAAATGTTAACTGGAATACAAAATGCAACAGGAATATACCTGCCTGAATCCAGTCTTTGCTTTAGTCTTCCTAAATGCTTGGTGTCAGGGTGTGGTTCACTGCTTCAGTTTAGGAGGGTATGTTAGTGTTGTTCAGGGCTTCTGGAGGAGGCTGCTGCCACACACATAAAGCACAGGAGAGCCACTCCCCTGGGTTCAGTGTCAGTCACAGAAAGTGAAAACATGAACTAGGAAGGGACAGACATTTTGTAGGGCCAGTGGCAATAGGACAAGGAGCCATGGTTCCAAACTAAAAGCAGGTAGATTCAGTGTAGAATTAGGGAAGACATTTTTCAGGGTGAAAGTGGTGAAACAGCAGAACAGGTTGCATGGAGAGGGGGCGGATGCCCCATCCCTGGAACCATTCAAGGTCAAGTTGGACAAGGGCTCTGAGAAACCTGATCCCCTTGAAGATGTCCCTGCTCATTTCAGGGGGGTTGGACTCGATGACCTTTAAATGTCCTTTTCGGTTCAAGCCCCCTATGATTCTGTGGCACACAGAAGCATCAAGGTGTGGGACAGGGAGTGGGCACCGAGCAGGGCACGAGGGACGGACCTCCCGACTCGTGCGGGCAGCCAAGTGGGAAATCCCTTCCAGGGACGCTGGCGGCACTAAACCAACCACTAGTGGTCCTTTTCCTGGAATATTGAAGTTAGTCTGTGGTAACATTTGCTAAAATTTCTCTTGAAAATTTTATTGTGGATTTTATAGATTATAGATATAGATTATAGATACCCTAAAAATGCCACCCAGTTCCCTGGAAGATGGGTAGTTTTAAGTTAAAAATACTTCGTGTTTAATGTTTGAGCCAAATGCAAATATATTAACAGTGGAAGGCTCTGATTTGGACAGGATGCAGTTTTTCACCTCACAGTATTTGTGTAAATTACTTTTTAGGAAAAGTCATTTGTAGAAGACTTTTATCTTCTGATCTATAGCATGAGGAAAGGCAAAGAAAACTACCAAAGGGGCCTAAATAAAACTAAAATAATGATAAAAATGCAAAAAAACCCCAAATATTTACATTTATGATAAATGTTCTTGGTCAAAACAATCATTACAGGATTTTTCAGGAACACCATTCTGTTTCTGGGAATGAAAAAAAAAACACCAAAAGCTTCCACATCACTGATGACTATGCAGTACCTCTAATTGTAGCAATAACTTCTCTGCTGCAAGTGCCTGTATGAAGCAGAAACCATTTAAATGATTTCTCTTAGGCCACTGAACCTCTATTTGATGGTAATAACTTTTTGGTTGCTACAGCCCTGCGCTGGATTCAGCGACCTGCAGATGAAAGGCTCCGTATCCCATTGCCAGTCCCCTGAGTTAGCCAGTCCTGGCCTGTTTTTATTCTCTTCTGCAAGCAGCCATTTCTGCCTCTGGAGTCACTGACTAAAACAGGCAGCAAAGAAATCATTTGGTGGTTCATATTTCCACTTGGGTTCAGTGAGCAGGATCACAACAGAAATAAGTGTGCTGAACCGAAAGGGCCTTTCTGCTTTTCTTAAATGTTCTCCATGATATAAACATTACACAAATGCTGTGTATTCCAATTAAACTTAAACAGCAGCTCTAGCAGGGAGCAACTGCTGTGAACTCACAGGATAAATCAGCTTTCCTACTGAGCTCCACAGCACAGTTAAAAAAGGGAAATCCATTTCAGCAACCTCCATAAAACACAGATGCATTTTCTCTCTGTCTTTCTTAACCTTCTTATGTAGCTTTTTATTTTTCATGGGTGCCGAATACCTATGAGCCCATGCAGGGTCAAAATCCTTTTAATTTCAAAGAGTCCTAAACAGCAGTACCATGTCTGCTCCACGTTTTTCAGGCAGATGATGGAGCAAGCTCGGCTTACCAGCTTTGAGGTTTAGTTCTACTCCAGGTTCCCTGTGGGGTGTTAGGCAAGTCATTCTTTCCTGCAAATGGGAATAATGATTGCTTTGCTGTTTGGCTCTGTTTCTGCCTCAGGCAAGAAAATCTTTGGGCCAGATATTTTTTTTTTCGAGCTGTTTAACCCACTCCTACTAACTGAGACCTGAACTGTATTCTAGCTGGGAAGGGCTGTCGAGGGACCTGAACCAAATCTCGTTCATTGTCACCATTTTCATTTCTATCTGAGCCATAACTGCACCTGAGCCTGTGAAAATTGGCTCATTTATGAATAGAGAAAGACCCAGTGTGAGTATCTGATTATATGGATATCTCTACAAAGACAAGCCCCCGGTGGAAAACCCCCAGTGTACCAGCCATGATCACTGTAGCTCTGTTGGCCACATTTGGAGACAAAAGGTGTTTTATATGCTTAGCGGAGCAGTCCAGTGCTGCTATTTCTTCCATGGAGCATCAGCAAAATGCACTTTTCAGTTGGCCAGCTACAGGTACAGGAGTGACCCTTGGAAGGTTTTCTTTTGCCTCCTGCTGCTGTGCTGAGGACGGCAAGGCAGAGCCCGAACGGCGCGGGGCTGTGCAGGGCTGTGGCCAGGAGTGCCCCACAGCCAAAGGCTCCGCCAGCTGTGCCCTCCTGCGCTCCCCAACCTGACCAGAACGGGAACAGATTTAATTAAAGCCATCGTGGAAGTAGTGCTGCGTAACGGCTTACCCTAAGTGAGAGCCAAAGTCCCATTTGGTGGAGATTAATGGAACTGCATCTCTTTTAAAGACTATAGTTTTCCGTGTTAAATGTAACAACTGAAATTTCTTATCAGCAAGCCTGGCTGTTCCAGGCACAAAATGAAAACCAGCTCTGTAGTAACTGAGATAATTTCTGCTGTCTGGATCACTTTATGGATACATGTCAGAAAGCCTGATGGAATGAATTACAGTCATAAAAAATAGCAAGAGTAACATGCATTTCAGGTTTTTATGTTGTATAAAGGAAGTCTTGATAATTCAGCTTGACAAAACCCACTTTTTTCTCTTCTTTTTTTATTTAAGCTTTTTTTTCATTGCCTCTGAAACAGAGATGAGGACAAAGAAAGATATTAACAACTAATTTGCCCTACTCAGAATAGGAATGACTGTGAGGCAGTAGGATGCCCTGTGCACTGCAGAAAGTGGGGAGCAATCAACAACAATGAAATTTTGATGGTCCGTAATTTTACAGAATATATTGTGTGCAGCTTTTGCAGTAGGAGGAAAAGCTCTGAAGTATCCATTAGCTCTCACTAATTGCCAGATTTTTTCTCCTGAGGCACACGAGTAGCATAAGTAATCCCCAGTGCTGAAGTGAACAAACAGAGGAAGTTGCTATGTCAGAGAAGGAGACAGAAGCAGACCTTGGAAAGGGGACATCTGCTATATTTTTTTCACGTATACCTTCTTTGTTAGCTTTGGAGATGGTCATAATGGCCATACCTGACATAGTAATCTCTTAGAGAAATTCTACCTTTCCAAAAAACATAGAGAAATAAATGGACATTAAAGGTTTTAAATTCTATCTAGAAGAGTTAATATTACACAACTGAAAATGTTTTCATTTGCTGTTACATATGATGAATTAAGAAGCAGCAGTATTTTTGAATTTGTTGATTAAGTTGGTGTTTTGGGCATTTCAGGTGATTTCTGCTAACAACATTTTTCTCCAGATTTCACATGCTCTTGATAAAGTGGGCCATTGTTTGAAAAAAAGAATAGATTTATGTCTGCCTTAAACAGAATAAAAGGTACCTGAATATTTGGAATGATTGTAATTAGCCAGTTAGCCCTAATGTAGAATTACTTTTTTGATATGTAGTTATGAGTCTTGTGTTGTGTTTTATGGAAGTAGGAGAGAAAAGAGAACAAAGCTAACAAAAGACAAAAATCTGAAAGCAAATGTGCTGTAGTAGGGGGAGTGTTTATTGGAGAGCTGGTGGATAATGGTGTTGAGTTAATTACAAGCAAGTCTAAGGATTTTCTCTTTAAAGTGTACATCACCTTGGACTTGAAATGCAATTTACTTCCCACTGATATCTTACTTATAGCAGAATGGTCTTTTGAAAAGAAGAAATACATAAGAAAATATTTTAAAAGTTGGTTTATTGAAACACCCTAAATACTGCTGAGAGATTATTTTTTAATTAGAAATGTACGAAAATTAAGTGAAAAATCCCAAGCCAAATTTTAGATTTAAATTCACCAAGTAAACTGTTCCTTGTTTGACTGGAAGGAATATATTTTCCTAAACCAGCTAGTTCTGTCCTTCAGACATGCTGATGTTCAACCTGGAGCAGATGTAGTGATTTTCCAGCAATTTTTCTGGAGTCCTTTCATTCCCAAAGTCCATGGTAGTTTTTTAGGTGGTCATTTTCAAGACCTATTGGAAATCGCTCCAGGTGCACTTCATTGTTTCTGGCTTTTGAAGAGGTGAACTTTTTTATGGCAATTTGTTACATTTGTTTTTATACAGGCAACTCCTTTAAACGCTGTTGACAGTATTTCCAGAATACTGGGGTTTCCAGACACAATCAAATATGGGGCCTTTCTCTACAAACTTTGCTGTCTAAGAGAAAACTTGGAGACAGTGGAAACAATGAAGGTCTGGAAATATTCACTGCATTACTTTTTGTTCCCAAACCGAAGAGAAATTAATTAATGATAAAGCTTGACAGTGTTTGTGAAGCTGAGCTATTCTGTTGAAGGCTGATATTTTTCATTATCTTGCACCGTAACACCTCCAGGAATGCCCTGTGAAATAGGAGCTGGCAGCCACGGTGTCAGCCCAGTTTCATGGAGAGCTGTCGGGATGGCAGGAGGTCACAATGGGCTGGGCTCAAAAAGACATCCCAAGCTGGTTTCCTCTTTCCTTTGGACTCAAAAAGACATCCCAAGCTGGTTTCCTCTTTCCTTTCGAGCACAACACCTCCTGCAGCTGTCAGAATCACACAACCCATTCTCAGCAAGCAGAGGTGATGAGACTAAAACTGGTTTGAGTACTAAAACACCCTAACAAACTGTGGGTGTCACGCAGGGCACGTGTTACTGATTGTCTACACTCTTACTGGGTCCATTCATTAATAGGAAAAATCAAACATTTTTCAGGTTTTTTTGAATTAATTTGAAACATTCATCTCTTCTAATTATGAATTGAAATGTGCTGTATATAAAAATGGGCTAAAAGGCCTTCTGTAAATGTAATGATATTAATTTTAGTTTATCCAGAGTAGCACAAAATTTTCCCAGGGATTAGATAGCATTTTTTAATGATTTGAATAATAGCACTTGTTTTTACTAAACAAAATATGATTACTGTTATGTCTTATTATTATTTTAAACAAATACTGTATTTCCCTGGTTAGGAACAATTACAAGAACAAGGGTTGCAGTTACAGAATCAAGTGCCAAATGCGGATGCTTTTGCATATTTGAAATAATTAGAGCTGAAGAGAGACTTTTCTTCTTAGAGAGATTGTAATTTTACAAGAATTATGTAAATACTGGTTTTGGTATTAGTGCGATATTTTTATAAATGCAAAATGTTTTTTTTTTTCCCAATTATTTGCACAATTCATCATTACAGGCTTTTGAAATGAAGAATTATTTTTATCAGGGAAAATGGAAACTTTTTTTTAAGACTGAGAAGGACATTTTGATGCTTTTGCCTGAATTTTTTCTAGCAAGACAGGAACAATTTGAAGAATTTCTCTCTTCTCTAGGCATTATTTTTCCAATTGTTTAGTGAACAATTCATATTGAAATAGATGGGATGAGATGGGCTATAAAAAGTTTGTATGGACAGACATGGTGGTAGTTGTGTCTGAATAATAAAATATCATTTATGTTCCTTCCTCTGCTTCTGCTGGTTGCAACTCCATTGTGCTGTAGGCACTATGGTCAAGCTTAATTAAGCTGATAGATGCAAAGTGATTTGGGTTTTAATTTTTTTTTTTTTTAAGAATTAAAAGGCAATCTATAGCTCAGTATCTAACATCCCAATACACTGAAATGCCAGCGTTAACTGTGCCCTTCCACCGTGCGGCCCCGAGGCCTCGGCTCAGCCACGGGGCCCTGGGGCCACCAGGATTTCCCAGCCGGGCACTTCTGACCTGCTGGGCTCCAGCTCTGCCTTTCGTCGAGTGGCCAAAGTCTGAAGCACAGCACAGCTGGGGTAATAGCTGATTTCTAAGTGCTAAATTGTGATTCATTTCCACAGCTAAAACACTGCATGTTTTACCTGTAAATTCAGAGTCTACTCAAGAAATTCGAGAGCAAAGAAGAGATTTTCTTAACCTTGTGGCAGACGTGTATTTGCTTCTCATTACTATTTGCAGTGCAAAATAGCTTTGGATGAGGTTTCTCATCCTTCCCTTGCCCTGGATCCGGGCCAGTGGAACTGCCCAGGATCATGGTTCCGGGCTGGCTCCCCGGCTCTGGCTTCTGCAGATTTTCAGGGGGAGCAACATAAGACACAGAACTCGTTGTTATCTTCCATTGAAGTTGGTTAGAGCTGTAGTTCAGAGATGATATTTAACCCCCACTGGACAGGACTCTAGCAAAGCGAATTCACTATATAAAAATGAGGGACAGATTCAGCAGACATTTAAGTTGTTGGCTTCCCACTGACTCTAGTTTTCTATGGCTTTTCTTGTCTCTTTTAAGTTTTTGTTTATGTAGGATGGTGTCAATACCAACTACCAACAAGCATGCTGGGCTGCAGGAACATTTAAGTGGTTAAAAGTAAAAGAGAAGTAGCACTTCCTGTACAATTGCCATGCACTGTGCTCATCACTGTGAGTACTGAGTCTTGGGGTTTGTGTGTTGAGACAGTTCTTGAAGGACGACTTTTTAAATTTAAAAACTCCTTAGTTTCGAGACCTGTCAAACAGTATTTTTTCTCTCTCTTACTAAATACTTTCTTCCAAGGATTTTTCCATATTCTTTCATATTGTTATTTATAATTCTACCTACCACGGCACTGTGATCTTTAATATCTATTAACATGTAGTCACTGCAAGACTACCTTACTGTGTTAGATCTCAAAAAAACTTGCCAGTTATTAAATAGCTATCACAAGGGTAGACATAACCCTTAATTAAAGCATAGAGGAAAACAATAATTTGTTAATATTTAGAAAAATGTTCAAAATAGACTGACATGCTCCAGTTTTGGAGTCAACAAGAAATGAAAAAAATCCTGCTTAACTCAAGGCTCCAGAAGAGAGCATGTTAAAAGGGCTTGTTTCTGAAGTGAAAGGTCGAACTGTTTATGCTGTTTAAACGCATGAACTTTGAGAGGCTGAATTGTCTCATGTGTTTTCCAGTTCCTGGGTGAGCCTCTCTTCAGACTTTGTGCCAGTTCTTGCTTTTCTGACACTCGGGCCCTTGCAGCAATGTTGGGAATTTTAATGTGTGTGACTCACAGAAGTGTCAGAGTCCAGTAAAGCTGTTAGAATACAGTTGGATTGGGAGACTTTCTGTTTTGTGTTCATATCTCTTGATTTGTATGATTTCAGGACTGAACCTCCCGACACCTTCAAACAGCACAGGCGAAAAAGTTAGTGCTGGGCTGACTTACCAGTGGATTAAATTGGGGATGGTTATGTCTGGAAGAAGAGCATGGATCATCTTGGCAAGGTAAAAGACAAAAGGAGAAGAATCCATGAAGTGATTTATTTTTGAAATTAAGCCTGTTGATGAAGGCATAATTGTTAGCTAGTCAGAGAGCTACTGCTGAGTACTTCTGCGTGGTGTGGTGCCGTTGGAATTGGTATTTGCCAGTGCCAGGTACTGCTGGATGTACTGATCTTGTGTAAATGGAAGGCAGCACATCCCCACAGCAGCACCAAGCAGCAGCTGATGGTCCCTTTCTCGGCACTGGCAGGAGAGCAGCAGGCACTCACCTGGAGTGCTGTGTCCCGTTCTGAGCCTCCCCGTTCTGGGGGGATCTCGAGGTGCCGAAGCAAGTCCAGAGAAGGGCAGGAAGGCTGGTGAGGAGTCTGGAACACAAGTCCTGTGAGGAGCAGCTGAGGGAGCTGGGGTTGTTTAGCCTGGAGAAAAGGAGGCTCAGGGGAGACCTCATCACTCTCTACACCTCCCTGACAGGAGGGGGCAGCCAGGTGGGGGTCAGGCTCTTCCACCAGGGAACGAGGGACAGGACAAGAGGACACGGCTTTAAGCTGTGCCAGGGGAGGTTTAGGTTGGACATCAGGAAGAATTTCTTCACAGAAAGGGTGATTGGGCACTGGAATGGGCTGCCCAGGGAGGTGGTGGAGTCACCGTCCCTGGAGGTGTTTAAGGAAAGCCTGGGTGTGGCACTCGGTGCCATGCTCTGGGTGACAGGGTGGTGTTGGGGCACAGGGGGGACTCGATAATCGCAAAGGGCTTTTCCAACCTGGCTGATTCTGTGACTCTGTGACTTCAATGATGGGTGTAGGGGATTGAATGAAATGGATTATGTACTTTTATTTCTGATCATAGCTGTGTTATTAATAACTCTACCTCCTTTTCTGTGAATAAGCAGCATCCTGACATCATTAGACCAACATAATTTGGAATTCAGTGGGAAGTAGAAATTTGAAGGTTAATGATGGATTATCTGAAAACTTGCAAGTCTGCTTAGAGACCTGAAATGATGTAATTTCAGCAGGATGGATTAGCAGTCAAAACTTAGAAAGTATATGAAAATGTAATTCATCATATGATTTTTCAGCTCTGTGTATTTCGCCAGTAAAAAGTTTTGTGTGTATAAATGGCATGAATACTTTCCAACATACAAATCGGTAGGAGATAAAGGTTAATTTATTAATTATTATTTAAGTAATTATGATTTGGTGTCACGCATTCATTTTGCATTGTGATCTGACCTATTTGGACATTTTGAGTTGCATGTTAGTCTTGTTCTGGCCTTAAAAAAAAGATAATATTGTTTGTCTTTGCCTGAGCCTTCCTCTTAAAATACATTTCTGACAACCACCCCATTTCTCATGCTTTGAAAGGAAGGCAGTTATGGCCTGTGCAATTTGAAAATAAAAAGATATTGCTCCTTCAAATGTTGAAAGAAATCTTCCATTTCTCATCATGGAAGAAATCGTCTTACTGAGATTAAACAAGGGCAGGAACTGAAGCATTTGTTTGTTTTATGAAGTCTGGTGAATTTTCATAATGAGTCCTTTAAAATAGATGGTGTTGAAGCTTTTCTAATTCTAGACAGATAAGAAATAATAGTTACATATTTCAGCTTCAAAGACAAAAGTAACCTTTTATCACCTAATTTACAATCTTCTTAGTAATATGTCTTGGAAGAATGTGAAGTGTTATTTAAACACTAAAAAAATTACCATCTTTGAATAGCAGGGCTTTTTTAATTGCCATAATCAAAGTCCGAACACATTTCCCTGCTTGCTTTAAATAGACTCACACATTTCTTTTCTTGCTTTAAATACTTCCTTTTAATGACAGGTTTTTCCTTAATGAGGAGGAGGATAAAGTGAATGACTCTGAGCTTGTCAGTGCAACTTCAGTATGACAAAAGTTTTGATTTTTGACAGCACCCACTGGGAAGATAGGAAAACTGGCAGTCTTTTAATTAATGTGTAGTTTTGAATTGATAATCTGCATTTTAAAATATAAATGTATTTATTTTAGCATTAATATGTTTAAAATAGCAAAAAATGCTAAAGAAATCTTACATTGTCTGTCACAAAATAAAATAATTCACACTTCTTTGTGGTAAGTAATCTGAAAAAGCTTTTGAAATTGGGCATTCTTGTTGATTTTACTAGTCTTTTCTGTGATAAATATCTTAAAATAATTACACCATTCATGGAATTTTTGGAGATAAGTCTTGTTCTAGTACTAAAATCTTCTTTGAGAAGGGGAGACCTCTAACAAATGGGTTAATAAACAACAGCAGTTAATGTTACCTAAATTCACATTATCATGTTAGCTGATGTGCACTTATCAGGAAAGGAGAAGATAATCCCATATTAATGATGATCAGATTTTCTACAATTGACTGAATGTCCAAGCCAGGTCCTGGGTGTGGCCTTTCCCAGAGAGCACTGTAAGTTTTAATAATAAGGTTGATTTGGGTATTAATAATACCTAAGAAGTAATTCAGGTAAAATACAAAATTTTACAGGAGGGATAGAAATCTGGTTTTAATATTGGGTCTCAACACAACATTAGTGACTCCAATTTATTTTTTAAGGAATCATGGTTATTTCTAGAAATTGCTGGATCCTATAAGCCTTAAAAGCAGTAGTTTCTTCTTTTGCTAAGAAAATTCTAGATGCTCTGCTGGTGTGACAGCAGCAGTTTAATGACCCTGCTGCAGTGTTTCCCACAGCTCTGGCGTCAAGGGCTGGACGGGGAACAGGACAATGCCAGGAGGTCTGATGGACTTTTCCTACTTAATCCCATCCTTTCTGCTGCTTAAGCTTTCTCCTAAGGTCCCTGCAGGCCAAAAGCACAGAGATGCTGGGTGGGAGCAGGAAGGCCCCACAGTGGAGCTGGAGTGATGGGACTGAGGGGACACAACCTCGGCCTCGGAAGCGGAGACTGCCCAGGACTCGGGGCTCTGTGTTTCCATCCTGGAAGGAATGTTTGCACTCCTGCAAGCTTTTTGTCAAACGGGGCTTGTTTTTACAGCCACAGACGAAGACTGATAATTGGTATCAGTTTAATTGGAGAGGAAATGGCCACGAGTTTTTGAATGGCATGAATTCTCTTGTTTTCTTTTGCCATCTGTAAAGCTATGAATAGAAAAAACATATGGATAGACTCATTGCTGTTTTCTGAAATGTAAATGAGACACGGGGCTGGGGAACATCTCCCTCCAGTGCACCCCTCCAGTGGCATCTGCTCGAAAGGTTACTCTGCAGAAACAGTTTTGGAAAAATTTCCTCCCTTTTGCTTCCTTTTCTCTCAGAAGCAGCTTGTGCAAAACCAAACTGAAATATGAAACTGGATTCATTATTAAAACAAGCGATTATAATTTCCACGTCATTCTATTCCCCACCCCTACTTCTCACTGTCTGATAATGATCTAGTGTCATAATGAAATTCATGAGGCTGCAACAACAAAGGAGCTCATGGAAGAGAACAGGAGCTTTTCAGATGGTATAGATTAGCATACTAATGAAGATTATGATGTTATTAATATTACAGAAACATAGTAATAGCCAAATACCACTGAAATGGGGAATGGTAGATCATTATTAGACTCCAAAAACAAATAAAAGAATGTATTTTACAATATAGCTGCACCTTGCAGCTGTTGCAGAATTAAACCCAGTTCCTGTAACTGAATTATTTTGATTTCTGTGCCATATCGAGAAGGTTAAAAAATGTAGACTTGTAGTATATTTTATTGTCTGTACTTTATTGGAAAAAAAGTACTCAAAAGTTCAATTTTTTTAAAGATATGTAGGCTGATCACAAAAAGTACAATGGGTTGACGTTTATAGGACTGAATTTCAGAGGTACATGGTGCCTTTGACTTCCAAATGTGATCTTAAAGTAGGAGGCTCATCCATGGTTGGGATTTTATTCCTGTCTTAACTAAAGGATTCTTGACCTGGCTTCGGACAGCCTCCTGTCTCCTCTGCTGGTTCAGTAATGCAGCTTCGCAGGCTTCACTGAGAGCAGGAGACCCAGGGCAGGACAAAACTACAGCTTCAACAGCTCACATAGAAAACTCTCCACCTTCCTTGTCTTCTGAACAGTTAAAGGTCTTGGTTTCCTCCAAAAAATGTTTTTGGCATTTGTCAAGTCTCCTGCCAAACGACAATTTCAGCAGCAGTTTTCTGGGCTTGATTCCCTCTCTCTGTTTTGCATGATGATCCTGCCTGTGCAGAGAGCCAGGGTGCTCTCAGAACAAGCTGGGGATTGTTTGATATCTACTTGGCACAGTGAGGAGTCCGAAGGTGCAGGGCAGCAGACACCCCTGCTTGCAGCAGATTTGCCTTTCAGTGATAACAGGGAACAGCGAGGCCACCCTGGTTACCTGCAGCACTATGCGTTTCTAGCATTTCTCCTGTTGCAGTTAGGGGCATTGAGAGTTGGTGTTTGTGAGGAAGATGAGGAGGGTCAGGTTCTCACAACACTGGGCTGATGTGAGACGCTTGTTTTGTAGCTCCAGCAACACAGGGAATTAATTCAGGGGAAGAGGAGCCTCTGACAGTCAACAGGAGGGTTATAAAAAAGCTGAAGCATCTCACTGCATTGGTGTGATTGAAAGCAGTGGTGTGTTTGGGAAGATTTCAATGACTCTCAGGGATTATGATAGACTTGAGTGAAATTTAGTGTTTGTCAATGTTTGCAAGCCTAACAAAGCAATTTGTGCTGTTCTGTTACACCGTGTAACTTATCAGGGTCATTTTGCCCAAGTTAAAGTAGTCTAAGCCTTAAATCCAAGTCAAGAAAGATGCTTTGGCAATGGAGCTTCCCAAGGACGGCGAGCACCTCGCGGTGTCGGGCTGGAGCCGCTCTGGTGGGGCCGGGGCGGGAGCAGATCCCCGCTGTGCCCCGGGAGGTCCGGAACTGCGGCTGCTGCAAGACCCAGGGTCCCCCCACAGCTGCTCTGAAGGGTTTGGGGGCAGGTGAGGGCGTTCCAGAGGAAGGTGGGATACAGGCAGGCATTTTGTGCTCTGCTCCTTGTCAGCCTCTTGCAGAGCTGGAATTTGGAAACAAGAGAGCCAAGCAAGTGAGGCGGCAGATGCTGAGCACCAGCAGAGACTCTGCTGTGCCACTCCACAGCCCATGGCCACCTTCCTGGGGCTCTGTGCAGGGAACAGGGCTGGGTCCATTATGCAAATGCTTCTCTAAAGGGAGCCATGGGTTCATGTTAAAATATTTTTAGGTGTCTCTGTTTATAAAATTTTACCCTAGGCTTTTTTTTTTCACATTGAATTTTAAATAATGAAAGAATTTAGTGTTGTTCACATTAGAAACAGCTTAATTCTTTCTAGGGTTTATGAAATGAGGATTTTCATAAGATTCTGCTATGTTTAGTAGTCTTCTAAGAGCTTGAAAGGTTTTAAGTATCCCTTCCCTTCTTCTCACTAATAACAAATGTTTCTACTTTGCTGTCAATGTGGATTAATAAATCTGTGCTACATAAAATGTAGGAAAGTGAAGTTCTAACAGCCTAAATTGTACTTATTTGTGATGTCTTCTTTCAGAGGCATCAATGACTAAGCAACAGTTCCTTGTAGTGCTGCTTTATCCGATCAAAACCATTTTAATTTTAAGAGAACTAATACAGCACAGTAGCCCGAGAATAAAATCTTGGTTGATATCTCCCCCTTGGGTGCAGGGTGTTCCCTGCTGCTGTTCCTTGGTGTCTGCCCCATCCCAGGCTGCCAGATGGACCCGCAGGATGAGCTATGCAGGTGGGCCCTGGGTGTGTGCTGTCTCCCTCCTGACGAACATCTCCAGTCAGGTACCACGTGGATGTCCAGGCAGAGCCTCTGACAACCCGACCCTGCTCTTTGGCTGCAAGGGACACTTGTCTCTGCTTAAAACCTCTTTCCTGAGCTGTTCACTTCCCTCAGGCTCCCTTTGGTTTTTTCCTCACCAGTTTTTCATAAGGGTCTTTCATTGATGAGGGGAACCCCTTGTGAGCTTGTCACAACCTGCATGTTCAACTCCTGTGTACCCAAGCCCAGCTGTCAGATGTAGTGTACCCCTATTCATATCCCTGCCGGCCCTTTCCATGTGGTTTCCCCTTCCCCCATGTCTAGTCCAAACCACTCCCTCAGGTTCTCCCTATTGGCTCTGTTATCCTAACTCTGCCCTTGTACCGCCCCCCTGTTCCCCAAGATAGGGACTCTGAAGCGTGTGAAGCGCTCTCTCTGCCTTGGGGTTCAGCAGCCACCAGCTTCTCTCTCTCTGGGCTCCATGCCATGTGCCAGCCCCCTGCCTATGGGGGCTGGCACGTGTGCTGGTCCTAGGCCTTGGGGAGTTAGCATGGAATAAAGACCTGCTGCAGTCTCCATGCAAGAGCCTTCTCGCCTCCTTTACCGCCACCGCCACCGCATTGCTGTGACCTGACAATGAACTGAGATAGCTCGGGCTGCCGAAAGGCTGCGGGGACGTGGTTCTCCCACTCTCCCTCGGAATGCCCTGCGGCGCTCTCAGGATTGTTGCGGCCTGCCATGCCACCGCAAGAAACCAGGCACAGCAACAGTCAGCTCCTTTCCTAACGCAGAGTTTACTGTGAAAGCCCCTCCGGCCTGCTCCGAGGTGCAGGAGTGAGGAAAGAGCCGGTCCCAGGCTGTGGCAGCCGGGCAGCCCGGCCGTGCTGCCCTGATGGACCCTGCAGGGAAGCTGTGCTGACGCCTTGGCTGGAGGCACTGGACACAGGGCAGAGGAGTGGGACTAGAACAATAAAATCTGCTGGTGAAGGGACCACCTGTGTCAAAATGTCATTGAGACACTGAGATCAGGTTGTAATTTGTGATTATTAAACTGTGTCAGTCACTTGATGTGAAGCAAATTCAGAGAAATGTTCAGGTTCCTCTTGCAACCATTGAACCCTGGTTCTTCAAACTTACTCATAAAACACCACTTTGGCTTGCCAAATATTCTGACTATGAGGTGGGAGCCTCTGTACTTCTGTTTCAGACTTTTATTGCTTACGAAAACAATGGTAAATAGAAATGTAATGCAGTTTTGACTAAGCCTGTTGTTCTCTCTTTGCCTTCCCCAGCACAGACAATGATCCAGTGCCTATTTGCCAGCACATGCATTAGTGGCCTTTAGTCAAAGCTCAGCAGTGGCCTGGTATTTAACAGTAGAGTAATTGCATGTCAGCATCATTTAATTGAAGTTTTGATGAAACTGGAAGCAAAGGAGTACTCTTACAGCTTTTACTGTGCTCAATAAGACTTGTTTTTTAACCAAAGAACTAGTGACTGTTGTGCAAAGTTCTCCTTTTGTGTGTGTGTTTTTCTTCAGCGTAGCACACTGACTTTATTTAGTGTGGGGAGCAGGGGTGTTTACCAAAGCCACCGTTCTCCTTCCTCCCCCAGCTTTCAGGTGTGTTAGCAGCACCCTGTGCTATTTCTGTGTTCTGGGAGTCTGGTGCTGGGCTGAAATGTTGTTTCACTCAGTGTCTGTACAGTTCACTGGTGCGTTCAGGTACTGAGGTCAAGCGTGTTTATAACACTGGGATTTTGATGGTACTAGGGATGAAGCATCTTTTTCTTCCCCTGAAATCCTGTTAGTTAAGAGGATATTGCTTTATGCAGCAGAAATGAATCCATTATCTGTGAGAGAACGAGTTTCTAAAAAATCTAACTATTGGGGTCAGAAGCACTTCACGTTCTCCTTCCAAACGGAAATGTCAATAGAGGCAATTTTCAGTTGTCTTGGACTAGGGCATGGCTTTGGGTGAGTTCATGACACGGAGTGCTGTAACAGCCTGCATTCACTGTGCTTGCAGCCCACGTTGGTTTTCATCCAGGGGCATTGACCAGAGCAGGGCTACTGCTTTGTCCAGTGAAGCATCATCAGGATGAATGCATCTGCCCCACTAAGAGTGAAGTCTGATTGTTCTCTGATGTGTGAGGCTGCTTTGCAGAATTCAGAGATCGTTATTTCGGATTGGGCAGAGACAACAGAAGAAAACTGGCTTATAGAAATATCTGCTTGTGCTTAATCTCTGTGGTAATTTGCCATAGAAGTGCGATAGACCACAGCAACCTGATTTAACTTCGAAGCCTGTTCTGCTTTGAGCAGAAGGTTGCACTGGAGACCTCCAGAAGTGCCCTGCAACTTGATTTTTATTGTGATTCTATGTCACCCTTGAGCTTAGCAGGTCATCACATTTCTATCATGTTCATATTTTGTACTGCTTAATGCTGCCTTTCACAGTGCCACTGTAAAACACTTTACCTGCCTTTGGAAACATGAAGGAATCTGTAGCACTTTCAAAGATTCCCCAAAGAATTAAAAGGGATTTTATGAATTACATTCAACAGTATGTTTGAGCCAAAATATAAGACCCAGCTAGGCTTAAGGAACAGGTGAATACAGGAGAGAATTCTAAAGAAAAATGTAAGTTGAATCCTAGGATTTAAAAGGGGATTGTTCTGAAACTGTTTTTCCTTGCTCATTTCAGTGTGATCATAATTTAAATTACCTGTGTGCTGTTGCTTTTCTACAAGAATTTTACCAAAGAGTGGTGCCTGATACCATGTTACACAGAGCCAAGACTTTGCTATTTGAGGTTCCATTGATTTCCCTTTCAGTTTAAAGGGAAAGCTCCAGGACACCAAACATCAATACTGTGACATTGCAGATGCTGGGCAGCTGATGTTAAATGCACTGCACGTTTAGATCTTTTCCTGTGTCTTTCCCATTGCTTCTATGCCTTTTGCAATTTCTGAATTATTTTTCACATCACAGCCTCATTCCCCTTTTAGTTCTTTTTATTGTATAAAGCTCTCTTAAGAAAAAAAATTTCAAAGGGTCTTCTGTACTTGGTATCATTATTGTGTGTCTGTTTTAAGTTTCTCTTACCTCCTAAAACAATTACCTCACCATTTCAGATCTGCTCGTGTATTAACAGCTAATCAGCTTTTTGCCCTCTGGTCTTCATGCCCTGCTTCACACGGCTCCTGACCCCTTTATCAGCGCGCCTCCCTTATTTTGTTCACAACTTAATTTTTGCATTATTCGGTCCTCTTTCATCTCTCTGTACTATGCATATTTCAGGCTAGATCCTCTTCTCTCTAATTAACTTTGTTCTATTTCCTCTGCCATTTGAAGAAGCTCAATTGATGGAATGGTTCACACCACAGAGTTGCCTTTTTGCCTTTTCTGGTGCCGGGGCTGCAGCAGCGTCCAGGCCTGGGCACCCCAGGAGTCAGAGGCACAACCTGACTGGCAGCAGTGCCACACACCCGAGCCCGGGATAGGTACGGCAGTGCTGGTTACTGCTGGCTTCAAACAAGCTCTTCGGGGTGCTAACGAGCCTCCTTGCTCCCGGCAGCACGGGCCGAGGCGGGGAAGGAGCGCACGTACAGTCCCCGGGAGCGAGCCCAGGCACCGGCAGCGTTCGCAGGCTGCCCCCGCCACTGGCAACACCCCGACAGAATCTGCCTTGGAAAAGCCTTTCTTCGTCTGTGCAAGGCTTCGTGTGCGAGGTATTTGGCTCTAAGAAAGAAAACAGAAGCAATTCCATTTGACATGGAAGCTGGCAGGATTTTCACAAAGGAGCGTGGCTGGCTGTCCCTGCAGCACGGCCGGGAGAGCAGCCACGCGCAGCGGGCGAGCAGCCCCGCACAGTGGGCGAGCAGCCCCGTGCAGTGGGCACGCAGCAGCTGCGGCTGGACGCGTTTCTGTCCCCGTGCTCAGAGCAAGGTACCTGGACAGGAACCCGCAGTGAGCATCTCCCTTCTCTGATGGATGCCCTGGAACTTCCTATAGCCCTCTGCTTTTCCACTAGTTTAGGGAAGTTCAGAATGTGGGTCTGAACTTTGCAATGTGAGTATCTCTAACAAGCTTATCATCCTTCAAATTTGGATCCTCTAGTTTCTCCTCCTAGTAATTCAGAGAATGATTTTAGAAATAGAATAAGAAACTGAAAAAGTCAGTATTTAAAAATACTTATTCAGGAGGATTTCTGTGAGAGAGCTATGTATAATTCCTCTAAGCTCATAATAAAAACCAGGTGAAGTCATAACTCTTTGTATCCCAAGCCAGAGTCCCAGTCACATAAAAACTCCTGTAAACTGACTCTAACAGTGCTTTTAACTTTAACGCCTTGAATCTGAAATTAATTCAACTTGACGAATTACCATTGTGGGCATTCATGAGGATTCAGATTATTGCTGACAGCTTTTCAGCACCTTCTGCAGTTTTTCATATCAGCCTAGGGAGAGCAGACAATCTCCCCCATAATTAACTACAAAGAAATAATAAAACAGAGAGGTCTTGGAGAAAGATATCTGGTGGTTTTTTAATGTCCTGTACAGCTAATCCTTAATGTCTCTTAATGAAAAGATGATTAGTTAAAACTGAGATGAGTCCCCTCACTTTGTATCGCTCCCACAGTTTAAAACCTAAATTGTATAGGCGAGCACAAACCTCTTTAAGGATGTTCATTCAAAATTCAAATAAGTCACAGGACCCAATTTTTCCTCTTGGGCTGCATCAAAACCAGCAGCGGATGACACAAACCTGAGTAAGGCAGACACAGGTGAATGAAGCAGGCAGCACTGCTCAGTGTTACTCTGGTGCATGGCCAGCAGTGCAATTCCTGACTGCGGCAGCAGACATGCACAGAATTGATCTGAAGGCATTTTGTAACTCTGTCACACTGCACATGTTTTTTTGTCATGAATTTAACCCTTATTAACCTGGGAAATAATCTTTATTCTTCTTGTGGTTAAGGCTGTGTGGTTTAGTGTGAGTGTAAACAGAATACTTACCAAAGTGAGATATTTCCCTCCCTTAATGTAACAGACTACTAAATGGGCTCCAAGGAAATTAGAGAGTTGCATGCTGAAAAGAAATGGCCATGTAGCATACTGCAGTCGGCACAGAGATCTCTGTGTATTTAATTCATGTTAAACCCATGAAAGAAGGTTGTGTTTCCTTTTCATGTGGAATTAAAAAAAAACCCAATCCCCAGCCCCCATTGTGATTATATTAAGAAGTTTTTCTGTCATCAGGATATCGGATTTTACGTATGTGTAGTAGCAGTCAAAATGTTGAACTACGTTTTCAAAAGTGCTGAAACTACACTGTGAAACATGCCTTCATCTCCCCAAATCTGAAAAGCAACTGCACAGACTCCTCTCTTCAGAAGAACTCAGTGGGTGTATCCCAGCCGTGCTGGGAGGCGGAAATACTTGGCCAGTAATAATGGGCAAACTGAAGTCAATGACAGCTTGGTTTCCAAGGAGCAGGATTTAGCTTTCGAATTTTAAAAAATGCCAGTGGGTTTGTAGGGTCCGATTTTGTGTGAACAGTTACTGCATGTCTGCCTCTTTTGTGCCATATATTGTGAGGAGAGAGGAAAGGAGATTTAGATGTCTTGCTAACAAATTTGTTCATACCTATAAATAATTAGGTGTATAGCTGAGGTTTGTACTGTATTTGATACCCATTTTGCCAGTTGCTTCTCAGCAAATGTGGTTTCAGTTAAAACAAATGAGTTTTATGATGTCTGTGTGGAGCTGGAGACATCAGGTGACACTTGAATTGTGTTCTGGCCTTGCTGGCACTCAGAGGGCCTGAGGGCTCGGTGCAGCTTCTTAAAACAACACTTCATAGACACCGCTTGGAGATTGAAATGACTCAACTAATGTGATATTCCATTCTAATTAGAATTTTTAATTCTATCTGCTAACAAGTTTTGCAGTCCATTTTTATCAGTAGTAGAATTCCAGATCTTTAAAACATGACTGTGCAATACAATTTTAAGATTCATTTTGTGTTTATTTATTTTCTGTTTTCAAGTCAATTCTTGAGCACAGACAAAAACTTTATATGTTGCCTTCTGGAAGTCATTGAAAGAACTTTTTCATGGCAATTAGGCCTGCATCATTTTAATACAAAGTTACAAAGTTTTTTCTAAGAATAACTAGAAAGCAAATCAATCAAGGCATCTTTTGTGTTTGTGAATGACTTGAGTGCATCGTGATGCTTGAAGTTCTGAGAAAATAAATTTGGTTTTGTGTGTCAGAGTAAGCAGAACAGCAGGATTTTAATATGCTCATAATTTGATGTAGTATCCAGCAACAGGACCATAATTAAAGAATATTAGTTCAGTATTTGGACTGTTGCACAATTAGAAACAGGAAGAAATATTCTAGGATATATGGGAGCATAGAAGAGAACACTCATTCATATTGCTCCTTTATTGGTGGAATGGCAGAGCAGTTCACGTGCAGGGTTTGTGTTTACCACCTACACGACACAATGTCACGCATTGATGTTCCCTGGAATATGAAGCAGCATTAAAATGTTAGGAAACTTTAAAAAAGGAAAATGAAAAAGGGAACGTGATCTGAATGAACTCAATATGGGCTTTCTTGGTTTACAGAGGAGTAGATTTAGCATACAAGCAGGCAGACTGTTCTGTGCTGGGAGAGTTTTCCACAGGGTCTGTGCCCCATGGACAACAGAGCTGGGATTAGATGCCTTTGCCTGCCCATTTCCTGAGAGCGAATGGTGCATGCTGAGCTAGAAACTCATTGAAATCCTGACTTGAGCAGTTCAGATATGTGCTAGGGAATAAAAAATGATTCCTGTAAGGGGAGATTGGCCTTCCTGAACCCTAGGAAATGATGCCCTTTACTTCCTGGCGGGATCCTGGCACTCAATTTTTAAAAGGCACATACAAAATTGAACTTTGCAACTAGAATCTAAATGAGTCATTGTCCTAGAAATGTGAGTCACATTTTTTTGAAGGCTAAAGGAAAAAGCGTGCTTTCTTTTGGTTTGAACCAAACAGCTTATAATATTGCTATGTTATTAGAGACAGTAGGAGAAGGATATAATATTAAATGAGAAGGGTGTGATGGGCTACTTTGGGGACAGAGTCAAGAGTGTCAGTCAGCTGTGGCACAAGAAGGATGATGAGAGCAAAAACTGAAACTTGGATACAAAAGAACTCTCCCTCTCTTGTGCATGTACACAGCAACTGGATGGAAAATCCCCATAACCATGAGCTTGGTGAGATTTGAAGTAGGATTAGTGCGTATTTGGGTAACGAGCTGTCACTAGAGTGAAGATCACAAAATCTAACTACATTTGTTGCTACAAAAAGAGAGAAGCCTGCCAGGCATTGTTAAAACTCTGCTTTTGACTGCAGTCTAAAGATTCTTCTAAATCTTTTATGCAATGAAATTTTTAAACAATGTGATTAACCTTAACTATGCCATTAATGTAACACTGGAGTGAAATGCTCTGTGCAATCTCGGCTGCAGCCCCTCTGTTAATCTGGTGTTCGGAACTGACCCGTGTGTGCAGCAGTGGGCAAAAAGATGCACTTGGATGGGCTGGGGGCCACCTGCACACACACACGGGCAACAGGGACTCCTGCCAGAGATGCAGTCACACATTCAAACACACACAGGAGTAGCAGTGAATAGACACAGATTCCAGTTATTGTTCCCTGTTAGGCTAAGCTTCAAGTTCATTAAAATTTGGAAGTTTGGGATAGTTCACAGTTTGAATTTCATGGATCATTTAAGCATCAATACTGCTACTACGTTACACATAACCAAGACTGTAACTGTCCATAGAGTTTCAATCGAATTGGCTGGATATTGATTCTACTATAGTTAATGAGTGCTTTTCTACTGATTCAATTTGACTCAGCATTGGATGCAAATACTGCTTTAATTTATTAAATTTATTTAATTTATGGTAACTTATTTCAATAACCAGAATGCTCTTATACCTCCTCCCTTTGAAGAAATGCCTGAGCCTTTCTGGGTCAGCAAGAATCTTACCTACATATTTCATCATCATTTCATGCTGGATATTTGCCTGAAGTTACTACACTGGGAGTACCTCAAAGCATTTCCTCAGCTGCAGTTTTCAAATGAACTCCACATCTTTGTGTTTCTGCTAGTGCCTGTTCAGCTGGCGCTAACGATGCAGGGAGCCCCAGGAAGATGCAAACACTCTGGAATCAAACATCACTCCTTGAGAAATCTTGGTGTCTTAAAGGGAAGGATTTTCCTCAAGCTTCACTGTTGGAAAGCTGAGACATAAAGATACAGGTTTTACCTGAAACCACCAATTTAGAGCTGTGCTTAGCCAGGTGGAGAATCTGACAGTCCTGTGTCCTACTTCTGCAGCAGACATCCTAGGCAACTGTACTCCAATCTTATTTTACCATTGTAATGCCTTAATTCCATTTGTTATCCAATATTGCTCAGACGTTTGAGAAACCTGGGTCTTAAATCTTACATATTTTATGAAGTCTGCCGGTTCTTATTGGATTGAATGATTTAATTAAAAACAAATCTCAGGATTTGGTTAAAGGCTGTGATTTTTATTTTGAATGGTTTCTGCAGTGGGCATTTCGACTTTGTGGAGCTGCATGATATTACCAATTAAAGTGCTGGGAAAAGGCAGACATGATGCTTTGAAAGTTTTGCAGAGCTTGGTGCAGGAGTTTCTCCTTTGCAAAACAGGAGGATGTTCCACGGCAAATAGATCAAAATGTTTGACCTTTATTTCCTACTGTACCACCTGCCTGGAAAGATTCAGGCAAAATACTGAAGCTGATTTTTATTTTATCAGTCAAATTTCGGCACCTAGATACTAAATTAATTTGAAAATCTACTTCCCCATGATGGAGTGATGTCTGGTTTATCTGAAGTGTTGCCCTTCCACTGATCTATGTTTTTCTGCATGATGAGTGCTACTTCGTTTGGCTCATGTTATTTTTCAGCCCACTTTGATATATTTTTCTCTGGGATTGCCCTGTATTTACTTCTCCCCTGCCCCCTTGTTCTTCACAAGAAACATGCCTAATTTCCAGCAGAGCGCTACAGATTTCTATAAAACTCATGATCCTATATACAAGTTTGTGAAATTAATCTGATCCTCTAGTTTGTACTTTCAAGTAGATACTTACATTTTGCCAAATAAGAGGATTTTTCCAGGGTTTTAAATGACCCTTTAAAAGGTTTACTTAAGGTATTGAAATTTCCATGGAGTGTAAACAATCGCTCCTTAATGGTACAGCTTATTTGTCTTACAGCAATTTCATCAATAACCTGATTCCTTTTTCTTGTTACCTATTTTTATTCCTTTGTTTACCTACTTCCTGTTTTGGGGGAGCTAAGTAAAGAAAATAGAGCTATTTTAATTCTCCTCAGCCAGGCTTTTAAATTATCTGGTGACTGCTATATCTGAGTGCCTGTTTGAAACAAAGAATTGGTGATGAGTCAGGCAGGGAGGGTAGTGGCAAACCCCAAATTGCAGACACATTTGTTTTTCATTTAAAGAATCACTTTGCTTCAGTGGCCACATTGATTTGCTACCTTAATGTACAACCAATTATGAGCAAAGTTAATTACCTAGTGGCAGAATGTTTTTCTTATCTATAAAATGCAGTACTTCATAACAAACCTATACAGAGAAAACACAAGAATCTCTGACATTAGTGGTCTTCAAAGTATACAGGAAAAGAATTAATTATCAACTTCAATGTATTAATTGTTGCTTAGATATTTATTCTCAAGAATGTCTTGCCTATTTTGAGCTATTGGTAAACATTATGTGATGAAGAATGTTCTTGTTGTTGAAGTTCCTGTACCAGTGATCGCATAGGATCCTTCTTTTCACAGCCTCAATGTGCTAATTGACTCCCTGAATTAACTGATTTAAATGGTTTTCTGGTTCCACTTACCCTCAGGTATCCTTATGATAATTCAAAGCTAACTTGCATTTAATCCACCTGTTCCTATTATACACAACCTACAAGAAAGCCTAAATATGTACTAAATAGCTGGGTTATGATGCTTTCAAAGATGTGTAAAATTAAACATTAGTCCAAACTGCTGAAGAGTTTTCTTAAATTAAAGGAGGAAAACAGGAAAGAAAAGATGATATCTTTAAAGAGCAGATAAATTCTCAGAGAAATTAGATGCCATCTGCATTCCTTGGCAGGTTTGTGTGTTGTGCACTTGAGGAAGAAATATTTATTTAAAGTTCTGTGAGGTAAAGAGCCTGTTCTAGCCTGAGAAAAGAGGAGCAGAAAATAAACAATAACAAGCAAAGTCTGTCTAAGCTGTGGCTTCACGGGAATAACTGAGATGTGCAGAAGTTGTGCTGACAGTTCAGTCAAAACAGCCAGGTCCAGGTCAGGCTGGGAAGGAAAGGCTCCATTCACTCACTGCTCAGGGGGCCGGGCTGCTAAAACTGCTCTGACGTTTTCTTGTGATCTTCTATTGAGAGGCTGAGAATCAAAACTGAGAGAAGGCAAGGAGTAAAAACAGAAAAGAAGCAAAACCTGAGGGGAAAAAAAATGGAATCAGAGGCTTCAGGGGTTTTTTTCCCCAGGTTTTGCTTTACAGGAATGTTGTAAAAAACAATCTTCAGGGATCAAAGAACTGCTGAAATCAGTCTAGCTACCCCCAAAATGAAAACACAGAAGCTAAATTTTGGGCTGCTGATTTTCTGTGTGCGGCCTTGATCTCTAAACAGATGTTAGGGGATGCTACATTTAGAAAATGGCTTCAGTGATCTGTTACCCACAGTTCTAAACAGGAAATCTTTTGTTCCTTCTGTCGATGCTGCAGTTTCCTGTCTGAGCTAGTCTGATTGTCCAATTGAAAGGTAATCTCTTGCTGTTCAGTGTGCCTGTTGGTATAATGTTTTCATGAAAATCAGTCATTCACAATGGCAATCAGTTGATTTGAATTTTATAGCACTGGCAGTGTTATGACTGTCTCTCAGACAAACTTCTCACTCATTCCTCTGAGAGAACTCGTATTATCTCGGAATTCTTTCCAAAGCACCAGGATATAATGCATTGCCTTTACTGCAGTGTACTTAACACAATAAGTCAGGAGCAACAGTTCGTGAAAATATACTTCAATGTACATAACTATATTAAAAAGCAAATAATAGGAGTATTTTTAGGTGTCTAAACTAATGATTGTAATTTCACTTTCTCTATGCTATCTCTTCTTCCTAGCCAGGGTAATGATCTGTCTTATCACTAAAGTGCCTCTACTAAATCTTTTGAAATGTCAAAAGAGAACTAATATTTACATCAGAATAATAACTACAATTACTTACTCACTTTTCAATTCATTTGCACTCAATTATTCTGTAGTGCTAAGAGAAATAGAGCCTTACTGTAATACTGGAATGAGTTTAATTAATCCTTTTTCACATACAGCAGACTCATAAATGGAATTCAGCCTGTAATTTAAGAGCTCGGGGAACCAGTATGTTATTAAAAGTGCTTTGAGTGATTGACAGATTAATTTATTACAAAGAGCAGTAGTCTGTCTTACCTCGGAGTTCATTCCAGTTTTGCAATTAATGATTTCAGCTGGGGAGAATATCATCATTCTATGAAGACTTACAAAATAATTTTTATAGACTTCTTGGCATCACCTATCAATTACTACACACTTTCTAACCCTTTATTTTGTAAAATGACTGATAAAGAATGCAGTGTGTAATCCCAGAAGCGGTGCCAAAAAGTTTACAAGAGGTGGAAAATATGATATATTTGTCTAGGAGAATTTTCCTCTATCTGGTACCATATTTTCATCAGGAAGGAGAAAGGGTAATTAGATTTAAATGTCAAGATGTTCCTTGTGACGGTTTGAAGTCACACATCTATTTTCTGAGCTACAGTTTTTACTTGTGATTACGAAAGCTGCACCCACTTGTCACTGAAGATGACAGCAAAGAATTCTCCAGGAGCGAGTTAAATGCTGAACCATAACCTGAATCCTTGACAAAAGCAACAGAACACCACTGCAACAGACAAAAGAGAAATTATTCCACTGGATTTCATAGATTGTAGGTTACTAAGAAGCAACCCAGATAAACCTAAGAAAGATTAATCCAAAACCAGATTTCTGATCCAGAAAATGCTGATTCAGATCATTGAGGGCTGAAGACAGAGCCACGTAGAGAAGGAAAAGATTGGCAGGGTTTTTCCTATCCCCTGGATTTTTCTAGATATTTAGATGTAAATAGAATGAAAGATTCCTAAGACTTCAGTTGTTTCTACAGATTGGCACATGTGGGTATGTTTAAAATAGCAACAAAAAGGAGCTTTAATAAATGATATAGAAATATGCAGACAGCTCCTAATCCAAGTCCCTTGGCAGCATTTCTGCTCCAAGCATTTGGCCCTTACTCTGCTGTTCAGAAGGTGTTGGCATCTCTTGACTCCTGCTGAACTCAAAAATGGCTTAAATGGCACAGTTAATGCCAATAGTAATTTAGTAAAATTGGGTGAGTAAGGATTGTTATCTTCCTCCATTGTATTGAGGAAGGGTGTCTGGGCTACATTTTCTTTTCTCTAGAATCTCTCGAGATTAGAGGAGAACCCAGGGGGTGCTGGAGCACAGGCCATCCTCTGTGTGTGCTGGGTTTGTATCTGGCTGTGTGTAAAATACTTCTAGCATCAGGACAGCAGAATTTCAGTAATGCATCTATTTGTTATGGCACTGCTAGATATGACTTAATTATCTTAATTATCAAGACTTAAAATAGACTTGGCTTACAAGAAATATGTTTTGAAGAACTCTTCTCAGTATATTTGTTAATTTTCGTGTTCACAGCTCATTTTTTTAAAAGGGGGTACTTGCAGTGCTTTAGGAAATGCACAGCTCATGGATTTTTTTAATACTGAGGCAATTTTAGCACATCTCTGTCAGTCTGGGCACTCCGTTTTGAATATGCAATATCATTGCTTTTTCCTATCCTGTTATTTTATCGCCCTTATCCCGGACTGGTATCTCAAATACCCAGCTGTTAAAGACTGGTTTACTTAGAGTGCTTCAATATGTAAGATCCTATCTTGGCTTAACAAGGAACGAGTGCTGAGCATCAGGGAGAGAATGGGGGATCAGTGATTGCCTGTTGGCTCTGATCACGAGAATTCCCAGGGCAGAGGGATGGAAGGCTGTAAACCAGAGCACTGGAGGGAAGTCATGGGGAGTGGTCCAAGGTGAGGGACCAGTCTGATAAAGTAAGGGAAAAGAAGTGCTGATCACCAGAATTCAGTATGGCCCTAATTTGTATTTTCTGCTTGCTTTCTGATCAATTTCTACTTCTTCTGCTTTATTCTATAAATTAAGAGCATTTAGAAGCCTGGTAGTGGTGGTAGGGCTTGGAAACCTTGTTCCAAACTGACTGATGTGGCACCCGGGGTATTTGTGACAGCTCCCTGGCGGTCAGCTGTAGCTCCAGGAGGTCTTGGCATGGACCTGAGTTTTTCATTGTCAGAAGAGCTGGGCTTAGAGTCTCCATTTGGGCTAAAAACCTCAGCCATTTTTCAGACACTGGTGGCCAAACTCCATGGCACAGTGAGTGGAGACAGGAACCAGCGGTTACTGACACGAAGTGACTCGCTCAGGTCCGAGTAAACAGAATCCCTGCACTGCTGCTCCTTAGTGGTTGCTTTAGCTGCCTCTGGGCACAGCAGTTTTTCTCTACCAGGTTAAACCCCACTCCTTCCTTAGCAGTCGCAGCACAGCACGGGGGATTTGCACAATATTTTCCTGCTTCCTGCTGCTGGACACTACAGTGAGAGCTGTGCAGGAGATCCTGAACAGGGGCTGGGGCCAGGGCTGCTCTGGAAGGCTCCTCATGGAGAAGCAGAGAATGCCAGGGAGAGCAAAAGCGCAGATGCTCCTCTGCTCTGCAGCGGGTGACTGAAACCCTGCACCCTGTCCCTCCCTGCACTGCTTTACTCGCCCCGTGCTCCAGTGTGGATGTTCCAAGGCTGCTCTGTCACAAAGTCTCATTTGACAGTTAAAAATTTCTAAATAACCTCAGGATTCTGAGATACTTAATGAAAGCAATTCGTAAGAGATACTGGAGCTGGGAGCAAGACCTATCAAATAACCTCCTATTGTTGATACCATTTCTGATAGTGCTGTCTCCTGCTTTTGCAGCGCCTCCCAGTCCCAGTGTCCCTGGTAATGAGAGGCATTTGGCCTCACTAAAATTCAGTGGGTGGACAGTAATAATCAGATGACAGATTATGTGTGGCAGGGTAAGTACGTGGCTATAATTATTACCAAACACACAAGTGCAAATCCCAGTTCTTACAAATAGCTCTAAATGAGCTTTCTCATCTGTGCATCATAAGCACGGCCTTCTCCAGACAATGGATAGAGAGTAAAGTAAATTTTAGTCATTTTCATCTATGGAAGAAAAACTGGAATCCATTTTTATACAGTTTTAGCATTATATGTAGAGCGTAGCAACTAAATTAAAAAATAAGACTTAAAAATATTTTACTATCACTGCATGATATCACTTTACCCTCCTCTGTATGTCCTTACCCACAGGGCAGCTACTTAAATGCTTTTTTTTTAGTATCTACCCTTGAATATCAAGATGATTTGTTGCTTGTCCATTTAACCTTGAGTTCCCAGTTGGATGGAAGTTTCAGGTTGTGGTGTTTTGGTTTTTTGTTTGGGTTTTTTTGTTTTGCTTTTATTTTGCTTTTTTAATCTATGGATGCCAAGGAAATTAAACTGTTCCTTTCAGTTTGGACTGACTTGTGTTCTTCCAAGGCTCCTGTACATTGCCAGGTTGTTTAGCGCCACATTCCACAGGCACTCCATCCAATCCCTGAAGGTATTTTTAAAATTCCACCAGTTACAGGCTAACAAAGAAGTTCCTGTTTTGCTGTAACTCATCAATGGCCCTATGCAGTCTGATATTGGGACCCCCAGGAGGTGTGACAGAGTAATACTCCTTCTGTGGGATTCAGTTAAGAAGGGATATCAGGAGTTAAGCATTTGAAGAACAACCAGACAGCTTAAATTGACTTAGAACGATTAAACGCTCATCCACTCATTAGCAGGGAGGAAATCCTGTGGAATCCTTTTCTCCATGGCATTTCTTTCTCCTGGCAGACCTAAGTACCTTATTTTAATGTGGCTGAGCAGGACAGAAAGAGGGATGTGGAGCAAATGCTGGCTGTCACTAGAGGGGAGCTCCTGCCTGCTCCAGAGGGAGTCCAGGGAAACTCAGGGTCAGGAAAGCAGATGCACATTGAAAAGTAGTTAGGGGTGTATTAGCAGGATGATTACAGGACCTGAGGCTTTGCATGACGTGAACAAAGTACAGGTTCCTGTCTTACACGGTCCCTCTCCTGTCCTGGAGGTGTGAAGGGTGAGAGTGTGGAGAGCCTGGAGCCCTGCCACAGCCGCTGTTGCAGAGAGTGCCAGAACTGGGAGAGGCTGTGCTCCACCCACACGTACAAGCAGACCCCCCCAGACTGTGCACAAATGGAGGGAAGCCAAGGACATCAGCAGAATTCATCAGATGCTATTTTAAAAGCTGAGGGAGCTTACAATTTTTTCTTTTTTTTTCCTTCCCCAGTACATGAGGATTGGAAGAAAAGGCCTGCACAGACCAGGAGCCAGTCCACGAGGGCCCCCTCTGTAATGTCTGTATTTCATCACGCTTTAGAGAGGATCACATGGCAGGCCTCGAGGCAAGCTGAACTCTGGTGTGTATAAAAAGTTTTTCTAGGCTTAAAACGTTTAGGAAGAGCAGCTCTTGAGAGGAGGAGCTTACACCTGCACTCTGCCTGACAGATGTCTTACCTAACCCGTGCCTATAAGGAATGACAGGGTTTGCACAACTTCTGCTAGCTGCCCGTTCTGTTATAATTGCCTTTTGATATATAGAATTTATCTCAGTCTAAGTCCTTTTCACTGAACATTAGGCCAATTTCGTCTTGTCGTCTCCCGAGCAGACACAGAAAATCATTCATCAAGCTCCCTCTTAGTAAGTGTTTTACATTAAGACAATTCATTTTCTGTCCTCTCCTATTCTCTTTTCTACATTAAAAAGAAAAAAGCTGAATCTTTGATTTTTTCCCCCCATTTTCCTCAAAGCTTTTAGTGTTCTTGGTAAATTCCTTGAAACTCCCTGTTCTGATCTGCTGCTCAGACGGGCTGTGCCCAGAAGCCAAAAAGACAAATTTCTCTTCTCTCTCCAGATCTTCAGGGTGCCTGCTCAGTGATTTTAAACAAGAATCTTGCGAGTCTTGTGTGTTTGGAAAGATCCATGAGCACATGATCCCCTTCCAGCCACCTTACTGGAGCACTGTGGGGGAACAAAGGAAGCTCCCCCAAAGTACATTTTTGCTCAGGATGAGTTAGAGAAAGTTTTTGTTCTCTGTCACGGCTTTTTTTACTCCCTGACATTCAGGAGCCAGTGGGAGGCTCTGTGGCCTGTGTGCTGTGGAGATGTTTTACATGAGCAACAAGTTATGAAGTTGGCAGTATTTAAATGATTAAATTTCCAGCCACGATAGGAGGTTCCTGCTCTTGCAGTTATTATTCCACTGAGTAGTTATATGTCAACAAATGCTGAAATAAATTTTAAAGCATGTTTCATTTTTTCATAATTTTTGTGACCCCCATTTTGACTGACAGTCTTTTATTAATACTGGGTCTGTATAAAAGCATTCAATTTTTTGCATTTAGAATATTAATCACCTTTAGTGATGATGGCTTGCTGTAATTCCCGATTGACTGAATTATTCTTTGTGCTCTGACATAATGTGTAAATTACAGAGATAGAGATTTACTTGAAGAGAATAACTTTATGTAATGGGGCAGATTCTGTTATATATGTAAAATCCCACCACACAAGATGGAAATGAGGTCACTTGAGATTGCACCTTTCTAGACCAGTGCTGGTGAGAACCAAAGTCCTTTCCAAACTAAAGGCAAAATTTGGCTTCATGCTTATACTTCAGCATAGCTGTAATGGGATACTTGAAGTGCAATTATCAGAAATTTGAAGTATCCACATGAATGTGTTTTTGAAAGAGGCTTCATAAATGACAAATGCAAAAAAAAAACAGAGAAGATTTTGAAGACCTTTGAGTTTAAGTCTTGAAAGTTAGAAGAAATGCTTTTTCTGGCTTTGTCCCAGTTCTATCAAATATTTTAAATAAAAATATCTAGCTTGCAGAGGATGTCCAGCTTCTAATATTTGAAGAAATAATTTAAATACAAATTTAATTGCTGAAGAAACACATTACAAATTATGTAAAGGAGAGGTAAATTAAATAGGACTTATTTTTTATGCAGAAAGGAAACTTACTCTGGTATTTTGCAATAATTTAATCCGTAAGAGCTGCTTTGAAGTAGCAGAGAACGCAGTGGGGATAAAATTGAACCTGGATCCAGGCACTGACCTCTGAGCTGGACAAGGTGCTAAGGAAGCTTCATATTCTGCTTGTCAGTAGGAAAGGTTCCTGTCCCTCCAGGCACGCTCTGAAGTACATCCCACTTTTTGCAGTGGTAATTTTTCTGTTTGCTCAAGCTCTGTGTACACCTTAAAATAACAAACAGCAAAGGCAGTGTCTGGTGCTCAGTGGCGGACTAAGAGTTCAATCCCTGTGCGTGGCAGAGCCCTGCTGTTGGACATACAGGCTGGGGGTGCAGCTGCCACTGGATTGCTTTCACCTTTCTGTGCCTGCAGAATGCAGGAAATTTCGAGTTGGTTTTCTGCTGCCCAACCTCTTTTGTCCCATGTCCTTAAAACAAGCCTTGATTTTCGCAGTGCTTGTGGAGGGCTCCTGCCTCTGTTCACAGCCTCCTGCAAGGCCGTGCAGTTTCCCTCGACCCTGCTTGTCTGGGGGCTCTTTGCAGGCTGAGCTCTGAGTGGGGCCAAGGAACAAAGGAAGTAAATCACTAAATGAAAATAATTCTGCCATTAAATTTCAGTTCCCTGGATTTAATTTTGAGTTTTAGCAGTGCTGTCTGAGTAGTCACTGAATTTGTGACTCAATGCTCCTGCCCATTGCCCTTCCACCCCTCTGCTTTATTTCCTGTATCATCAGCCCAGTTGCTCTAATTCACTTTATTATCTTTGCAGTGTCCTTAACCAGTGTCAGCCAAGGCAGTGCGTTTCTGTTACTGGTTTCTTCTGTCAGTTGCAAGATGGATAACTTCCCCTTTGCTGATAGTTTATCCATTCTGTGATAGACAACATCCCTGGTAGTAACTTAAGCAGAAGACGAATCTGGTTTGCAGTATGCAGCAAACCACAGCTTGTTTATTTATTGAGTTCATTTTAATCTCTGGATCTGTGATCATAAACTGCAATGCAGTTATTTCTTTTTCCTCTAAATTAAGGCAATTATGTGGTTGGATTTAGGGAGAGATTTAGTCAGAGGGAATTTTTTGTTTGTTTTGTTGGTTGATTCTGAGAGCTGGAGAACTGTGGATAAAGAAATTAATAAATTTTCCTGCACGTGGAAAGAGATGCAGAATTCACTAGTCTGTGGGTGAGTTTGCTCACTGCAGAAATGTAAGATAATAAAGGCTGAAACCGAATATGTTTCTGAACACTTTGTGAAAATATTATGACGTACATCCAGCTTCCTTTAGCAACAGAAAATTTACCATTGTGAAACAAAGGAATATTGCAATAATATAATACCAAGATTTTACAATCAGAATTTTTATATACCCATTACATCCTGTGTTTTCAGCTAAGTCTGTTGATCCCATCTAGATATAAAGTAGAAGATGGATTTGGGTAAGGGAAGATATTTTTGATAAAATTCTGTCTAATATCAAGAGGATTTGAAATACTTTTGCCTTTGCCCCATAGCAAAAACCCCCCCTCAGGAAGTGAGCTGGCAGTTCCAGGTGACTAGGCTGTAGTCACACAGAACTACCTGTTTTCCTACGTTGCCATTTTCAGCTCAGCTGCTGCCACTGCCTTTGGACAAACTCTGTGTCGTGGCAGTGGTGAACAGAAATTTATTTACTACAAGAATCCTTATTGAGTTTACAGTGCACCAGTTGCAGTGACTGAGATGAAGGGCAGTAACTTATAAAGCTTTTGTAATCCAATTGTACTTTAGTTGTGTGTTTTTACAGTCTTCTTCCCAGGCAATATATTTACCAGCCTCTGGAATTTATGATGCATTACAATAGCGTATTACAAAGTTTTAGGAAAGACTTAGGCTAAAGGGACCCTTTTTCTCCTAGTTGGTGTTATTTCCTTCTTCCCAGTGACCCTCTGGCATTTTGATTGCTGCAGTTTTATGTCTGACAGGGATGACCTGTACCCCTAAGAACTTGTGGCTGGGAATGCATTGAGGTTCAAGATTCCTATCATATATATGCTAATGTTGTAATCAGGTGAATTCTCCCCCCCATTTTGCCTAATGAATGTTGACCTTTCTCTCTGCTCCCCATCTAGAAATATATTTAGATGGGAAGTATAAATATTCTTAGCAAATTTGTTGCTTATGTATGTTTGCCATATGATATATCTCCCTTTCAGTCTGAAGAAATGTTTTGTTTAAACGGGAAAACAAATTCTCTAACATCTTTCTTTCCCTTTTTTTAACTTTCAGCATGCTTACAATAATATGCAGCCAACTGTGCTGTATTATGAGGGTTTGAAATACATAATGTAGTAGATCAATTATTTGAAAGTATACTTAACTAAAAAAACTCATTTGATGCTTGGAGTCTGTTCAAGTGTTCATGCTCTGCTCTGCATCTTCCAGTTCTCTGACTGCTCACTGGAAAAATGTGTTCTTGTGTCAAACTAAAGTGTGTCTGTCCTTTTGGTTTTGACACTCCCCCAGCCCAAACCTTCAGCAATCCAATAAAAGCCCTTCGTGCAGGGGCGGAAACACTCCCTTGCAATGCCTCTGTGCGTGGACTACCATCTTGAGCTCACTCTCTTCCTCCCTGATTATGTTATACCATTTTCTGGTAACTCTGCCAGCTGCATAAAACGGCATACTGAGAGTATGGATTCTCATCTTCAGGATGAAAATGACACCAGCACCTTACACAGATCTGATGGAGCACCAACAGTAAATATTTAGCTCTTTCTAGAGAGCATTTTTAAAAATCAGAGTAGTGTTTGTCATGCAAGCCATGTATTTATTAAAGCATAGGTTATTCCCAAGATTTTGCTTTAAGGCATTTATTAAATGTGACACAGGCTGAAGGAGAATTTCCAGTGTGTACTCTACAGGTACCTGCTGGGCTGAGTGTCCTGGCAGAAAGAACCAGTGGTGGAACAGATATTGAGCATGAATTATAAGCCAATTGTCAATGCTGTGTCGCTGTAGAAGAGGGCGGGCATAAGATAGATGTAATATTTGCAATAAACATTTTAACAGTATTATCCACGTGCATGAATATTTTATATCTTGGATGCCTGATGGTGAGTATATCAGTGTTAGGATTAAAAGATTTGACCCTACTCTTGCCCCTGTAGAACTCCTACAGATGCTAAAAGTAGTTCTGACCAGAAGTTCTGCAGTGAAACACTTTGAAAATTATGCCAAAGAGGAAAACAGGTGAAAGAAAAATCAAGGCTGGGCATTTTGGGTTTGAATAGGTGAATAAGGTGAAGCAGCTATGAGCAAAAGCTCCTTTAAACAAAGACTGACACAATCCTGTAAAATTTCCTTTACCTGGAGCAGTGTGATGGGATCTGTTAATCCAAGAAAACCTGAGATTATGTAGAGTGGCTTAATGAGCTTCATGGAAAGAGCAAGCATGAAATTACAGATAGTTTGTTATAACTTGATATATTTGTCTTCTTGTTCAATAAGGATGTTTTCTATTATTTCCAGCGTAAGAGTAGGAATGAATGAACAGTTTGAAAATAAGTGCACGGAGCAGTTTGGAAAAGATGCAATGTCTTTTATATTAAGCTGAGCCTGTGATCCTGGAGAGAAGGTGGTAATGAATGGATGAACAGCCCCAGTAGAAGTCCTGGGGGTGTGAAGAAAGGAAAAAAGTGAGATATCTACAGGAGATACTTTTAGGACTTGCTAAATCACACCAAAACACAGAGAATCACAGAATATGCTGAGCTGGAAGTGACCCACCAAAGGTGGGTCAAATCGAATTCCACCCCCTTTTTTCCCATCAAAGTCCAGCTCCCAGCCCTGCACAGACACCCCACTGACCCCACCCTGGGCACCCCTGGCAGCGGTGCCCAAAGGCTCCTGGAGCTCTGGCAGCCTCGGGGCTGTGCCCATTCCCTGGGCAGCCTGGGCAGTGCCCAGCACCCTCTGGGGGATGAACCTTTCCTGATACCCACCCTAAACCTCCCCTGGCCCAGCTCCAGCCGCGCCCTGGGTGCTGCCCCTGCCCACAGAGCAGAGATTGGTCCTTGCCCCTGCGCTGCCCCTTGGGAGAATGTTGACAAGCTCAGTGGGGTTTGACCTCAGTCTCCTCCAGGCTGAACACACCAAGTGCCCTCAGCTGCTCCTTGTAAGGCTTTCCCTCCAGACCCTTCCCCATCTTTGTGGCTTCCTTTGGATATTCTCTAATAACTTACTGCCTTTTTTATATTGTGGTGTCCAAAACTGCACCAAGAACTCAAGTATTCAATAAATGAGTTACATACTGGTATTTTTGCTTGAAAGGATGGAGTTCAAGCTGTTTATATGGCATAATAGAGATCTATTTTTTTTCTTTCACTCATCAAAAAGAACATGCCAGGTGAAAAAGAAGAAAGAACAACAAAATATTTTGACTTTACCTTTAATGTCTTATAACTCCCAAAAATCCCAGTTTTTTAATATTGTCAGGAAAAGGCCACTGGGTCAAGGATTACTATAACTAATAATGGTTTGACTGTGGGTGAGTGCACATCTCTGTGTGTGCAAAGGCAACTCCTGTCCTGAAGGCAGGTATTTCTGATGGAGTGTCTGACTAGCTGGCACTAACAGACTGGAGCTGTGTAAACATGTTTCTTGCCAAGGCAATTGTGATTAGAGTCCCCAGTAATGGAAATTTCAAATAAGGGATTAGAGATTCCAGAATAACTTTAAATTAGAAATAAAGTTGGCCAAGTTAGTCGCAGCAATGTCAAGAGCAGCCATCTTCAAAATTATGAGCAACAAAATGGTTTTGCAGATTTTACAAACAAATAAGGAGTAAGATTATGTTTTTAATTCTATCTCCTGTAATTTTATGGTTAGTTAACAAGACTGCCAGTCAGTTAATAGAAACAGGAGAGATAAGCAGCTATTTGCTGATAGTGTGATACCTGCACATGTAGTTTCTCCTTTTTGAAGATCCAAACCAATCAATGTAAGGATTGTGGGGAACTAACTAAAGAGAAGGTTGCCAGAGATCCTGTGGATCTGGGAAAGGGATATTATCCACTGGCAATTACTAATAATGTTCTTCAGAGATCAGTCCTGGCTTAACCCTGCACATTCTGTGGATTAATTTTGTGTGTGGAAGGAGCAGCTCACTGGAAGCTGCAAAATCACATACAGAATCAACAGCACAGCCTGGCTATTTGTGCACTTTTGGGGTCAAACTTGACTTTATGCTATGATTGCAAGTCTCTTGGAGGCGCTGGAGCAGCAGCAGGTGTGGCAGGCCAGGACCCAGTACGGGATGGGCAGGAGGTGCCGGTCCAGGGCCGCTTGAACAACAGCACAGAAGTGCTGGGCTGGATGTGCTGGGCTGGATCCGCTGGGCTGGATCCGCTGGGCCGGACCTGCTGGGCCTGATCCACTGGGCTGGACCCGCTGGGCCTGATCCACTGGGCTGGATGTGCTGGGCTGGATCCGCTGGGCTGGACCCACTGGGCTGGATGTGCTGGGCTGGACCCGCTGGGCTGGATGTGCTGGGCNGGACCCACTGGGCTGGACCCACTGGGCTGGATGTGCTGGGCTGGATGTGCTGGGCTGGATGTGCTGGGCTGGATGTGCTGGGCTGGACCCGCTGGGCTGGACCCACTGGGCTGGATGTGCTGGGCTGGATCTGCTGGGCTGGATCTGCTGGGCTGGATGTGCTGGGCTGGACCCGCTGGGCTGGACCCGCTGGGCTGGATGTGCTGGGCTGGATGTGCTGGGCTGGATCTGCTGGGCTGGACCCGCTGGGCTGGACCCACTGGGCCTGATCCGCTGGGCTGGCTCCCAGATGGGGCCGGATGGAAAAAGTAGTTTCAAAATGGAGCTGTGGAAAAGACTGTATTCCAAACCAGGAGTTTTCTTTGAGATCAGAAACCAGGGGCTTGGTCAGAGTTTTTGGACTCTGTGAGCAGACATACACGAAGGGTTTGAAAGGAGACCAGACTGTAGTGTCTTTGCAGCAGGGTAAATTATATTAAATTATATTAAATTATATTAATATCATCATGCAGAACCACTGTTGGTCATCTCTAGAGGTGGAAGATACGGTTTTCCCTCAGTGGCTTTTTCTCCTGCTAACTTAGTTTTTTAAGTCTCTTGAGCTCCAGACTCCTCTGTGTTCTCTCCACCAGGGCATCCATTAAAGGGTTTCCTGAGCCTGGATACCCTGATCAGGTTGCTGTACCTGTGCCACACTCCTCTTTGTGGGTTTGCATTGCTGAATTACCAATACATTTCCTTCTTGTTGAAACAGTGCTCTGAGTTACTCCACTCTGAGTCACTCCTGTTCATTTTTCTTCTAAAGCCTACCCCCTGCCAGAGGTATTTATTTCATTCAGGGTCACGTGTCCCATGCCTGAGATGTGATACTGCTTGGTGGGTGTGTACGTGAGGACTTTTTTATTTATCACCAGGGTATCAGATCGGGAAAAATCTCATCTATTACAGAAAGATATTTCTTTTTCTGTGTGGTAGAAGGCGTATTAATGCTAATTTTCAAAGCTACTACATGAGGCTACTTTGTGCTAATTTGCCATTGAATGACCATGCTTTGAGCGAGCAGCTTTGGGAAGCACAGACTTCAGTATTAAATAAAAACCTATTCAGTCTACTTTGACATCAGCTCCCCATGCTGCACAATGTTCATTTATTTTTAAGCCTCAATTTCGCCTGTATTTGCAGTAGAGAACAATACTGTGAATGCACAAAGAATGTCGCAAGCAGGTGGGGATCAAAGTGGCTGCCTATCACACCTTAGAAAAAGGTAAAGGCTTGACTTGAAAGGTGCCAAAACTAAAAGGGTAGAATTGGGCATTGTAGCCTGAAAAGCGCCTGCATCTGTAATTCTTTTTTTTCCCTTCTCCTTTCAGAAGAGCTTTAAGTGGATGAAAATTCTAGTAAATTAATTTTATTCTGTTATCTTAGGGTACCTATGGTACTCTAGAAAGACTCTAAACAAGAGCAGCATTCATGTTTGCTTTGCATTTGGTTGAAAAAGCTATCACAGAAAGAAGGTGAGCACATGGTTAGCAATGACTATATTACAAGATTTTCTGGAGTTAATTCCCCATTATATGAATATTTTTCTCTTCTCTTTATTATCCACTCAGAAGCTATTAAAAGTCCTAATGGAATGACAGTTAATAGAGCATGTTTGGATTTACATTGGCAAAAATGTCACTGAAGCTGTGGAAAACATTGATGAGACTCCAGTGGTGGCAGCTTGTGCCAGTCTTTGCTGTACTGCTGGAGTGTCCCTGGTGCAGTGCTGCTGACAGAGCTCTCTGTGCTCTGGCTCTACTCCCTTTTAAGGACCTTGGCTATTTCTGTGCCCTAATTTGGACTCTGAGCTCCTGTCTCTGTTTGCTGCAAGGAAAGGGCTATAAAAACCCATAACTTTGCTCTTTTAAAACTCATTTTGGAAAAAAAATTGCTGCAAAGAACAGCCCAGAATTTTGAGTGTGATAGCTTAGGCAACCTTGCAGGTCTTTTTTTCGTGACTTTCAAGAGATCTTTGATGTTGTGAAATTTCATTAACTGGGGTGATAGACCATGCATTTATATTTCTGGTCACCAAATGAGCCAAAGAAACCCCGGTCTTACAGACAGCAGTCCAGGTTGATGCTGCCTGGGCAGGCTTCCCCAGCTCAGGTGCAGTCTGCTAGCAAGTCTGAAAATCTCCAGGCTTGTTCAGTGGCAATAAAATTTCTCAAAAATTTAATGATTAACAGGAAGATCTCTGGACTGTTAATGCAAAACTTCAGAGAAAAGAAATACTTATAAGTGAAAACAAGTAATTCTCCTCCAGCTTCATGTTCACCATGACACATCCAATATTTAGGTAGGTGTGGATGCACATAAATTTCTTCAAGTAGAGGTCAGAGTGTTAAAACACTTGCAGTATAAACTGCATCTTTGGTACCAGCAGGACTACTTCTGGAGCCTGCAGATCCCTGCAGCTGTTGAAAGGCTGATGAATACACGAGGGGAAAGGTGTGTTATGAAAAGAAACACTTTAGTGAATTTTATTTCTTTTCCTGAATGCTGATGAATTTGACAGTGTCTGTTGGACATATTTTATTACTGTGTCCAAATATACAGACTGAAAAACAGATGTGATGGAATGAGATACATCACAGATGCCGTTCTGAAATCTCAGATCTGCGGAACAAACTAAAGTAGTGCAGTTGATGTGTTCTGAGCTCAGTCTGGCTTCTCCCTGAGTCATGAGGATGCAGAGCCCTCAGCTCAGGACTACGTTCTGCTTTGCTGAACACCCGACTGATTTAATGGGAATGCCCACAGCGTGGTAGCTGCAGCACCAAGGGCATTGCCTTCTGTGCTGTGACTGGCAGGATGCACAGAAAGAAATGTGAAATTAGGAGTTCTCTTGTTTAGCAAGGTTATCTTGGGGAAACTTTTATTTGCTTGCTTGTGTCATAAGGAAGTGGAAGTCTTTGAAGGGGAGCATAGTGTGGCAGCTGCCCAGGGACAGCTCTCAAGATGTTTGCTTTGGTAAAAGCAAACAAAAGAAACGGACCATTTCTAAAGAAATATAAGATGGGGAGTTTCATTTTAATTTGGATTTTGGCGCTCCAGTTGCTATCCAAAATTATGAACTATTTTTCTAGGGACTGTCCATCCACCACTGCTGCCAACATTGGATGATGGGGTTTTTTTCAGCTCCACAAGTGCTCTAACAACATGTTATCAACACTGCAAGCCACAAGGAACTTTCAAATAGTATTTGCACCCTATTAGCCACCAGAGACTCCACACCCTACCTGGTTGGTTGGTTGGTTTTTTCATTTTAAAGGATAATATATTTTGAATGCAAATGTCTAAAAACTTAGGATAACAGTTCACAGATCTGTAAAGGGCTAAAACCCTTTCCAATCTTAGTCAATGACAGTTTCTGATTTTTTATATTCTGTACCATGAAGCTTGAAATACGTGACACTGCACTTTTTTACCCCCAGAAATGTCATTTTATATAGACGAATTTTCAGGCGATCTGATCTCTTTGCTGTAGGCTCAGTACATGATATTTCCTAATAATATTTTAAGATTAAATGTAATTGATAAGCAATTTCCTTGTACATGCTAGGAAAGGGAGCTTGTCAGATATATGTGGGAAGGGAGCCGAGCAGGGCTATGGAAGCCAAGTTTTGGGTTAGAACTTCTCTGTGTGCAGTTCTGGTTGTATCACTGCTGTGTCTTGAATGGGCTTATCCCTGCTCGCCTTCCTTTCTTCAAGCAGTTTGTGGCCAACACAGGACACTTCTCATTTAGCAGCTGCTGTGCCTATTGTGCAGATTTATCTCTGCAGCCATAGCTGTGAACGTTTTTATTGGTTGCTGTCAGAAAGACTCAGGCAGTATCCATCCTTGGATAGCCTCGGTAAGTGGGAACATTTCCCTAGCATAATAATAATAAACTAGTGTTTGAGGATTTATGATGAACATAAGTTTTGTGTCGGTTTTCCATCAGAGCATGAAGCTATCAGGGCAGGAGGAAATGCCATCACGTGAGCCACAGCATTTTGATGACATCCACAAGCAGGCACACACAGCAGTCTGTCCCTCCAGTGGAACAGTGCACAATTACACTGTTGACTTATTTCAGATATAAATGTTGACCCATGTTTTATAGCAAGTTTCATAACAAAGGGAAAAACGTTCTGTGCCAGTGACAGCTGCTGAAAATTGCAGTGTCAGCCTTAGGGCTGCCTGGCTCCAGGATCCTGCCTGGTTTATCCATTCCTCTGGAAGTGTGTTTGATACAGCAGAGACTCTGGCACTGCAGGTTCAGGTTGTGTGTAGGTTGTTATGCAGGGATTTAGGTCCACCACAAGAACATCTCATGACCTTCTCAACACCTGGATAACTCCCAACACAGTGGGGCTTAGTTAGTTTATACCAGGTTAAATGATCAAATAGGAACTGAATGCAGATAACAAAAAAGGAGGACAGACTGGCAGGTTTGAAAAGTCAGAACTTCGAGATCTATTTCTACTTATTCCAAGTATTTCCTGTGCGATGCAGTCAAGAGTGTTCACTTTAATTAAGCTTCCTGAGAAGACAATGTGCAATAGAGCAGAAGCGTTCCTCTAGTTCCAATCCCCCTGCCACATGCAGGGTCCCATCCAACCTGGCCTTGAACACTTCCAGGGATGTGGGAGCCACAGCTTCTATGGGCAACCTGTGCCAGGGCCTCACCACCCTCAGAGTAAAGAACTTTTTCCATACATCTAATAGAAATCTCTGCTCTTTTTGTTTGTAAACATTCCCCTTGGTCCTATCACTATCTGCCCTTTTAAAAAGTCCCTCTTCCTCTTTCTATAAGCCCCCTTTAAGCACTGGAAAACGGCAATGAGGTCTTCTTGGAGCCTTCTTTTCTCCAGGCTGGACCACGCCAGCTCTCCCAGCCTGGCTCCACAGCAAAGGTGCTCCAGCTCTCTGATGACCTTTGTGGCCTCTCTGGGCCTGATCCAACAGGTCCATGTCTGGGATGTGCTGCAGGCCCCAGACCTGGGCCCAGCGGATGGGGCCTCGTGAAGGCAGAGCAGAGTGGGAGAATCATGTCAACCATTTCAGATGTTCAAAAATTGTAACTGAAGAAAACCGAAGTTTTTCCGTCCCTAAAGTTCACATGCAACAGAGAGACTTTGTTCTGCTGGTATTTAAAGTGCCAGTGCCATGCTAAGTTCTGTTAGACTTCATTTGGAAAGCGCCCATTGTGATTAGAGAGCAGAGTTCGCAGAAAATATGTTGTGAGGTTATTAGAAGGGACTTACTTTCAGTGTCAGCTCTTGAGTGTAAAGCCAAGTGACAGACTAAAAGCATTCAAAGCAGCTCGTGGTTAATTCCATCTGCCAGTAACAGCTTCTTCATTACAAGGAAAAGGAGGGAAGGAAATACAAAGAAAGCCTCATATAATATCCCTATGAGTTTTCAAGCTTGTTTTCTGTCATATGTAATTGCAGTTACCAGTTTCCGTTTATAATCCTGTAATTCACTTGGTGAATGTAATTCCTGTGTTTTTCAGAAGCAGTAGGAATTCTGAAGGAAGACTTAGTTTTATATGTTTTGGGCAAATTTTAAAAAGGCATTTTGATGCCTGATTTTTGTAAGGGATTTTGCACTTATGTTTTCCAATAGCTGCACATGATTAAACCAGACGTGCTTTGGTAAGAAGAGCTTTGTGCAAGAGGCATGGCAGTCTCAGGAAACACCCTGGAAATAGAGGATAAGACAGTGTTGCAGTAGGCACTTATTTGGCATTTCTTTAGTCATCTTTCTTGGCAATCTCTGAATTTATCTGAAATTCTCTCATCCCTCCAGTTACATTTCATGTCCAGTACTTGTGACTGACAAAAGCTGGTAAGAATTGCAGTTCTTTGTATTATTTCTCTCTTACTTTTGATGCTACAGAGGTTCAAAGTTTTGAATGAGTTCTGACTGTACTTTGTCTTCCTTGGAAGTTCATGGAAAATATTGGCATTTTTTAACACACAGAGTGAAATTTGACATGCTCCTGGCACAGCTCACGTAGATTCCTGACCTCTGAGATGACTAAGAGCAGTTTTGCTTCAAGTGTCTGGAGACCAGCAGGGCAGGGGGGACAGCCTTTGCGTAGGTTGTTACATCATGCTGTCCTTGGCACAGCAGTCACTACAGAATCATAGAATCATCAAGGTTCGTAGCAAGGGTGGGAATATTACTCTTTCTCCTATTTAGTCATGGTTTTTCTTTTAGCAGGGGAAAGTTTGAACTGAAATTTAGCAATTTAATTTTTCTCTAATCCATAAAGAATTGTTTCTAATTTTTATTTTTAGCAAGAACATTTAAAGTAGTCATATGTCATACCTGAAACAGAAGTTCTGGGTATTACAGGTTTCTTGATTCAGACAGTTTTCACTTTCTGTCTCTAAGAAAGGAGCTACTTGACGTGACTGCTGATTCTGGGACTTGGAAGAAAACTTGAAAGTGCTGCCTCTTGGGCAAACTGGACAGAACAAATCTGATTTACAGACTAGTGCTGGATTTCTGAGGGCACTTAAGTAGTTTAAGACCAACAAGTACCATTGACTTGAAAGTCAATAAGATGTTTTTGAGAATCCAGTCAGTTCTTTTGTAACATTTAAATTCTTCTGCAGCAAAGGCAAGCAAAAACTGCAGTTGCTGACTGCCTTCACCAAACTACATCCTCACCTTCAGCTGGATTTTCTTGCACAGAACCATTGGAGGTCGTGCCTTTAGCAGTACCATGGGGCACCAAGGGAAGGTCTGTTCCAGCAGGGTTAAAATCTTAAAAGAAAATATCTAGAACACAAAAGTTTCAGCAGAGGCATGGAGATTTGGAGGAAAATCTATATTGGCTATTTACAGACAGGAGCTGTAGTGCTTCTTTGCCTCTGGATATTTCTGTGCTGTATTGCTCTCAAAGACATGAGATACCAACAGAGTTACTTATGAGTTGTGGTGAGTTTTATTGCTGGGTTTTTTTGTGAGGGCTCATTTTGTCCCTCTTTAGGCAGCCAATTTAGGTATTTTCAGTAGGCTTTCCATGTATTCAAGGAAGAAGGAAGGAAATATTACAAGGTGTGAACCTTCCTTTGGATTCACAGTATAACAAAGCACAGCAACAACAATAGAGTCATGGGCCATCTTTTTGTAGTGGAATTACATTTTTTTTCTAAGCAGAGACTTAACACTAAGAAAAACATATTCCTGGGTAACAAGAGTGTTGGAAGGCAAGCTAGCCTCTGAATCTCTTGCAGCAGATACAAGGTTTATAATTACATGATGCTGATGCAGTTTGGACTCATTTCAATGTTATACCAGGTGGAGAAAGAGGAGATTCACTGTTCCAGGATACTTAAGTTTTTATTGTATTTAATTCTTATTGGAAGTGTAGCTGTAATAGCTGGTGTGTTTTCTCTCCCTGGGCTGCCTTTCCTTCCCTGCTATCATGCTTGAAAAATGCAGAAAGTGTCACAGCAAGACAACTGCATCTGTGTTGCTGTGCTTTGACAGCTTCTCCATTTCTGCCCATAAATCCTTGTATGTGCACTGCAAACACAGATATTCAAGTTTGCATTTTGCTCTTATTTAATAATATTATTTATTTATAACATAAAATAAAAATTAATGTATCAGGTCTCTGTAGCATGCTTCCAGACTACCCGGTGGAATTGCAACTGAAGCAGCAGAAAACTCATCGAGGAGAGCATTTTCCTCCAAACCCATTACAGCCTTTCCAGAAGGGGCTAAAATTAAGGTTGGAAATGTGCCTCTTCTTTCTTCCTTTCCTTACAAGAAACCTGATTTTGTTCCTAGTCTAACAAACCCATCTAATCTTTGTAAGCCTACCAGCTGTCATTTTTCTTTTTCTAGTCCTATAGTATTTTCTGCTCTTTTCTGAAATGATTGTCCAGAGGAGGTAATGAGTTTTGTGGGGGCAGGGGGCTGGTCAGACATTCAGTAATGATGACTCTGGAGGCTGCAGAGGCACGTGGAGAGCTGTGGAGCTGCAGAGGCTGGGGAAATAGGGGATCTCACCTCTGAGGGCTCTCCTTAGCACGGCATAGACGAGTAAAGGCATTTGCCAGTGCTGGGAAGGTTAACAGCCCTGTGGGGGTGGGTGCTCTGTTCTGTGGCTCCCTAACACCAAATGTGGCAAAAGCTGTATTTTGGCTCTTTATTCAGACGGAAAGTGAAAATTGTCTGAATCAAAAGCTCTACACTCTCAATATATGTGTGCACATGTCCTCTAGCAATAACACTCCCTGCTGCTGCTTCCACCAGGAGAACTCCAAACTGCGGTCAGTGACACTCTGTGCTGGCTGCCATAAATTTGTCCACTTGGTGAAAAGAGTTTGGGGCTGAAGACATTTGTGGCTGATTTTGAATCAGTGCTTACTTGTGCCTTAATACATCGGAGAGTTTGTTGAGGAACAGTTCATCCTTTTGAAAACATTACCTTCTGTTCTGCCAAGGGCAGTGTTGGCTGCAGTTATCTGGCATCCTGGGACACATTTCCAAACCAGTGAAGTCCTTGGAAGGTTTACTTCAGCATCTGTCCTTGTCTCCAGCACAGACATATAATAAACACCTGTTACTATTCTTAATACAAAGCAGATGGGTGCTTTGGGGCAGCAGCAGTGTGCAGGGTGTTAAGGGCATTACACTAAAGTGACAGCAAACAGGTTACTTGGGTTTTCTCCTTTTCCTGAGCATGCTGCATTCGTTTATGGTCTTTTATCACAAAATGGTTAGTTTCCAGGAAGTATCCCTGACAAAGAGTGAGCTTTTGTATTCCCAGGCGCTTGGTCTTTGTAAGAGGTTATTTCACCTCCCTCCAGAGCCCATCTCAAAGGGCTGAGTCAGGTTTTGCTCCAGGTGCCCAGGGTTGCACTTGTCAGAAAGGCCTGACTGCCAGTGCCAGTGGAGCTGAGCTGGGCTCGGCCTGAGAGCCAGGGAGGCTGAGTGTTTGGCAGCTGCTGCAGGACGGTCTCGGAGGGGGTGCTGCACATCTGTCCTGCGCCTGCCCTGCCCACAGCACAGCTGCTCTGGCAGCGCTGCGCTGGGGAGATCTTAAGGCTGCTTACGACCTAGCAGGGTGAGCATCGCCAGCCTTGGAGGTTCAAAGTCTTTGCTATTCACCACAAGTCCAGGCCAGCCTCCTAGAGCCATAAATGAGCCTTAATTAGGTAGCATAAAATTAGTACGTGAGAATTCTCTTAATTGGGACATCATGGTGGATCCTATTATCTCCTTTAAAGGAAAAGTAATTTATTCTGTAGAGCTTTGAATGCAGAACGTTCACATGTGGTAGGAAAAATTCATGGCAGATAAGTCTAAAAAGGCAAAATGAAATATCAATTAAAGTTATAAAATATTCACTGCATCTAATTTTTTTGTCTTGTATTTTTACTCTTTTTGGGATAGCTTATTTGATACAAGACAAGAGATGAGTGTTTCATGCCTAAACCACACCTGGTAAAACCACTTTGCTTCTCAATGCTGACCAAGTGTTGCCATTAAGCAGAATATTTGATATTGCTGTCATGCTCAAGTAGCAGCTATTGTCAATTTATGTCATTAAACAGAATTGTTTTCCTTGAGGAAAACCCAATTAGGAGAACTCTGAGTAACAGTGAGTAGTGTGCTGTGCTCCTAATGCTACCGATCATGCAAGTGATCCCTTGGATGACTGTTCAAGGCCCTAAATCAGGCCAAAGGCTTCTATGAAGATAGCTCAATTTTCCATGTATGCAAACACATATGAAAAAGGAAATTATTAATTTTTCATTTTGGATTTGTAACTGCTTATTCAGACTTTGGGTTCATATTCTGCACATGAAGGCCTATTGTGCAAGCTAAAATGTGAAGGAAAAATGTTCAAATATCTGTAATTAATATGAGATTAATGAAATAGATGTGTAGAAATCAGTGCCATGATGTTTCATGTGACAATATGGAAATGATTCACATTTTCACATGAATTTAGGCACAAGGATAGGCAAGCCTAAAGGTTTAAGATCAAAGATGAATATCTGTGCTGTATTTCTGAGTAACAGAAAGGATCAGTTGCACACAGCCCTATAACAATTTATTTACTTTCACCGTGGAAACTGTCAGATTTTTCCACCTTCAAAAATTCTTTTATTTCAAATGTGATTTGATAGGAGAATGGAGGAGTTGATTATTAGTGGAAAATTGACCTTTTGTTCTGAATTTAAAACAAATTTCCATTTTCTGCCCAATTCTCGTGTTTTTTCTTACCAAAATCAACATCATCGCTGAACAACAGAAAGGGCGGATGTGATTAAACACCCACTCACTTGGAACAAGTGGTATCTTGATTCATTTAATTTAGAACATCTAAAGCTGTCAGTGACTTGCCATCTGCTGAGGGTACCTGCTCTAGTCTGGAATGCCCTCACAGCCATTGGTCGCATAAGAGAGATCGGGTTCCCTCCTCCAAATGAGTATTTGTGTGGTTCTCACCTACATAAAAACTGAGCAGCACAAATTGCCTCAAAAGCTGTAAATTAATTTCTCCCAAATCAAATTTGTAATGCCTCTGAGTTAATTTATCAATGCTATAGCAAAAAGAGTCACGGCGTTCAAAATTGACTGTGTATGCCCAAATGAAGATCTCCTCATTCTGGGAGTATTTCTGGGAGATGTGGATCCCAGGTGCTTTGTCATTGTCTCTCAAAATGTTTCTAAGTGGGCACCGATTTAAAATAATGCTGGGAGGATGGAAGTCTAATATTTTTTGTTTGGTTTGGCAAGCAAGGAATAGTCATTGTGATAGGGGATGCAGTTTTGATAGGGCAGAAGAGACTTAAGCTGCTCCCCTTCCCCCATCTCTGGAGTGGCTCTGGAGTGGCCAGTGATTTATGGCATGGGAAGGTATTGAAATTTGCTTTCTCAGCTGCATCTTTTATGCAGATAAGTACAAAATATCAGTTCCCAGTTTTATCAGCCTGGCACCTTTCATGACTATTGTGAAAGCTTTTGAGCTTTCTGTAGTCCAATATCCATCCTAATTTGCATTCCACTTGAAATGAAAAACAGCCTTTCCTAAAAAAGTCTGAATTGGTAAAATCAGTGCCAGTAATACAACAATTAGTTGAATGCTCTTTGAAATAACCTGTGGAAGAAAGGTAAGAATACACTACTCTTACATGGGAAATATAATGCCAGAGACCATGTTAAAATTAAAGTACAACGTAAAATATAGCCAACAAAATGATGTAACACTGGTTAATGATTTCTGTTCCATCTATAACTTGGCATCAAATGCTGCAGACGTACAAAATCTGGCATAAAGCCCACAAAAGCCAACAGAAATCTCTCCTCTGGCTTCAGTTTACTTTGCAGTAGAAGCTGATTCTTTTGGGGTATCAAGTATACAATCATTTATTTTTTTAAATACCCAGGAGTTTTTCATCTTGCAGTGCTACAAATCTTGGCAGGTTTAAGATTTTTCTTTGTAAATATATCTAGTGCAGACTCAAGCATTTTTCAGATTAAGTTTCAAAACTTGGCCTGTGTATGACCATGTAGCATCTTGGGAAAGAAGAAAAATTATTTTAGAAATAGTAGAGAAAGTATATGTGAAACGCTTTGAAAATCAGCTCAGCTTTTCAGAGTGTAGGGGAAAAGACTTGTATTTATGGCCGATGAACGCCACTCCCCAATTCCTTTGCAGAAGCACGTTGTGTGCCTTTAGACTTACCACACATAAATTGGCACTGTCAGCATGGAAAATGCATTCCTGTTAGTTTTCACATCTTGCTTTTATATTTTTGTCAAGGGTCAGGAGCTCTACCTGGGGTCTAATTCTTCCCCTGCTCTGGGCTGTGCAGCTGTGGGGAGAGCAGATGTTGGCACTCGGGCCGGGTTGGGCAGGGCCGGGCACGCGGGTGCACTGCAGGGGGATCTTGTGTTTAGAACATTGGCAACTTCTGCACTGCTTTTCTAGCTTCCAAAATCCTGCCCAAAGGCTCACTGTTTTCATCTCACTTGTGGCTCTCCAGAGCTTTCCCACGCTAGGAAGGGCTGCAGGGTGGATGTCTGGAGTGCCCTGAGTGAGAGCCACAGGTGCTGCTGGCCCTTAGGTTTGGCATAATGCCCTGGGAAATACTTCACTTACTCAGGTTAAAACTTTAGCTCTCATTGAGACACTTAATTGTTTGGAAATACTCTAGTGTAAAGAAAAGCTAGTAATGTAAGGAAAAATACCTTCCCTATCCAAGGGATTTGGAAAGAAACTTCTGCAGATAAAATTTGAAGCGAAGGATTTAGTAGATTTGACTTCTTTTCACAGCTCTGAGCCCACTCCTTGGTGGAAGGAACCAGTGATTTCACTTTCTTGTGGTCCAGTTCCCCTGTACAGAATGGCGCCAAACTCAGCTCCTCGGACATAAGGTTAGTCTGCCTTGTTGGTTTAGGCTGTAAATTCTCACGTGCTCTGTGTCTGTGCACAAATGGACCCAGCCCACAGCCCCTGGCCCCTGCTGTCTCTGCTCTCATCTTCCTCTTGTAAGATGAAGAATGAGACATCCTGGAAGCTTCGTTTTGGAAAACCACATACGTTTGGAGTCTAAATCCCATCTGACTTGGTAAATAGATCCTATAAACAAGGTTTCTTTCTCAGATGAACCCAGTGGCTGTGTTCACTCCTGGGGCTATGTTTCCTTTGGGGCATTGATTTCAGCTGAGGGTTGGCTTGCAGGAAAATCGGAACAAAGGAGGGCTGGCGATGGCCTGGAGTTTTCTATCTGAGCTACAGTTCTTTGCATTTTCTGTGGTACCCAAGAAGCTTGTTTCCCCTTGTCCGTATTTCTGGAGCTGTGCCCGTTCAGGTGTCTGTTCCCGAGGGCTGCAGTGCTGGGGAGCAGGGGAAGCACAAGAGCTTGCCCAAGGAACATGGCTTGGCTGCTGTTCACCTGACCTTCCCAGCACTCTCGCCTGCCTCGGTCTCTCCCACCTTAACAAAGCACACTGCTTGCCGGACTGGTACAAGATACCTCTCTTTCAGAGTGCTGTTTGTTTGCTTATTAAAAAAATTGTAGTTTTGATAACAGGTTATAAAATCATTCCTGAAATAGGAACGTTTATTCTTATCCTATCAGTAGAAGTGTCTGACTAAGAGATTTGGAATCAGTCAAATGATTCATATTATGGGTAAATTTTATCACTTCTAGAGCAGGGAAGAAAGTAATTTCCATTTCTTTTTTAGTGCACTGTGAGCCAATTTGCTTTGAGGTTGATCTATAGGCTAAATTGTGGGGAGTCACGCTGCAGACTGTTTTGATAGAGAAGTGTGTGTGGGGAGAGTTAAAATGCTTACCCAAATGTTTAAACTCCTTTATTCTCTCATACCCTCGGTGCTGCATCTGACACCTTTTTATTTAATCAGTTCTCAGTGTCTCTCCTGCACCATTTTTCTTGCCTATCAAGTCATCAGAAAGGGTTTAATCATCATCTGATTATGGCTCTCCTTCCCAATGTCTTTACACAAAAAGGCACCCAGATCACAGAGTCACAGAATCACAGAAACGCCTGGGAAAGGACCTTAAAGCCCATCCAGTTCCACCCCTGCCATGGACAGGGACACCTTCCACTGTCCCAGGCTGCTCCAAGCCCCAGTGTCCAGCCTGGCCTTGGGCACTGCCAGGGATCCAGGGGTGGCACTGCTTCTCTGGGCACCCTGTGCCAGGGCCTGTCCACCCTCCCAGGGAACAATTCCTTCCCAATATCCCACCTAACCCTGCCCTCTGGCACTGGGAAGCCATTCCCTGGGTCCTGTCCCTCCATCTCCTTGCAAATTGTCTCTGCATCCTTCCTGTAGCTCCTTCAGGCCCTGCAAGGCCACACTGAGCTCACCCCAGAGCTTCTCCTCTCCAGGCTGAACAATCCCAGCTCCCCCAGCCTTTGCTCCCAGCAGAGCTGCTCCATCCCTCTGATCCCCCTGGTGCCTCCTCTGGGCTCGCTCCAGCAGGTGGACAGATGTTTATACAGATGTTTGTATATACTGCTGTTATACAGTGTTGCTGTGTGGACCTTCCACATCAATCCAAGCTATTCAGTGCTAACAGTCAGCTTTGCTTTTCAATCATCCTCTTTGAAAACTACTGCTTTCATTCTTGGAAGTGGTTGCATGCCAGGCCCCTACTTCAGCGTCGGAATTTTCCCCCCAGGAGCAGTGGGACACAGGCCTTCCCCAAATGAATGTAACAGAGATCCCCCTGTTTACAGGTACCTCCACACACCCTCTCTCCTGACCCCGCTGTCTGAAACTGCTCCTTCCATAACAAGTGCTTTTCAGAGACTGTTTTCATTTCAGTTAGGTGTGTTTGCTGACCATGTCAATTTTTGTTTAAAATGGTCCATATGTGCTGCTTGCAAGGCAACCACTTTGCTTATGGGTCTTAAGTTCAAGTGACAATAGAAAGGCAGTAAGGCTTAATAACTGATCCTCTTGGGAAATTAAAAAAAAAAAAAAGGGTTAAAATTAAAAACCTTATAGAATTCCATTCACTAGGGGTTTTTTTCCTACTGTTTTAAATAAATTACACTGCAAACCTCTTATTTGGGGGGGAGGAAGAAAAAGAGTTGGATCGGGAAAAAAATTAAAAATATTAATCAAGGGCGCAGAATTCATTACAAAAAAAAGTAATCAAAGTACTCTCAAGATGAGAGCAGGATAAAATGACAATATACAGCTGAGGAAAACCAGCTGGTTTTAAAAGAGTTTAAAAAAATGATAAAGCTGTATGTATATTATGGTTGTTTAATAACAAACCCCGATTTTGTACATAACTGGTTATAGCTTTTGTGATATTCCTGAGCTTGGCTGGATGCAGTGTGGAGTCTGGGTGGGGCAGATCCCAAGGGAAGGAAGCTGGACAGTTGGCAGGTGGGGGAGACATGGCAAACCTGTTTGTATCAGCTGCTTCTGGGGCAGGAGAGGAGAGAACCTGACCAATGCCAAGCCCTCTCACTGAAGCCTTGTGAATAAAACAGCAATCTCCTGGTTCTGTAATAAACCAAATTGCAGCCCCACTGCTGGATTTTCCTTGTCTGTGTGCTCCTGAGGGATGCAGGCTGTCAGCTGCCCTTTTCTCCCAGGGGTATTTCCCTGGACAGAAATGCAATGTGGAACTGTTCAAATGCTTGCCCGGGTGCTGGGATAACAAAGACACTTCACCAATAAAGGGAGTTGAACCTTTTCATCAGTTGCATGTAAATTCAGAAATAGGAGAGCATAGCCATTTCAGAAATGGCTCTCACACCATGTAACTGCTTCTTTAAATGTCTAAATCATTACAGTGCAGTCTGTGCTGAGAATATCTAACCTGTTTGCATTTCATTTGTTTATTTTGTCAGTATTTCAGAACTAAATCCAGGAACAGTTCTTTTATTTCAGCATACTAGCAGGTTCTCATACTACTGATAATAAATATTTTAAAAAACTGATATAGAAAAAAATTATTAAAGCTATTGTCCTTTAATTGAACAAATATCTAGTATTTTTTGGTTTGCTAAATGGAAGAAGTAAACTTTTTTTAATGTTATAAGCATAGACTTGTTAGTGTTCCTCAAGCACCAGACTCTAATGTCCATATCCTTCTTACCAAGGCGACAAATGGACTTGTTTGGTCCTTGTGGTTTTCCTGCCATTTCATTTATGACAGGGGAATCAATATTCTTTCAATTATAACTTGGTAATATACAAATGAGTATCACAGGGTACATATTTTGCATGGTAAACAATTCTGGAAGCCAAAAAAATTCTCTGTGCCTCTGTTCCAAAATTTTATACTACTTATAATTCTGTACATTAACCTTTTAATTCAGTATCAGCAAATTGCTTATGAGCCCCTTGAAAGCCAGTCCAGTTTAATAATATTAGATGACAAGAACTTTCATAAAAATTAACTTCAGTATCTTTCCTCATTAGTGAAGGCATGTCAGACATAAAGAATCTTGTAATTGCTCTGTAGGACTACTTTATATTTGTTTTTAATCAAGACATTTTAAAAATTAGTTCCTTTTGAAGGTTCACTGGTGGCAGTTATTGAATAGCTATTTAGGCCAGTGTTGTTATATTTCCTCCATTTAGCTGGGTAATTCACCAAACTGTGGAGACACTTCACTGCGTTCAGGGATTTGCAATTTAAATAATCTGTTTTTATTTAGGACATTTCCAACTTATTGCAAGCTCTTTGATCATCTGGATTTTGCTAGTGATAGTTTTACCATAGATTCTTTCATGTCTGAAAGAAAAGGTCTAAGAAAAAGACCTTCACAGTCACTTATTCGTTCCTTTCTTCTACCCAGGTGCACTCATGTTACTGATGGAGGAAACCCCAATGTTGCCTTCTTCTAAAATGCCGTGAAATTAACTCACCATAAAAAGTGCATTTAAAGAATTATCTCTATCAGTAAATAGGTTTTTTAATTTCACAGGAGACTGTAACAGATGTAACACATATAGATGCCTAGTTTTGGAAATTTGCCTGCCTTTGGAAGTTTGAGATTTTTTCCTGGGAGATGAATTTTCCTTGGTGGCTCCCAGCTGCCTGAACTCTCTTTTAGCAACTCCTCTCTATCCTTTTCTTTTGACACACTTTTGCTGCTTGCCATGTCCTGTCACTATGATACCAGAACATTATCTTGCTACCAAAACCCTTTTACTCAGGTAATATTTATATCAAATTTCCCTTTTCTCTGAATTCTCTTTCTCTTCTCCTCTTGCTGCTGTCGGGGAGCTGCTTTGTCAGAGAGGCTCCAGGCTAAGGTGCCATGGAAGGGCTGAAAGCTGCAGGGTGTGGGCAGTGGGGAGAAACAGAGTGAGAGAATGGAGAATCTCAACCCCACCTCATTAAAAAACTGCTTTTTGTACCATCAAGCTTGATGCTCCAGAGAAGTGAAAATCTTTGTTGTTTTAGATCAGTTTAAAAACTCTCAATTCTCAATTCTCTTTATGAAATCTGATTTTGGTTTTTTTTTGTGGTGATTTGGTTTGGTGGTTTGGTTTGGTTTGGTTTGGTTTGGTTTGGTTTGGTTTTTTGTTGGGCTTTTTGGGGTGGTTTTGTTTTGGTTTGGTTTTGTGATGTTTTTGGGTTGGGTTTTTTTTGTTTGTTTTGTTTTGGGGGTTTTGTTTTGTTTTGTTTACTGGAAAATGCAATGCTTCCATCACTCAAAAATGCAGCCCAACAGATCTTTCAGTCACTGCTGTCTCTGGTCTTTTGAGTGATTCACTGCTTCCTCTCTTCTCCTTGAATTATTGACTTACTACCTAACATATATCCCTTCAAATGGAAATTTGTATATACACAATTTCTATCTGTATAATAATGAAAAGAAATCTTACATTTTTGGGGTCTACTCCATTTCATCTCTTTTATTTCTAATCACTCCTGGTCCAGCCTTTATGACATTTATAACATTCTTTTACTTTTGAATTGAGTACTTTTGCGGTTGACCCAACAGAGATAAATATCACCCTATAGGGATCCAAGCAGATAAGAATTTCCATGACCCCTTTCATATCTGTAATACTGACAGGGGCTGCCTTTCCAAAGGGAAACTGTGATTCAATTTCTAAAACAAAGTATCTGCTCTTTAAACTGATTTAAGAGAAATGAGTCACTAAGAAAGGAATTAAATTAGTGGACCTTGCTGTTCTGTACTGGAATTAACTCCTTCCTTTTTGGCTAAGTACAAGATGATGGGAAGTGAGGAGGCACCTGCACTACAGTTTGTGATTTTTAACTGACAGACAAGGGGTTGGTAAGGATTTAATGGAATATCTTAATGCATCATGTTTTGTGTCACACTGAATTGTTTGTCATATTCTTGAATGGATTTTTAAATGTAATACAATAGAAGGGAAGTCAAGTTGTTGATAAATAGGAATGACATAATGTGGTAAAAATTAAAAATAAAGAGTAATGTATAGAAAGCTGAATACACACATCAAAGTGAATTAATAGACTTATTTTTGTTTTTCCTTCAGGAATAGGACAGCAATCTCTACCATTATCTCAAAAGATGGGTGAAGAGAAGACTGGGTTTTTGACTTTCCACATAAATGACTGTCATTAATACTATCCTTGTCAAAATTCATCATCAGCAGCTGTCCAGCCAGGTAGCAGAGGGAGCAGTTCATTCTTCTAAGAACCACTCCTAGAGTTAGGGGACACATAGGACATTCTCTAGTCCCTTTTATACTATTTGCAAAAAAAAATTTGTTTTGCTTATTTATAGGTACATTATGAGGAAAATGAAGGACCTGCTAAGTGTGCTGGATGATGTCTAACTCTTGACCACGCTCTTGGGCAGCTGCCAGTTCCAGTGTGGTGGCTGTGGTTTGAAGCCTTGTGGACAATGTTTGGCAGACTCAGACTCCAGGATGCATTGCTCCCGTGCTGCGGGGGGAATGTGGGGAGCACAGACCCCGGGGATGTGCTTGCACCAATACATTTGCTAACAGTCATTCCTCAAGGAGGTATTTCCTGGGTACACTAGGACAGTTCAAACTGTGTCAAACACTCACCCTCCTCTACCTAAAAATAAAATTTCTCTCTTGAATTTGGTTCTGTCATACTATGAAAACCAAGATCCAAATAATGCACGGAGCCCAAAGGACTTGCTTGTTTGTTGTGGGAGTTGCTCAGCTCCAGTGATGACAGGGAAATGTAAGAGTGAGTAAATGGATGGCTGTATAACAGACCTATTGGAAAAGAAAATGGAGAACAATAGGAACCCTTCCTTGGATTTGAATATCTGTAGTGTTTTAAGAGTTGATTGTAATGTTCATGCTATCAATGTGTTTCTTGGGAAAAAGGCAAGGACTGCAGGGAGGAGCACCAGGAGAAAGACTGTCCTGGGGTGATGTTATGATGTGGTATCCCACATCGCCTGCCCTATGCCCAGGCATGATCCTGTGCCTTTCTGAGCCTTTAAAACTGGGTGCAAGAGAAAGAAAAAAGCCAGGTGAACTTTTCAAAGCAGTTTGTGCTCCAAGGACACGGAGATAGCTGCCGCTGCTGCAGAGCGGAGCAAAGCACCTTCCGGCTTTTCCCAGCTCTTGGCTTCTTTGCTCAGAAGAGAGAGATGGAGAGTTAAACTCCTTTGTTTCCCTGGACTTTGGTTTCTTCTTCTTCTCTTCTGGAACTGTTCAGAACCCCAGAACATCAGAACCTCACCGGGAGACCTTACAGCGGCCCCAAGGGGCTCCCCCCATGCTGCACTCCACCTCTGGGGAGGAGAGAGACCACACCCAGAAAGGACTTTAAAATCTTCCCAGCTTTCTCTCCACAGTGAGAGGTTTTATTATTGAGCATTCTTATTCTTTTCCTGTGTGTTTGTTAAATAAATAGTTTTGTCCTTCACTTTCCTCTGAGGAATTTCTTCCCGAACCTGGTGGGGGAGGGGTGGCTGTAACTGGCCCTCTGAGAGAGGATGGTCAAATTCGGATGTTCCTCTGAATTTTGTCTCAAACTGGGACAAACACTTTCAGTGGGATGTACATGTGCACCTCACCTGCTGCTCTGGCATTTCGTTCATGCTCAGCAGTCCCACAGAGTTCCATGGAATTTGGAGAACTCCATTATGAAGCTGAAATCAGGGAATGAATAGATTGATCAAAGTACGTGTTGAAGCCTGGGAGATGTGAATCGCTGCAGGAAAATTTGGGCTAGTTTCTTGAGTTCAGATCTATTGGATTCCACTGTGACTCCAAGTATGGAAAATAATACTCAAAGCCTAAACCTAAAATCAAGGTCCTGCAAGGCAGAAATTTTCCCAAAGCGCTGAGCCTTTAGGACATAACTGGAGCATTCAGACATGAGCAGCTTGGAAGATAGTTTGATTTTAAAGCAACATAAATAAGGATTAAGGTACATAAATTTCCTGTCTCTAAAATGGGATTCTCAAGTGGCTTTATGAAGCTAAGAATATGTATAAGAAATCTATTTTATCATAAGCATATTTCCCTTACGGCATGTTTCCTGTATGATCTCTAGAAACAGTTCTATTTTTAGGTGTGTTATGTAAAATGCCTTACTGATGGCACATCTAAGCATTGCTAAAACCTCTCAAGTGCCTTAATAGGAATGATTTTAAGCATTTGTCTGGCTTAGTTGCAGCTACAAATAACTGAAATAAGAAGCCATTAGGAAGCTAGTCACACTTCCTTAAAATTGATACTAAGCTGTTCATAACGCATTCTGAACAAAATAACATTTTTTATTTGTTCATTATAGATTGTGCCTTAAGGAGAATGGATTTTATTGCAGTAAACTAAAATAGTTATGCACAAAATAAATACATGACAAAACAAGGAGGCAGAAGAAGAATTTTAAAGACCTGTATACTGTAGAGTGTGAAACGTTCTTCAAGTAATGAGACTGGCTTGGTTGATGTCCACGAGAAAATCTCAGTGGGAACCTGTAGTTACAAATGTCTTGGGGATGTGTGGGACTCTCAGAGAAATGGAAGTACTGGATTACAAGAAAATTAATATTTGACATGCATTTCGTGGTTACCTTCTATAGTTGTCTTTCAATTCTTTCCTCACTAATGCTTGTTATCAGCAGCAATGCAGACACAACTGCTCGGTGCTGACAAGCCCCCGAACACAAGGTGCATGTCTATGAAGACTGGATATACAAAACAAGACAAGCAGAGGCTTTTTCTGGTGTCTCAGTGTCCCTGCAGCAACAATATGACACCATTGTGCACTGCAAGTGCTGTGAAGATTTTAAAACTGAAATTCAGAAATATCAGAATGCCTTACTGAATTCTGTCGACAGGTGCTGCTGCCCTAATAGTTCCTGCAGTAATCTGAGTGCTCAGGTGCTCTTTTCTTCCTCTTGCCTAAGACCTTCCAGTCCTGCCTTTGTGCAAGCAGGTACTGCTCAGCCCAGCCCACACATGGCACATACCTCTCTCCTCATCCCTTCCTTATTAACCTTTAGTGACTCATCACTCACTTTTGCATGGCCACAGGATTACAACGTACTGGCTTTAGAAAAGCCCCCCCAGTAATTTTATATTTTAGCCAGTACAGGAATGTAAGGCTCTGCTGGCCAGATTAACTCTGTGCACTGTGGAACCCTGCTGGCAGTAGGGAAGGCTGTACTGTAGGAGTGCCTCTCCTGACAAGGTTGGACACTTTACCGTTGGTGACTGATCCTGAAGGTGTTCCCAGAAAATGAACAACATGGTACAGACCATTTACAGAGCAAAGAACTTTTGTTGTTAGCTCATCCTCCCAAGTGGTAAAACACACTCAATTAAGTACTGCTGGCTCTGCATGAGAATCCTAATTACTGCTCTATTCCTTGCCAGATAATGGAGTGACAAAATGCAAACCCCCAGACTGTGCTGTTTCTTGCTTGTTTCCCCAGCCTCTGAAGGACTCTTATGTTTAGATCTCATTACAGGTGCACACCAAAATTGAGGAAGTTCTTCAAAACTCTATAATGTGGACAGTTGTGTTTCATTTGAGGCAATTACAAAGTGGTAGGGTTTTCCTTCATTTCCTTTCCCAGGCCCAGAGGTTACACTTTCCTTTGGTAAAGCATTTACCAAGTACTGGGTTTCCTTTCAAATGCAGCATCTGTTTAGACCCAGAGCAGGTGGTGACAGCCACTCGTACCTGAAATGCTCATAGTACTCATATCATGTGGGACGTGGTGCAGCAACCATCCTGCTGTTTCTCTGCTCTAATAAATGAGGAACCTGTGGGTAAATTACAGCTTGTGGTGCATGATCACGGACATTGTAAATGGCTGCACCGCAGTTGTCTTAGCAACAGCCACAGCCCACAAGCTGAAGAACAGCTTCTTAACTCACAAGCAGATAAAGAGACACTGATGCTTTGTCTGCATATGGAAAAATGCATGCACATTGTAATAAGTGTTCTTCTCCCCGTCAGAATTAATTTATAGGGAAAGCTGGTGATAAATATGCATTTTCTCTGTTACATGACCAGCCTGCATTCTCATGCATTATGGGACACCGTAACCAAGAGGACATGTGCGCAGTAAACCCACAAAAAGCAAAATGCCCTTATGCTACCTGACTGAACAGGAATGTACTCTGTATATATCAAAAAAACCTTGCCAGAACCCTGCTGAATTGCCCCAGAGAGGGCTTGTCAGGATTGGACTCATTCACAGACGGCTGATCCAAAGGGAAGACCCCCTAACTGTTTCTGGCTTTGGATCAGAGCTGTGTGTATAAAATGAGCTTTGAGAATCCATTCCCTGTGAGTGAGACCCACTGAAATGAAATAATTTATACAGGCACCGAAAGTTGAATTATTCCGTTGCTTTCCTAACGCATTGTATGAGGCTGGCAGTATGAATGGGGCCTGGGAGCCGTGTCCCTGTGCCTGCTACAGCTTCGTGATACAGCAATGTCTGTTTGCTGTGCTTTTATCCTGCGCTGAAAGGACAGTGATTACTCCATCATGACAGGATAATTTTCAAAGATTTTACTGGGGATTATTAGTTTTACTGCTCTAATAAACATATAATTAAACAATGCCTCTGTATTATTGGATTCTAGTCTGCTTTGTACACAATGGATTTACAGCATGTCAGTAAATATTGGAACTGTGATGCAGTAATTAAGATTTACATAAACCTTCTCTGGGAGGAGAATGAAAGATTTTTACTGTGAGACTCCGCTGAAGTGGTTGGAAAGTATCCGTTTTGTTCAAGTATAGCAATATATAAAAGGTATAGTTTCGTTCAAGATTTCAGCCTTAAATATAGCACAGTCTGCACTTTGAGGGGATGGAAGTTTTTCTCCAAGTCAAGGCAGCACTCCCTGACATAAGCCAAGGCAAATGAACATCTAATCTTCAACCTAAGAGACAACCTTGAAGCAGGAGAACATATTTGGGAGCTCTCTTCCTCTACTAGGCTGTTACTGCTTTACTCAATTTGACACGCCCTGTATTGCCAAATGCTTTCCACCAAAGGACTGGAGCTGAGATGTTCAAACCTGACATTTGATTAAAAGCACAGCATCCTTCATTTGAAGTGGTGAACCTTTCTCAGGGGGGAAAAAAGAGATCCAAAAAGATATTAAATTGTCAATCAAACAGATAGGAGTTTAGAAACCATACTTTATTAAGTAGAGCAGACTTCAGGCTGCTCAGGGAACTAGTGAGTAAAATCCCCAGGGAAAATGCTGTGGCAGGTGCTGGGTCCATCAGTGCTGGTCACTTTTTAAACATCACCTCCTAAAGGCACTGGAGCAGCAATTCCCAGATGTCGGAAGTGAAGCAGGGGAGGCAGAAGGGTGGCTTGGCCGATCAGGAATCTCCTCTTGGATATTAAGCAAAAGAGGAAGGTAGACACCCAGTGGAAGCAAGTTCTGGTGCCATGGGAAGAATGCAGGGATGCTGCTCACCACCATGGGGAGAAAATCCATGCAGCCAAAGCTCAGTTGGAGTTGAAGTTGCTAGAAATGTGGGGGACAATAAAAAAGAGATTTTTCAAATATATTAATGGCAAAAGGAAGTGTAGAAATAACATTGTCTGGTTCCAGGATGAGGATAGTCACCTCACAAATAGGGACAGGGGCAAGGTAGAGGTGTTTAGTGTGTTCTTTCCTCTGTCTTCAACATGGATCCAAGGGCACTGAGACCAAGGGGGTCTCAGTGCCCTGAGCTGGCGGACCATGACTGTGACAGTGATCAACTCCCAGTCAACCCTGAAACTGTGTGGGATCTGCTGCTCCAGCTGGATCCCTGCAAATCTATAGGGCCTAACGGGATTCATCTAAGAATCCTCAAAGATCTGCTGATGTCATTGCAAAACCTTTCTTGATGATTTTTGAGCAGTCTTGGGAATCTGGGGAGGTCCCAGCTGACTGGAAGCTGATGAATGGTATCCTGATTTTCAAGAAAGGCAAGAAGGAGGATCCCAGAGACTACAGGACTGTTAGTCTGACTTCAGTGCCTGGTAAAATCACAGAAAAGATTATTCTGGGAGGTGTTGAGGTGCTGTGAGGACCACGCAGTCATCGGTCACAGCCAGCAGGGCTTCAGGAGGGGAAGGTCCTGCTTGTCAAACCTCATCTCCTGCAGCAGGGTAACCCACCTGGTTGATCAAGGGAAGCCAGTTGATGAAATCTTTTTGGACTTCAGCAAAGCTTTTGATAGCGTCTCTCCCAGGATCCTTCTGGACAAAATGCCCAGCGTTCAGCTGGGTAAACACGTCATGGGATGGGTGAGCAGCTGGCTCACGGGTCGGGCACAAAGGGTGACAGTGACTGGGGTGGCATCAGCCTGGGGGCCCGTCACCAGTGGGGTTCTGCAGGGCTCCATCCTCAGCCCTGTGCCTTCAACACCTTCATAAACAGCCTGGAGCCAGGACTCAAAGGAACACTAAGGAAGTTGGCTCGACACTAAATTGGGAGGAGCTGTTGACTGAGGGCAGAGAGGCCCTGCAGAGAGACCTCGACAAATGAGAGAGACGGGCAATCCCCAACCATGTGAAGTTTAACACGGGCAGATGCCAGATTCTGCACCTGGGATGGGGCACCCCTGGCTGTGTGGATGGACTGGGGAACGAGAGGCTGGAGAGCAGCTGCGGGAAGGGACCTGGGGGTCCTGGTCAATGGCCAGTTGGATCTGAGTCAGGAGTGCCCTGGCAGCCAGGAGGGACATCCCTGTCCTGGGGGCATCGGGCCCAGCATTGCCAGCCGGGCCAGGGAGGGGATTGTCCCACTCTGCTCTGGGCTGGGATGGCCTCACCTTGAGTGGTGGGGGCAGTTTTGGGCACCACAACACAAAAAAGACATGATGCCATTAGAGAGTCCAGGGGAGGCCACGAGGATGGGGAAGGGTCTGGAGGGGAAGCCCTCAATGAGAAGCAGCTCAGGGCACTTGGGGTGTTCAGCCTGGAAGAGACTGAGGTCAGACCTCATTGGGGTCTTCAACATCATCACAAGGGGCAGCTCTGATCTCTTCACCCTCCTGACCAGGGACAGGACCCCAGGGAGCGGCTGGAGCTGGGCCAGGGAGGTTTAGGTTGGGTATCAGGAAAAAGTTCTTCCCCCAGAGGGTGCTGGGCACTGCCCAGGCTCCAGGGAATGGGCACGGCCCCGAGGCTGCCAGAGCTCAGGAACAGTTCGGCAACGCTCTCAGGGATGCATGGGGTGGGATTGTTGGGGTGTCTGTGCAGGGCCGGGAGTTGGACTGGATGGTTCTGGTGGGTCCCTTCCAACTCAGCATATTCTGTGATTCTATGAATGTTGTGTGAAACTTAGAAAATGCAGCTCTTGACAGATGTAACGTGTCCAGACTCGTTTGTTTTAAGTACTAATCAGCCTGGCACAGTCCATTTCCTTGGCTGGGGAAAACACCTACGTGGTGCACTGGGTATGTGCATGTTGCAGTGTCATTTAGATTAGGTGATTATTTAACATAATATCACATGAGCTTCTCTGGAGAAAGGTTAGAAGAATGAGCCCCAGAAATATAAAATGATGAAACAACCTTTATCAGGGCATTGTTTTTGTGTAGCTGTAATGATTCTCCCTTTGAGGCTACTTGGGGGGAGTGGCTGAACTGAGGTGCTTTGCAGTGAGCATTTTCAGAGGTGCCACACTGATTCCCAGGGGGAGCAACCCTCACGAGGGTGAAGGACATTGAATAAGATGCCAGTGGGACAGCGGGAAGAGTCAGTTTTGTGTTTCCAGTCATAGCAGTGACAGCAAGCAGCTGCACAGTGTCTGTTCTCACCGAGTCACTGTCCCTGCTGTGTCCCTGCAGCCATGGGCCACACAGTTCTTTTACAAACAAGGTGGCTTATGTGGAGAAGAGACTTATACAAGTGTATATGTCCATACTGTTGAAGCCACTAGGCAGGATCAGGCAAAAGGAGCAAGAATTACACTTTTAGCAGCTTCATGGAATTGGCACCTGGGTAAGAAAGCCCAGCAAATGCCTCCGCTAAGGAAGGGGTCACTGTGAGCTCTCGTGCTCAGCTCAGTGACAGATAGCATGCAAGAATCTGCAAGAAAAAACGACTTAAAAAAATGCCCCAACTGCTAGAAAAGCTTCAGGCTGAACATCTCAGTTTTTCTGCCAATGAAGACACACAAATCTGTAGGAAACAAGGGTTTCATTAATGCTGGTGCTTACAAAACTGCTCCTGTTACCTAAGGCCAGGCTGGACAGACTGAGGGACAGAGAGGAAATTGTGTATTCAAGGAAATTATATTGCTTTAATTAAAATATTATCTTTGGAGACATTTGTTTTTAATAAGACATATGCACCAGGGATCTTTGAATTTACCTTTGGAACCAAATGATCTCCAGAAAGACATCATTCCCTATATGCAAGGTCTTAACTGTGTTGTCTCAGTGATCCCTTATTGCTGTTCATGGGAGTGAAATCACAACTATTTGTCAGGTTTTCCAGAATCAAGAATCTAAAATTAGATTTAGAATTGATGGCTGCTAATTGTTGTGCAGAGTTTAGTTCTTTTTCTTTGATGATCATTTTGAGATATGTATGCTCTCATTCCTGAGGTACTGCCTCTCACTGATAGTGGGTTCAGTATCAAACCTGTGAAACAGAAATGATTCTGGCAGGAGGAAAATGAGACTTTGAGTAAATATTAGGGAACATGAGACAGCACTTAGATTCATGTAATTTTGATTTCTGGATTGATTTCTGCAGAAACATCTACCCACCTAACTAGGCTTTTTCCTAAGGTAATTTGTGTTCTCTGTCAAACATTAACATCAGCATTAGAAGATAATTTAACTCTTATTTTTGTCAAATTAAGGTGCTTCAAATTTTTTTAATGGGTAGTGCTTTGCAAAATCCACAGAACAAATGATGTAAGTACTATATTATGCTAAAAATGTGAGGGTTGTACTAATTATACTATAGATTCAGGCCTTGGAGTTTTGCCATAGTTCCTTCTATAATACTGCTCTCCTGGGAACTGAATCATTTGGCACCTGGTTGCACTAATTACCATTGAAATTCAGAACCTTTAATACAGTGAAAATTCAAATATTTAACATGCAGTGATATTTACAGGATGAAAAGGTGGAATTTACACAGAAATGTGATATCCAATTTCTTTCATAATAATGCCAATAACTTAGAGCTAGCCCTTATTAATATTTAGTGCAGCAGTAAATGTAAGCAGCTGACACTGGAATGTTATGATTATGATCAATAATACCTTGGCCCTAGGTGAATTTTTGTGCTCCCGTTCATTCTTTGTGTAACTTGATGTGGGAGGGAAGGAAGCACTAATGAACCAGTTTATAAATATCCAAAATGCTGACCTGTTTCAGGAGATGTGAAAAGGAGATTATTGTAATGTCTAAATATAGGCAACGCTTTCCAACCCTATCAATAGTAAAGAGAATTATTTTCTACTTCTTAATTCCTAATAAGAATGAAAGAAATGCTTCTGGTGCTTCACGGCGTGCAAAACTATGAACTTCTTGATCAGTGTGGTGTTTTCAAGTGTAGTATTTATGTAGGAAACATATGAGATGTGTTTACACCAAGCCGTTTGCCCCTCAGCTGCCATCTCCATTACAAATTTACTTTTTGATGTTTGGATGGGAAGTGTTATTTTGCTTTATGAGCCTCCTGCAAATTTAGGGGAGAGTACTCTAACAGAGGCCAAAGCAGACGCTTGGTGTCAGGGAGAAAACCAGAGAGGAATTTGGGTTCCTGGATCTGGAGCACAGAGAAAGACATTCCCAAGTGTCTGACCTTTAACCAGCAATTTAGGTAAAATTCTTCTGACCTATTTTAGTTACTTCATCAACAAAATAGGTTTTTATTCACTTTTCTGAATGGTCCAGGTCTCTTAATTCTCCCTAAAAGCAATCTAAATGCTTTTGTCTATGATGAGCACATCTTTGGGTATCAATTCTTTCTCCAGCACATATAAACACCGACTTCTGAGTTCTTTGTGAAGTCACTAAGTATGTTACTAGGGATGATATCTATCTTAATGATTTTCGGGTTTAATCATCTGGATTAGCTATTTGTAGGAGGCTTCACTGTCACAGTTTTTCCCAAACTTTACACCTGCTTGTACTCGGCATTGTCCTTGTCTTACTAATCACTGGAATGGCCCCAGATCTTTTCTGTATATTGCATGACTCATTTCAGTGGGTCACCATTTGCTTACAAAACAGCCTCAGCAATTGGTGAAGATCTGTTTGTCACATAAACCCAAACTTGTCTTTTCCCAGAATTGCTGCCATCAGCACTACCTCTAGGTAAAACCACGAAAACTTGAATTTTTTCCTCTTAAAAATTATTTGGTATTTATACTAGGATCACTTTTTCAAAGGCATACCACTTTAAAGCTAATTCAGGTATTTGCATGTGCAATAGCTGACCCATTCTAATGACCCAAGTATTTCAGATGATTGCTTCATTGAAAAATTTGCCAAACCCTGGAAATACAGAGGGAGGGTTCCTAAATCTGTGCCCCACTGCTGTTCTGCAGCCTCCTTTGCAGTGGTTATGTGAGTGGCCCGAAGTGGCCTGACTGTGCAGTGCACACTCTGCCTGCTGTCACTGCGGCCTCGGTGGGGACAGTCACCCTGGCAGAACCTCAGTTCCCTGCCACCAGACAAAGACAAGGGCTCTTTTTTACCTCAGACAGGTAAAGAGGGCATCTTGCAGGTTTCCAGAAACTTGGTCATTGTGCTGCAGTCGTGAGGATCAGACAGGAACAGAACTTTTACCGCAGGAATTAGAGAAAAAATTCTCTTGTGGGAATTTGTGGGAATATAAACTGAATGTATCCTGGTTACTGATGCCTTCCGTCTCCCTGAGCAAGCAATGCTGGCAATCCAAATAAAAGCTGGTCACAAGGCGCCCTCAATCCTTAGCTCCAAACTCGAGAGAGAACCCGAGAGAGAACCTACTACAACACCAGTGCATGGGGGGAGCAGGGCTGGACAGCACTTCAGATTCTGAGTACAGCTCAATTTCAGACCTTACATTGAAGAAAAGTCCTTTCCCTGGGCATGAGCTGAATAAGTATGTATTTATTTCAACATAAATACATGTAAATAATTGCTATTCACAGTTAACAGTAGTGGCGTAGATCCTGCTGACGTAGTGCTGCTTCTGAATAAATCTTCAAGAGAAAAGTCAACAGAAAACTGATGGGATTTAATGAGTGAGCTGTGCCAGACAGACTGTAAAACTATTTGTCTACTGTGCACATACAGCCTTACCCCAATCACTTCTTCACCAAAAATATTCATAAATATGCTCTTCCCACATTCCAAATAATAGTATGCATCCACATAAAGACTAAGGACATCAGGCATTAAATGTCCTTTAGCTGCCAAGGGCAGTTTTGTTGGTTTTTTTAAAAAAGCAATTTCTTAAGAAATATTTGTGCTGTCTCATAGCAGAAAAAGAATTAGTTGAACAGCTAATCAAACAAGTGTCCTGGAGCAGACTGTGCAGTGGTGAGGCTTTAGGTGAGCCAGGGAACCACGAGGTGCTGGCACTCTCACCAGTGATAGCACCACCATGCTTCGTACTGTTGCTTAACCTGGAATTTTTGCAGGACTTCTGTTTTTAGCACTAATGATAAGGAGCGAAATGCTAAATCCCAGGTATTTTTAAATGTATATAAGGTTCAAATTCAGCATTTGAGCATGGTAACTACACATCACTGACTTCCTGCTGTCTCCTGACAAACTGGAGCATCTGCCTATAGTTACTCATGTATTTGATGCTCTGTCACTTTGTTCTCCTTTGGCTTCCCCAGGCTAGATTAATTGGATGGCTCTGAAGCATTTGGGGAGTATTTTGGCTTTTGAAAATGTTCCCCTTTTCAGGCTGCTTTCCAACCTTTTCTCCCCTGCTTAATGACCCATTCAAAAAAATTACCAATGAAATTCTTAGACTAGATTTACATAAGATCATTAGAGTATTCCAACTCCTTTACTTTAAAATATTCATGGCAGTCTCACATTGTTGGCTTCACAAAACCAATTTCAGGCAAACCTCCCATCAGCTTCACTGAAGGACAGCGGGGTAGAGCTTTAATTGTCAAAAACTTGCAAGCTTCAGCTTCAGTGGCTGTTCTTCACATTAAGCACCAATTCTGACAGTGCTTCACTGCACATTCTGCTCACTCTGGAGTTGGGGAGAGGCAGGTTAGATGCTTTTTATTGTCCCCCATTTTTGAGAACAAATTTGGTGACTTAAATCTCAGCCTATGAATACTTTTCTGTATTACTTTTTGTATTTCTATTTCTGTATTACTTTTACCTGCGTGTAAAACTTCACTCAATTTGCAGCTTGAAAAGGAAAGCACTGAATTAAAAACTGTGCAAATTTGTGGCTTACTGGTCTAGTAAACCATTTGCTTTGGACAATTTTAGAATGGAAAGAGGTGCTGTCCTGTGAAAGGGTGCCTTGATTTGTCCACAGAGATGGTAGGAAATGTTTACATAGGAGCTGCCTCTTAGCTTAAGCAGGGAAGTTCTGTTCAGGACTAGTTCAGTGTTTCAGGGGAGTAGTGGGGACATCATCTTGTTCTGCAGGGTGGCAGTGAGGGCAAACTCAACACGTGGGTTTAGAAGGCTCACTCAGGGGTCACAGCAGCAGAGCAGGAGAATTTGAACTCTCTGCTTTTGACAAAAAACTTTGTGTTGAGCTCCTGCACTCTACACAGACGGAAGCCTGCAGCAGCTGCCTGTGGTAGCAAACCTGCTGCGGGCATCCCTGGGGAAGAGCACTTAACTCGGGCCCTGCTCCTTGGGGTGTGTGCCAGCTCAGCAGCACACAGGGCCTCCAGTTCCCTCTTTCCACTTCACCTGCTTCTGCTGTTTGTGCCCAGTGAGTCCGGATGCAGAAATGCCTTGTTTAATATTGTCCAGTCCTTCTTATTCCACTATTCCTGGCTTCATGAACAACCCCAGATGCAAGGAAAAGCCTCCAGAGAACAGTATGATGTAAAATGTCCCACCATCTTAAAAATTTATTGCTGAAGAAACTGTGCTTGCATATATTTTTAAAATGGAAATGAATAATTTAAGGCTGTTTAAAATATATGAATGTAACTTTAATTAATCTGGTTTTTGTGTACATTGCTTGGCAAATAAAATTTGTCTCAAGGGGCTCTGTTTTGTTAACAATACTCACTTCCCCTTTCTTTTTTTACTACCCCAGAAGCAATTTTTGAAGAGCTTTTCATAACATTTCCATAAAGCTGAAGCCTTCCCTTCATCCTGCCCCCATACCCGTGCATTTCAAAGCAAACAGGGACTCCTGGCTGTGCCAAAGGCAGGTGAAGGAGAGACCTGCCTCAGCCACTGCCTGGGACATGGCAATTCAGGGGGGGCACAGGCACCCAGCCCTGCTGGTGTGGCCAGGGCTGTCCCCTGGGGTGACTGGGGAGTCACTCTGCAGGTAATGCCCAGACTGCTGGCAGCTGGGAGAGGGCAGTGGGCAGTGGGCAAGCTGTGCTGGATGAGTAACTGGCTGCAGAATGGGCAGGGGCAGCTTTGGAAATGATGCAAGTATCTGTGTTTGTGGCTTTTTCTAAGGAAGTGTGCTGTATACTCTGCCCTAGGTAGCTGACAAAACATATTTTAATGTGTTTGGTAATGAATGATACCTTGATAAGAGATTGGTCAGTCTTTTCAACCTCCTGTCTGGTTTCTACGGGTGTGAATTATCAGGCTGAACTTGCCTTACAAGGTCCAATGAGCGTAGGTGCTGCCCTCAAACTCAGCTGCAACAGTTTCCTTTTTATGGAAAGAATTAAATACCATTTGAGTCAGAATGTGTGGCTGACAAGGTTGTGCAAAATTCAGGCTGAACCTCCTGTTGTGTTCAATTTGGTACCAGGACAGGATCTTAGGTCATCTGTATTCCAGGTGAATGCCACACCTGTGAGGCCAGGGAGCCTTCCAGCTGTCTCTTCTCCTAAAGTTGGGATTTGGGGTCAAATAAAAAAAGTGGGTCTTCCAGTGTTTGTGGTAAGTGAAAGCAGCAGCTTACCTACTCTAGTTCTATCTCCTGTGGTAATTAAAATTAGGAAAAAACTTGGCTAAAAACTTAAAACTCATCTAAGGTATAAAATCTGATAATTGATTTGGCTTCACAGAGGGGAGGCCCAGCATTACCTCTTTGCCTCATGAGGCATTATGGATTTCAGCACGTTAACCTTCACCACCCTCGTGTTTCTGTGCAGAGCTTGTGAGCCCTGGAGGGGGTGACGGGCAGGGCAGGGCTGGCAGGGCAGGGCTGGCAGGATGGGAGCCCTGGTGCCGTGGGCAGCAGGGGCTGCAGCAGTTGAGGACAGAGCCCAGTTTTGTTCCTCTCCCTGGAAATCTTGAGCGCAATCCTATCAGTGGTTCCTCTAAACAACTCATGTTTTTTTCTGTGTGAGTGGAGAGCAGCAGGATGAAAATACTGTTTTATGCTTTTGATAAATTGCTCTGTTTCTCCTCTACCTGGATTTAGCAGTGCAATGAATTCAGCTGCTCTCAAAGACAGCCCCATACTGAGAGGTATCTGTTCCATTTTATCCTAGCAACTCAAAGGTATGGGTATTTTCATATACCTTTAAATTTAATTTTCCATCTGCCTGGTATTTGGGCTGATCCCTATCCTGGTTTTAAGGACATCATTCAAGAACCTCCACATTTTGCACATTGCAACTGTTTTTGGAAACCAGGTAGCAGAGGTAGGGTAGGAAAATGCTGAGTTACAGGTACCACCAAGGATTCAAAATCCTAAATTTAATGGATTAGCCTATACTTGACAGTGATAATGTTTCTGCTCTATAGTTAACTTAAGGTAACATTAGGGCCTTAGAAACTAATTCTGGCAATTTTTGAAGTACTTTCATCTAGCTGCGTATTGTTTGATAGTATCTGATGAATGAGGCTATTAGATCAGCTGAGTGCAAGAGTCACTATAAATGACTGCAGAAGAGGTATTTTTGATGCCATCTGCATATAACCTGGTATTAAGGTGAAAGCAAAAATAAGCTTATCTATAGATCACTAGGCAGGAAATTATTAACTGTCAATCATGTGTCCCAGGTTGATGCTCAGACACCCCATCTTTGCACAAAGTCTGACTTATTACTGATTTATTTAGCATTTTGATATTAGCAAACACGTATGTCTAAAAGAAGTGGTCCAAAAGGTAAACACAGAGGTTTTTATAGATGACATAGGGCAGGCAAATGGTCTTGGCTAACAGAGCACACCTGACTGACACTGCATATCTGAAATGAAACCATATGGTAGGACTGCTGGGGTTTTGTTACGAATAAATAAATAATTCCCTTTCAGAAGCAATATCTTCTAGCACCAAGCCAGAAGGAACATTTTGTTATAAAGCTGGTTAACTTGAACAGTGTGCCCTGCACTCTGAAAAATGCACAACCAATTCTTTGTATCAAACGGGGTTTGACATGTGGAGCAGTAATATTTGGCATTATTTGGTAGTTTACCCATTTTAACATTAGAAGTTAAAACTATTTAGGGAACTTAAACAGTGAGCTATCAGAAGACAATTATCCATCAGGGAGCACGGTGGAAAAATCAAAATGATTCATTTATAATATTATTTAATAAAATTAATTCTAAGCCAAGTGTGACAATTGCCAACATCTCATCCTCCCATGTAGCACTGACTTGTAAACTATAATCACATCTGTTGTATTAGTATTTGTAATAACTATGCTTGTGATAAATGATCAGATCAAATTTTAATAGCTTTCCTAATGTTCACAAGAACAATTGCATAATGAGGTTACCTTCTCTTAAATTTATTGTGTGAAAATGTTGCATGCAGCATACAGCCAAAAGTCAGCTCCTGGCAGAACAATTTTCCAAAGAACTACTCACAGAAAAACTTCCCTAGTGAAAGAGGCAAGGACTAAGAGCAAGATGTATTCCAGCATGTTCCAGGCAGGAGCTTATTTAGAGGTTTTTTACTGCAGCTCAGGTTACGTGGTCTATGTCAAAAGCAAAGTAAAACAATAGCAAAATCAAGTCAGAATAACAAAAAAAGTAATGACTCCTGATCTTCTGTATACTCAAAGCATCCCTTCTTGCACTGCCAAAAACTTTTTGCACTATATATTCTGTCTATACTATTAATGCCTCCATTATTTAAAATGAAATCATACCTGAAATATATCACAGGACCAAAAGTCATACCTGAAATAAATCACAGGACCATGTCTTCAGGAAGGTCTCTGAATTTGCTAAGTCTTTTATGTATCTTTAACAAGAGTAGGATGGGAGTCTCTCCTGTGAAGTGAGGTTCCACCTGCACTGAGCACAGAGGTAGGTACTGCACAGGATACCCCGGAATGTCACGATGGCTTTAGAAAATGTGGCTGTCACCAATGCTGACCAGCAGGACCTTCATGTGCATTTTACTTCCAAATAACACAGGATTCACTTATTTTGGGTGTTGTTTGATTTTCTGTAACATACAAAATTTGCAACCACATTTCCTAAGTATTTCAAACTTAATTCCCTCTGGGCCATTTTAGTCCTTGTCAGAGACTGCGATAATGTGAAGAAAGGCCCATTTGGAGCTGTCCTGTAGCAAGGCTGTGGCTCGGGTGAGACCTTCCCTAGCACACATTGCCTCAGAGGATCCTGCCTCACCCTTGGTGCAGAGAAAATGAACAGGGACAGCTGTGTGCACTCAGTGGGGCAGGTTCTGATCCCTGTTAGACCAGTTTATGTCTAGTTATTCATACTGGTCTAAAAAAGATTACAGTCTGGTGCTTGATCTACTCTGTGCAGTACTAGAAGCTGAATTACCTGATAATTTGGGACCTACTATTTTTGTCACAGAAAATCTGTACAAATGGTGTGTTTTTAGTCTGGCAATTCAGTCCTGTGTTATTTAGGGGCTGCAGTAATACTATGACAAAGTATAGGAACAAAGATCAACAGTTGATGCTTGAACTCTGCAGTGAACCCACTTTCTATAATCCTGGAAATATGTGCTTCTTTATGATGTTACATTCAGAAAAGCCAGTCAAACGAGGACGTGTGCTGAAAAAAAAAAGCTCAGGTAGAAAGAAAAGGAAATCATCCTGGGTTTCCAAAGCATACTCTAAAATGCTGGGAAATAGTCAATGTTACATTTTTCTGGTGCAGGTCAAATATAGTAACTAAATACATGTACTAGTTTGAAAGCAAACTAGTGAGACACTCCAAGTCAAAAATACAATTTAATAGGAAAGATAAAATAAATGCAATAGTTCAAAAAAGAACAACCCACTGATAGAGTCAGAGCACAAACCTGACCCCCTGACGGTCAGGGTGTTGGTAACAGTCCAATTAAATGGTGACTGCAGTCCTCCTGGAGTGATGGTTCTGTGGAAGGGTCTGGTCTTCCTCTGAAGGTCCAGCAGTGATGTAGGAGGGTCTGGTCTTCCTCTGGGAATCCAGTGGAAAAGGCTGCTCCTGCTGACACCCTGCTGGGCAGGGTGGTGGTAGCAATCCAATTTGGTGATAGCTGCTATTCTCTTGAAGTGGTAGATGTGGTTCTGTTGAAGCAGTGATCTTGTAGAAAAGGTCTGGTCCTCCTCGGAAAGTCCAGTGGTGGTTGTGTAGCTCTTGTCCTCTGGGATCCCAGTAGGTAAGTCTGCCCCTGCTGTTCCAGGCCCCAGATTTTATCCAGGTGGGAATGCTTGGTTCCTTCCCCCTGGGCGAAGCATCTCACAATGGGATGGTGAGTCATGGGGCAAGGCACTGATGGGCCATTAACAGGAGATAGTCCAGGTGCAGGTTATCTCTAAGTCATGCAGCAAGGCATTGTTGGGCCCATTAACAGGAGATAGTCCCGAGGGAGGAGGCAAGGAACATTGCTACACCTGGTCTCAACAGCTCATGGTAATAGAATGTAACCCAGGAAAATACAACATAAAATATATTTATTATATGGATTCTTCAAACATATACCTGGCTCAAGACATTAAGATGATGGGAAAACTGTGAAGGTAGGATTGACTTAGAGGCTGCACAGTAGCAAGAAGAAATCTTGCAGTGACCAAAGGAGGACAGAGCAGGAAATTCAGGATAGCAAATGCCAGTGCTTGCCTGTGGGTAGGACCAGGCATGGCACTGCCACTCCCCCACTGTCCAGGACACCGCCACATGTCTGTGCCCTGGCACCTGAGCAAATGAAGGCGGTTATAATTTATCAACCTGCTGATTAAATCCATTCAGCTCTAATGAATTCAACAAAAGGGACAAAAGACCCCTCGCTCTTTCTCTAGAGTTTGATTTGTGAATGTGTGTGTGCACATGCAAAATACAGATACACAGATATACACATGGCTTTCACACTCATGGATATAACATGCTGCAGTAAATTGCGTAGCCTGCTGGTAAATCTGTTTATCATCAATTTCCCTGAGGCCCCACTCGTCTCTTAAGGACTTATTTTTACTTTCCAAACCACTGAACTGCTCTGACTAACCAACCTCATTTAAATTAATCTGACAGATGTGAAAATTTCTTGCTTTTTGCAGCCCCAAACCCAGCTCAGTTGTGCCAGAGCAGCTTCTTTATACACTTTGAATGCTATGAAAAAACCCACTGATATCCTAGAGTAGGGCAAGCTGGCAAACCTGATGTCCTTGGGGTGGTCCCTTTGGCATGCCTACACTGAGCCCAGTAAAACACTGGGCTCTGGCCAGGCTTGCTCTTTCACCTCAGCTCCAGTCTGGCACAGGGATGGCCAGGACAGGAGCATTCTCTGTAGATTAATGCATCAGCAAGCAGTCTGGGCTGCCAGTTTTGGGGCACAATAGAGTAATTTATAATTTCTGGCCCTGCTGCTCTAGCTGTCGGGGGAGTGCAGCAATATTCCAAGGCTGGGGCTGCTTTTCAGATTGAGTGGTCAGATGGAAACAGACCAGATGCACTGGTGGGGAGCATTGGAGGCTTAAAAGAAATAGAGGCTATTGCTATGGAAGAACTAGAAAGGAGAAGAAGGTACACGGAAAACATCAGAAGGGGGGAAGCAATTGCCCGACATCAATAGGTTGAAATCTGCTGTGGTTTACGTGCTCATCTGACAAGCCTGTCCCTGCAGCAGGGTTTGCTGTGGAGGAGGGCAACATTCTGCTGCTAACAGCCAAGGAAGTTCCTTGGCTTACTCTTCTGTCTTACTCTTCCTTACTCTTCTGTCTTTTGCTCAGTGATGCCAAAAATCCCAGAATTAAACTCTGTTGCATTACTTATCAACCAGATTCTCCTGGAATTTCACAGTTGGGAGTGCTGGCACCGTGCCAGGTGGCGCCAGCTCTGTTTCCTTTGGGAAGGGATGGGAAACGATTGATCAGCGCTGAAAGCCTTTGCCTGCACTTCAGGATTGCTTGTTACACCTTTGGGAGTGCAGTCCTGTTAACTGAGCTACCTCATGCTTGTTTGTACATGAATTCAGAGTACCTAAACAAAATACTTAATATTTCTGGGTTTTGGCGTCCTCCAGATGGACAGAGGGAGGTTTGTGATGCACAAGCACCAGAACTAGAATCAAGAAGAGAAAGCATGCTATCAGCACTATCATCAGTCATCTGATGAAGCTTTTACATAATTTGAGTATTCTGTTAGTTTCTGATCAGAGTTTTCCTGTGTCCTAAGTTTGGACTGACTCTCAGGCCTTTGACTTAGAGATGCAAAGAAATTGTCTTCAGTGAGAGCAGAGGGTCATCTGTGAGTAACTTTCAACAAGGAGATCAGAAGGCAAATCTCTAACACCAACACTGTCCCCTTCCTAGCAGCAATGCCACTTGTTCAGCAGAACATACGCCTGATTCCAGCAGCTTAAAAAGAAACCAAGAAATTGCCTCTTCCCCTTCCCCCAGCTATTTTTTTTTAATCTGCTGTATCACTTAATTTTTGGGGAAAATAAAAAGAGAATAAAAAAAGCAGCCCAACTAGACATTCTGAGCATGGAGAGTTTTAAAGAATAGTTCTAAGTTTAGCAGCTAAACAACAAGATCTCACAAGGCAGTCCTGGTAACTGCAGTCACATGGTGCTCATCTTCACTTATTCCTCAGCTTCAGAGAAGACCAGATGCAAAATAATCTGGTTATCATAAATAACTAGTTCAAGATGGAGAATTTCTGGCTTTATCTACCCCCATGGTTCAAGAAAAAGTTGTATAATCTGAAAATACTTAAAAAAAAAAGATTAACAAAACCCCAGGAACACAAGATGGCTTTGTGCTGGCAGTACAAAACTGGAATTGTGGGGTTCTTGATACTCTCTCTTGACAAATCCCACCAAATGATGGAGTTTTCTTCCTTCACTGGTAATATGGGGACACTCACAGCATGTTTGGAGGCTTAATTAATATTTGTAAATCACTTTGAATCTCAGATTGGAAGTGCTGTTAGCACGTAGTATTGATATTAATTATTAAAACAGAATCGGGCTCTGTGGATGTCTCACAGCTGGCACCTGCAAACCCAGGGATTTTGGATGGCTGTTCCCTAAAATAAATTTTGCTTGACAGAACAGGAAGTTTTAAAGTTGATTGTTTGACAAGGATGGGCTTTGGAGAAATATTCATGGACTAAGAACAGATTTTCACTCAGTGGACTTACAGAAAACTTCTAAAGGTTTCTAGGGATTTGGGACATCACTGTGTAACTGAGCCAGTTACACATGAAATCCCTGAGTACACTCCAAAACCATACTGATGTGAGACATTTCTCTTTGTGCTGCTGCCCTGAGTTGATCTACTCTAAGAGACATTTCTGTAACCAGCATGGAGAGAAGTCTGTAAGGTCTATGTTCCTTTGAAGCCAAATAAATTTAAATATATAATGCATTTTTAAAGCCTTCTGCATTTTTTTGGTGGTTTTTTGTTTGTTGTTGTTGTTGTTGTTTTGGGGGCTTTTTGGGGGTGGGACAGCATTAGATTTTTTTCTATTTTCAAAATTGTGGGGAACTCTAAAAGCTGGATTGTGCTTCTTGTAATAGGTATTGTATTGGTGTTAAATTGGGAGAAGAATGACACAATGAAGATGTATTTCAAAAGGAAGGTTTCATTTGGATATACAAAAATATATTTCAGTGTTCGTTTCGATATGGCTCATGAGTTTTAATGCAACTGTTAAAAAAGTCTTTTACAGTCTTTTAAAAGTTTAGGTTTTGTTTATTGACGCATATTGCACAAAACAAGAGAGAACTGATGGGTTTCAGTGTTTACCTTGTGCCTTAGGTTCTCCTGGTACGAGCTGGGGACAAATATTATTTCACATCCACTGCAGATGCTTGTTTGGAGGGTGTTTTCAGCTGTTTGGCTATTTCAAACTCATATTGAAGAAGAACACTTTTAACAATCTCTTTTTCTCTGTAATTCGTGATCTGTTGAGAAACATTCTTCTGCTAAGCAGAGGACAGAAGGGAATGAATCTGTGCTCTGCAGCCCCTCCATGGGAGCTGAGGCTGAGTAGTGGCTTCTGTGGCCAGAACCTGCACTTTGCACCCCTAGCACAGTAAGAACAATTAATAAATACTTTGTAGTGAGATATGAAATGTTCACAGCTGCTGCTCAAAGCCTGCAGTTGTTTGTTTGGCTAGGAATATTTTGCTGTTCAGTTCTATGGCAGTAGTACTAATGGACAGAAATTCAAACATTATTATCCAAGTAACTGTTATGCAGATTTCTCCCCCTTTTTTTTTAAATTTTTGAAACTATCCCCTGAGCAACTTCCTGACACCAGAGCCTTCTAACATCTCTAAATGTTGCTGACTGAAAAAACAAACAACACTGTCACATTTGGAAAGTCAAAGCAGAAGTGTCTCATTTGTAGAGCGATTCATTTCGATTTTCATCTTGCTGCTGTCACTGAGGATACATGAACAACAGCAGCTGGTATTGTCAGGAGACCTAAGCAGACCTGTTTTGTTGGCTGACTTGACAGCTGTTCCATGAAAGAGATTCATGCTCACAAAATCAGAAAAGTATGAAGACCACATTTTCTTCTTAACCCTTTCTTGCCTCACTGTACCTGTGTTATACTTTCATAAAAAAATCAAAGGGAAGGATCAGGTTTCTGTGGAAAATAGCAGAGAGACTTGGTTTAGCAAACTGCCACATGTATCTGATGTAGCACTCCCTGAAGCAGTGTCTTTGATGTTGTTTGGGTCTGCACAGCTGCCTGGGGAAATTAAACACAGGGGTCTGATTCCCCTGTTACCACAAGCAGCACACAGTAGGAAAGAAGTTTACATTATTTTCTGAATAATTCATTTCTCAGGAAACCTGGATCCTTTCTTTAGATCAGCAAATATTTAAATGTTTTTAAAAGTGTACTTTCTTCAAGTTTTCTGCTTCCTTTAGCTTTGAAAGAAACATATTATTTTTAGCAGGTATTATTGCCACATGTTTGCGTTTTCTAAAGAGTAAGGATTTCCTATAATAGTGGGCTGAACTTGGCTGTTCTGAGGTAGAGTTCCTAATACAGCATCTGTCTGCATGCTCAGCCCTTGATCACATATAAATGTGATTTATGCAGCAGAAGAGTTTGTCTCACAGTTATGTAGAGGAGAGGAACTTTAATACCCGGTTGTTTAATAGGAGTGGTGCTGATGGCCCTGCACTAACATGCACTGGTGACACTGTTCCCTTCAGCTCCTGCTGCAAAGCTCTGCGAGTTCATCATACCATACCAGGAGGTGGTGTGGCTGTGAATTGTTACAGCCAATGGGAAATAAAACACCGTGGAAATGAATCTCCATGAGAAAGTCAAACTTGATATAAAGCTGTGCTCCATCACAAATATAAATGCCTTGGCAATTACACTAGAAGGATGCCAGGTTTCAGGAGTGTTTAGTTAGGGCTGGGGAGTTTGGTTCAGACTACACTGAAAAAAAAAGTAAAATAACTGGAATGCGTGAATCAAACTAGGGCTGCTCCTTCCAGTCAGCCCCTCGCGGGGTGAGGTGACTGGTTTGGTCTGCAATCACTTCTCTGTGCTTAGGATCAGTCATTTGAAATGAATCACCTATTTACCTGGGACCGGTGTCTTGCACTGCCTCTATGTAAGTCTCATCTAATTATTTCAATAATTATAGATACTCTGTTAAGGGTGAAGCTTAGGAAAGCTCCTTGAGATCGTGTGCAGAGATTTAGTTGGCTCTGTAGGGTTTTCTTGCACTTGGACATGTGTTAACTGTGGCATTTGCCTTGTGGACATGAAAACAAGCCTCGCTGTACTTTTTCTACCAATGTGAACGTAAGCAGGGGCTCTGCAGGGCAGCAATGAGATCCAGCTGCCTCACCCAGGGAAGCACAGAGGCACTTTACTCATTGAGTGTTACCACTAAAAGCCGTGCACAGGACTGTGCTGTTAGCAAATACTGCTTCCATTAGGATGTGTTTACAGAACAAGTCTATTAAATATGTATTCAACACTTCTCTGGCACGTGCAGACACTTGTATGGAGGCGCAGGTAACACTTGTGTGAAATAATGCTCAGCAGTCAGGAACCTTTTGCTCGTGAGCCACTGAAGCCATGTTAAATACAGCCTTGCTTTTTACAGAACATTTTCTGTGGCTTGTACAGCTGCTCCCAAAAACACACTCAAACAGAAGAGCTCAAACTGATTGAATGACTCTGGGGGGGCTCCTGCTGTACTCAGCAATGTCATGCTTCTGCTGCTTTCTAAGACATGAGAAAGAAATGACAAAGGGCTCTCTCAGATGGGGCTGTGCCACTTTCTTACCTGCCCACAACAACAAACCTGATGTTCACGATTATCTGGAGGCTGCAGCCAGGAGTATTTGTACTGTAGACATAAACAAGAGCCCTCATCTTTTCTCTCTGATGACCAAGCAAGCACAATCTATGAGTAGTTGCTTCTCATTACAAGCCTTATCCTGAAAAGTGCTGCTGACCGCCTGAGACCTTTTATTTATTGGCTTGTTTAGGACATGCGGTGAATTTAAGCAGTGAATGTATGTGTTCAGATGTAGTGCTGTATTATCTAATTATCTGCCATGTAGGACCTCACAGCGAGGCTGAAATATGAGGGACACAGAAGCAAAACTGCAGGTTGTTTTAGAAATCTGTCTTTTCGAAGCAAGCCTCAGCTTAGTTTACCAGAACTGCTGCTACTTACAGAAGTCATTCACCTGACTTTTTTTTAAAGTGTGTAAGCAAAACTAATTAATTACTTCAAGCTCAGCATGCATGGAAGTGCTTTGCTGGATACAGACCTGCAGTCAACTATTATCAACTTTAATTACCAAATGCTGTGCTTTTTTATCTCCGTTTAAGTGCTCATCCCAGTTTTTTCAGCCCAAAGGCTCCTGGGCCAGTTTATGTGTTGACACCTTAATGACCACGTATCCATAATAAGTTTTTCACAACCCGGGAATTTCAGTAGAGGGAGGGAATGGTCTGGCTGTATTGTACCACAGCACACTCTTTATTTTCTGGGCCGTGCTATCTTTCTGCCATTCAAACACAGTCCTGACTGTGTTGTTCTTAAGCGTGATGTGCCAAGAGCCCCCGCACCCCACACCCACCAGATGTGTGCACAGGAATTGGTGCAGTCCTTGCTTTACACGTTGGGCACAATGAAGGACCTGATTGTCTTACTGAGACTGTAATATTCCTTAGCAATGGAGTCTAGATGTTTTAAACCAGTCTGCCTCCTCCAACTCCTTTTTAATTAATAAATTATAACTTAATTAATTATGTGATTTTATCCCATTTCCTCCTAAAAGCAATCCTACTGAGATTTTAACATGTGATTACAGTGAAGTCTAGGTGTTTTAAACAAAGCCACCCCTTCCAACTCCTTACTCTATAATTAAAAAATTATGAACTGATTAATTACACTTTTCATATCCTCCCTGTCATATGCCTCTTACATTCTGACAGATAGTTTGGAGCTGAGCACATGAATTTTTATAATCTGTTATGGAATGACTGTAGAATTACTATTAAGAAATAGTTCGAATCTGGGTCTCTTTCCTTGAGAATATGATTTACTCAGGAAGAGCTATCATATTATTTGATTTACATAGTATGAATTTAGGTTTTAAATTCCTCTTACACCAGTTTTGTAGTATTTGTTGTATCATATAATGACTACAGACATAAGAAAATCTATTTTTTTTCTGCAAAATACATTAACATTTCACACATTTTATGCCATATGAGAGGGTGAACACGAGTATGTATCTATAAGCAAGGGACTGAAGAAAGAAAAATTAAAACCCACTGAAATTGGCTGGAAAAAATTGCAAAAGCTGAATAAGCAGTACTTCCTTAGTATTCCAGTACAATATTAACCCAACCTCTACTGTGCATAAAAATCTCTGCAGCAAATAACACCTGCAGGATCCCCCACTTTGGTTTTCCTGTAGTGAAATAAAGCTGTTTTGTGAAATACACAAATCAGGAATTTCTTGCTTATCTGAACCTTGTTTTCTCACTTGTCCTTTGGCAGTGTTTAAACACGGACAGCTGAAACACTGCTTAGCCCCTGGTTCCGGGGTGATGCACACCTGCTTGGTGTGGAGCAGGGAGGAGCCCTGCAGAGAGCAAGGATTTCTCGTTCTGCTACTCCAGCCACCGGATGAAAATTCCAGCCACTGGTTCGTCAGGATTGATAGCATAGGGTTAAAATGTTTCTAAAAATCGTGGTAGCTAAGGTAGGCCTTGGGAACGGGAGTGGGCACTGTCTTTGCTACAATCATGTGAACCTGCACCTGTGTACCCACCTGTACGGTAGTTGATAAAGTTAAATGCGATAATTGCCTTTTAATCGCAACAAGAATCATGAGAAAGGAACAACAAACATGAGAAATGTTGTAAGGAGGGGGCTTAAAACTCAGGCTCGGGTGAAAACAATAGAACAATATAAAGTTAATGATTAATATATGATCATACAACAGTTATGTGGGGAAAGAGTATAAAAATGTATCCATCCCGAATCCATGTCGGAATCAGATTTGGGTCTGTACCCCGATTCCCAGAGCTCTCCAATAAAAGCACCTGCATATAATCATACCGTGAGTATGTGTTTCTATGCTAACAGGATGAGGGGTTCGGCCAGCGGGGGCTGTGGGGATGGAGCAGCGGGAGGGAAGGGAAGGTGTGGAGGTGGAGATGTGTCCCCCTCCATGCCTTGGGGCAGGAACGGGCAAGGAGAGGGAGCACGGCACAAGTGCTGCTCCAGCTCCCTATCTGCACTCCTGGGAAGTTTCCTCTTCTCACTGGTGGCAACTGCAGAATAGGATTGGGCAGGAATCACACATGAAGCAAAATCATGAGAGAGCTCTCCACCCTTCTTTTGTTTCAGTTTTGAAGGTGAATGTGAATTGGATTCTTCTCTTTTTATTTTTTTTTTTGTGCAGACACCGTCCTGCTGACTGTAATGTGGTTACATGGGGAGGGCAAGCAAAATCAAGCCATAATTTCAGAAAGGCTGAAGGTTCCTGAAGGTGAAACCTGTGAGACTGAGAGCCTGCAAGGCTCCTCCAGCGACATTGGTATTTCCCTTGTTTTCTGCCTAGTAAATTCCGATTCTGTAACATTAATGATTGCTGAAGATTTCAACAACCCATATTACTCTCTGTATTGGAAGGAGGGAAATAATAAAATTAATGTATCCCTTAATACCTATATGCACTGTGTTAATTTACCAAATGCAAAAAGTTCTGCTCTGAAGGAGTAGAGAAATTGAGATAATTAATATATTGTATATATAGCTAACACATCATAGATCTTGTTGAGCCTTTACTATGTCACAAAAAAGCAGCAAAGGTTTCAGTTGGGGACCATGGATCTTTCCAGCATATAAAATTTTACATAAATCCGTTTCCAAATTGATATTCTGATATTTCAGCTCCTATAGAAAACTTGTGCATTTTCAACAAAAAAAAGGACAAAGCAAGAGAATCTATTATGCACTTGGTTTATTAAATGTGATTCTTGCCTCATTATTAAATGCGATTATTAAAGCCAGAATATTGATATTTAATTAAGTTTGATCATTATAAATTTCTCGATTCTTAAATCAATGCTAAAAATATGCTTAAATCTGCTAAAAACAGAAATGCCTACTGAAAAATAGAATACGCTCCAGTCACTCAAAATACATTGATCTCAAAATGCTGTGCTTTGTCATAGTGAGTCTCAGTTCTAGGTGTTTATCAGCTGAAACACAAGTTGCTGTTAAAACTTGCAGGATAACAGGGTAATAAATAGGGAGCAGGTGGGACAAGACACCCTGTGTCTGATGATTACCTGTGTTAGAGTGGTAGTTCAGAGATGACTTTAATAATAGAGAAGGCTGCAGCCTGCCGAGCAGCGGCATGACAACGCGTCCTTGACCGCGCACACAACATGCCTGAGCATCCTGCTGCAGTTTGGAGCTTCACACAAGGACAGTTGGCTGCTAAAAATAACTTAAGAGACAACAAACTAAAATATTAATATGCTGTAGGATGCCATGATTCTGTGCACACTGAGCAGCGCTGCCACGCAAATGATCAATCTCCAGGAGGAAAAGAGGGAATTAATTCTCATATTGCCACATTGAAATGGCTTAAATATTCACCAAAGCTATTTTCAGTGACCAGACAATTGCATCCTGTATGGCTTTCTGAATGTGAGCTGACAGCCTGCTACAGCAAAGTGCAGTGCAATCATTTTTGGGCTTGAGCCAGGCATATCAATTGAATCATGGCTCCTCCATACCAGCTCAGTGAAAGAAATGCAGAACGAGCACGTCATTTCATATTCAACAGAAGGCTAAGGGTTTAATGACTGCTTGGGGACTTCAGGCAAGATTTCCATCAACACAGTTAGCCACTGTTGTTTTCAAAGGAGCCATGAAGTAAACACTGAAGCTGTAGGAATTTACTGTGTGTCCCTTGGCCCATGTGAAGGCTGGCAGCATGCCTATGTGATGTTTATTAAATACAGAATAAGCAGAAAGCCTTTCTTTTATGCCACTTGGTACATTTATAAAAATTAGGGTCTTTAGTTATATGAATTTTAGGCTTTTAGAAGGTCTCCTCATGCTACTGATAGACCTTCTGCATTACTGGTGCTATACCTTCTATTTAAAGTTTTAAGTCAGAGTGACTGACCTGCTGTCATGTGATAAAAAGTGCAAAGGAGTTCTTCCCTGGGCTTTGAGCACACAGACCAGGAAACAGTTGAGCCTGTTTAGTACTTCAGATTGCATTCGTGCAAGGATTTAACTGCTGAAACAAAAGCAGCAAAACAGATCAGTCAACGTTATCATCTGAGCTGTGTTTGGAATTGCTCATTGACTGAGAGGGTAGCAGGGACTGCACTTCTGCGATGGAAAAGCTGTGACATCCCTGAGGTTGATGGGACCAGCTCAGACCAGCTCATCAGCTGTGCCAGGCATTCCTTTTAGGCACAGAGGTGTTAATTTAGAGCAAGAACAGATAAAACCCACAAAGGGGAATTTTTAATCCTTTTATATCTGTATGTGGGGAGAGAGATGCAGGTATATATTTAGCTGACAAGCTATCTTTGAGCTAATTTCTTGTATGATAGCAATGATTCCTCTTCTGAATAGATTTATGCTTTCTTTAACTAAGTACAGGCAGTACAAACACTTAACAAGCAGCTCTACTGGTTAATTAACTCTTTCAGCATGTGTGCAATGCTGTCTGCAAAACAATACTTGGTGTAGATGACATAATTAGCCAGAGGAATCCAGCAGGTAACGAGCTCTCCTTAGCTTCCCACAAGGACTTCTCTGATGGAATTACAGTAACTGAGGATCTAATCCTATTATCTGTAATGTGTCAGGTAAATTTTAAACTAAATCTTCCAATATATGTTTCAACAGGAATGCCTGGTCCACTAAACAGCAGCCAAAAGATGTTCTTGTGTAAACCACCACCTGAAAAAGGCAGCTGGCTAACAGGGTTTGCCACTCAGTGAAGGCTGGGATGAACTTGTATGAGGGATGGACGAGTTGCAGTGCTGTGGGCCTCACTAGCTGGGCAGGAATCTTGCATTTCTTAAAGAACATCCATTGTTTCTCAGTAAAAGTTAAATAATTTCTGTTAGAGATGACCATCAGCAGTACAGCTTCAGATTGAAGTTGGTGCTGCTGGGGGGTTCCAGACTCTCTCTTGCCTGTGTATTTTGCTGGGTTTTGTGGATTAACCAGGTGCATACTATGTGCAGCCTGTACTTCCAACTCTGAACAAGAGGCAAATTCCATCTTTCAGTTGATCTACCCAGCAATATTCAAGTGGCATTCAGTAGTAGCATAAACATTTTGAACTGATCTAATTCAGATAATGTTTTCTTTATATTTTGCCATTTGATAGTGGAACAAATATGATTATTCACTGTCTTTTTCACCAACAGCCTTTTTGTAAAGCTTGAAGATAGCAAAATCCTGAAATACTTTTCTCTTGGATCATTTAACAACTCCAGGCTTGATCCTGTAAGCTGTAGGTAGTGCAAATGCACAGCTAAGCCACTGGTAGGATTAAGGAGGATGCTGTATTTATCTCAAAGAGCAGTAGGAGAAAGTTGACATTAAGTCTGCTGTGCTCCTGGAGTCTGAGGATACTGCTGCCTGTGTAAGCCACCGTGAGTCCCGGGCTGTGGCTGCAGGGACTGAACTGCACCAGCAGTGGTGTAATCACCCCTCCAGCACCCTGGGCTGCCACCTGCCCTTGGAACCCGGTCCTTGCTCCTTGACAGACCAAGGTGTTACGCATCAGCAGGGGACTCTCAAATCTTTAAGGACTGGTCCAGCCTTAAAGTTCCCTCCCCAGTGGGAACCAACCTGCCACCCCTGCCTGTCCTGTGCGGCACCTGGTGCTGCTCTCTGTGCTCCAGCTGTGAGCAAACTGTGCTCCATGACAGACTCAAGCTGGCCTTGGGGAAAGGTGGATATAATATTACTATTACTATTAACAACACCAACAATAACAACACCACCACTAGTTCTTGTATTTTAAACATGATTTTAAAAATTTGTTCAAAAGCACGAGGTTTTTTCCAAATCCCTTTCTCCTGCAATCAAGTGATTATGTGAGTAGTTCTCATTTTATGTTTCACGAAATAAGTGTTCTGCCCCCATCTTAACAGAAAAATATTAAAGATGACTGTAAAAAACCCCCAAACCTCTGCTTTGTTAAGATTAACCAAATAAATACAAAATAATTTTTAAAAGCTTGAAAATTGATACTGCGAGTTTAATTAGCCTTCAAAATATAGATGCTATAGGTCCTTTATATCTTCAGTGAGCATTTTTATATGAAAACACTGGATTAAAAACAGCTTTAGAAATGTAGAAGCTGAAATATACAGTAATACCACTGAGAGAGAGAAAAAACTTTTGCAATGAGGGAAGAAGGGAGGAGTGTAGGTGTTGTTTCTTTGCTGAATTTCTCACAATCCTTACTCTGTTTACACAGAGAAGCTTTTCTGTCATTATATCACTCCATAGTGTATTAAGTATAAAGCAAATATTCACACTGTGTCACTGGTTTTCACAGGAGTAGGCACTTGATTAAGGTTTAGCATGTATGACTACGTTTGCAAAATCAGTGCTTCAGGCAAAGTCTTTCCAAAAAGGTCCCTGTAACGTGGTGTTAGATAATCATAGATGTGCTGTGGATAAAGCACTTTAGAAGGTATGGAAATGGATTTGAAACCATATGAAATACACTTCAGAGATTCCCCAAAGTCAAGTCCTTGTTGAACAAGAAAATGCAGAAGGCTGACAGGCAGTAACTTCCCAGGCAGCTCCTGGTGGGTTGAGGCTGTAAGGTGACGGTGGAATTGCTCATCTGGTGGATATGCAGCAGACTTGTCCGTGGCAGCTAGTGGGGAGCTTCCAGCCCCAGGTGCTTTTGGCAAAAGGTTAAGAAAAAATATTATGACAGCCACAGAGCATGTGTCAGAAATGTCACTGCTGCTCCATAAACGAAAGTGAGCACTGCTGAAAATAGATGGGACTCTCAGGTATCACTGCAACGTCATTTTCATGCACACTTAATCTGGGCATCTTTCATTAAAACACAGTGCTAGGGTTTGCTGGATTCACCTGTTCAGCCTATGGGCCATTTGGAAATGAGTAAACCTGCAATGGGACAGGAAACCCTGTGTGGGGATGCCTGCTCAGAGCCCCTGACAGAGGCTAAATTACGTGCTAATGGTCAGCAGTGTGGTTCCACTGAGGTCACAGATTTAATGTCCTTGCTACAACATGCCTTTCTTTTTGGATTTTGGGGGTTTTGCAGCTACACAGATATGCAAGCTTAAATGAGCTTGGGAACAAAACCTGAACAATATCATAGAATAAGTATTACCAGTCCAAAAATGCCATCATGCAGTATTAAAGGATTGAGAGTGCCATGCAGGGAGAGTCCAGGCTTCATAAATGTAGGGAATAGCTTTTCAATCCTTTATATTTATGTACGCCTTCTACTGACTTTGTTAAATCCAGGGAAGTAGCAAAAATGTCCATTCCTTAAATAAAACCTGTAAGTAATGTCTGATGACTGTAGGCTGATTTACTTATTTATCTTTAAACAAACAAATAGACAAACAAACAAATAAATATAATCATTATGAGAACCTTATTTTTAGGTACATTAACACCCCTCTATACTTTCTAGCTATTTACATGGACTTTCCCAGAGTATAAATTATAGTGGAAAACAAGAAACAGACTCTATGAGGATAAGCAAACTAAACTTGATAACTGTATTAACTGAGAAATTTTTGTAACACTTGAACACTGCCTTCCTCTTTTTCCTTTTATTTTGAAGACCACACTCAAGAGGGCACAGCTAGAGAATATTTTGTGCAGACTGGGTGGGATTTCCTTGCCTGCCTCTCCTCCAAAGGCATGTCTCTTTCTTGAGAAAATAACCACTACTTCATTTACATATTAATTTCATGGATATTCAGAAGAAGTACTTATATTACGAACTATAATGTAGGGAGAATGAAACATGCTGCTCTTCTCTATCACGTATGTGGTTCCAGAGAAGCAAGTGGCAATAATATTAAAAAATCAGTTTTGATTAAAACAGAACAGCTGTACATTGACTCATTGACTGATCTATATTCAAGCTTTGGAAAGTTGATAAAGCCAAGGTTTATAAGTTTAGTCACTTTCTGGAAAGTGACTTCTCATGTTTGCACTGAATGTAATAATAGAAATAGGTTTAAGTAAATATTCTATTACAATAATATGACAAATAAGATTGGGCCTTGTAAGTTGATGGTTGGACTTGGTGAACTTAGAGGTCTTTTCCAACCTTAATGATTCTATGAAAAGGAGAAATGTATAGGGTAACTAGCATTAAACCAACTGGAAGCATATTTTCATGCTTTTATATGCTTTGCAAAGCATGCATACAGTGTGATACATACTGTCCCAGATGCCATTTTCATTCTTTGATGCTTTCTCTAGTGGATTAATAACACTGTGTGATCTGGGAGGCGTAAAAGAACATACTGCTTCCTTTCAGAATGAAAAACCAATGCACATCATTCCACAGGTCTGTGTGCTATTTTCATAAATGAAACTCACAAAATAAAAATAGTTATAATTAAAATGGCATTTTCCTGGACTGATTGCTGTGTGTTGTTTACTCGGACTCAGAGAACTCTGAGGCTGCCCAGCTGGGGCTGCTGCTGCACTTTGGGTGCTTCCTGAAACAGTCCCACGGGGTTCCATCCCGGGTGCTCCTGATGAAGTCACCCAGAAATATGGCTCTGTAATCATGGCAAGCAGCTTAATCCAAGTTCATAAATGTCAGCCCTTCCAAATTAACATGCATTCTGTGGGTCGCACACATCCCGAACTCTGCCAAACTCCCAAACTCTGGTGTGCCAGTGCCAGCGGGAGCCCGTCCTGCGCGTTCCGTGCCCTTTCCTGCACACAGGCACGCGCTGGCGTGTGGGGGACAGAATGACATTCTGCATGTTTAAATTAGCTGTGTGCGTTTTCAAAAATCTGCTCAGAGCAGAGGCAGTGCTAAAAAAAATAAAGGTTAAAAGACAGTTCCTGTCCATAAATTGCGGTTTTGAATTTTAGAAAGAACATATTGTAAAATCATTCGTGGACACAAAGTCTGACGCTGCTTGGCTGCGTCATCCAGCCAGTATCCAACACTGCTCCCCGTGTAAGCCAGGGAGAGTTCTGCTTTGAACTGGCCCAGTGCAGCTCATCACTACAGATACATGACTAGAGGCTCGGAATTTACAACTAGCTTGACTAAAGTTGGATTACTAAATCTATAATCCTTCATCTGATTAAGTGCTCCCATTTTAAAAAGTGCAGTGTTCAGTGGGGCTTGTTCAGGAGGGGAAGTGCTCCAGAAAAAAGTGTATTTATATGTAAAACTGCTGTGTTTGAATGTAGAAAAATAACATATTGATTTTTTTCTTTTGTGAGTTTTGTTGGAAAAAAAAAAAGAAACAAAACTTCTGAGGGACAAAATCTGGTGTTTGGTTGAAATCCAGCGACCTTAGAAATAAAATGCTTGTGTCTAAGAAATTCTTTAACCCATTTTGTTGACCAGTTTGGATAATGAAATTATTTATTTAAAGGTTCAAGAATAAGTTTAGAGAACAAAAATTGATACTTTAATGTGCCTTAGGATGCTGGATAGTATAGCAGAAAATTAATACTGAATTTTGCTGAAATAGTTACCTTCTGCTAATCACAGCCACAGTGGTTTAAGCCACCATATTCATACAAAATAATTAAAATGTACATCTTCACAGAGAACTGTTGCATAGTTTTAATATTAATTTAACAAATGTAATCCCTATGAATGAGGCTTATCGCTGAAATAGCAATAGGATTTTTGGGGTGTTGCTAAGCAGTATTGTAATTACAGGGACTGGCTACAAACTGCTCTTGTGAGGGGAGGCAATGGCTCATGAAAATGCATCAACCATTCACACCCTGTACTCCCCTAGTTCCTGTAGGGTACCAACTTCTTCCTGCAAAGATTCATCTCAATTTCCATAGGAGAAAAGATTGTAAAATCAATAACATCCTTATGGTTGCAGCTAATCTATTTTAAAGAAATCCTGGTAAGCAATGTGCATTATTAACACAATAAGATAGGTCTGTGCTCACAGGCTGTGCTGCCAGTCAGCTTCCCGGACACCAACATAACCACTCAAACCCTCTGGTCTGCAAGTGTCTGACAAGTGACAAAACAAGTGTTTACGTGTTAACATTCATTAGGAGATTCGGTCAAGCAATTCACACTTGATTAACTGATTATCCCACGGTGACAGTTCATTTTTTGAAATATCTGCCAACCTGGGAAGGAGCAGGACAGTCAGACCAATGACAAAAGACATTGATGGACAAACACTGGACTTATTGAACAGCTGCTGGAGTGACAGACCAGCATCTACAGACTTTAATCAATGCCTCAAAGACATGGCAATGCTATAAAGACTGTTTATTTATTTTCTGTGCATTTATGAATTGTTAATGCAATCAATACATATTAGCTTCATTTGTTGTTCAGTTAAAATGTAATATGAATTTTCCAAGTTAAGAGTTGCCTTAATATCAGGTTTTATACAGTGAAATTTATGAGTCCTTGCAGATTTATGAGGTTTTATTGATGCCTAGAAAGCCAAGCATAATTTCTGACTTTGTTTATTCCAGCATTACAGAATTAGTAAGAGTTGACATTGCTGGGCTTATTGAATAAATTCATTTCCTTGGCAGTATGTGCATTTTGAATTTTCTTGAATTAAGTTGGAGAAAGTGGATGCGTCAGCACAAGCTAGTAAATAGCAACTGCACTGCAAGAGGATTTCAAGCTAGAGCAGTGCAAAGAAGAAGCTCTAAACCAGAGTAAATTATCCACAGACGGTACATGTGTTGGAACAGATCATCCCTTGCTTAAATGGTACTGAAGCCCATTGAATCACCTAATAGACAAATTTGACCCAGTATTAATCTGCAGCACATGTTTGACTAATGAATGATTTGAAAGAGCTTGAGTGTATTGTGATATAATTACCTGATATTGCAGTGTACTGCTTTCAGAGCTTTTTAGTCTTACTTATGCAGTAGAAACAAAAATGCAGAAGTCATAGTGGAAGTTTTAAGAACGATCACTTGGTTGTGGAGTATAAAGAAAGAAGAATCCCAAATCATTAAATGATTGCAGCTTATAAGTGAAGTCAGAACCAGACTGATCCGTGACCTAGCCATGGGCAGGTATTATTTTGAGCTTTGATGAGACAAACATTCAGAGAGCCGCTCTTCTCACATCACCCACCTCTATTCCTCTCCCTCCTCGGCATCCTCCTTCCTTGCATATTATACACACAGGCTGACAGGGCAGGTCTGTGCTGACGCAGCAAAGGTGGTTCTTTGGTGCTCTGGATCCCTTGTTACTGGGAAGCTGCCTGAGGAAGCTACTGTAGCTCACCTCTTTCCTGACAGCCCGGCCTCTGGTGTTGTATTTCCCCATTCCTTTCCTTACTAAATTGCCTGCCCTCCCCATGTGGCTCCCTCCTTCCCCCGCCTCTAGTCCTAAGCACTCCCTCGGGTTTCTCCCATTGGTCCTGTTACCCCAACTCCGCCCTTGCACCGCCCCTATGCCGAGACCCTTCGTCCATGTGCTCTCTCTGCCCCCCTCTTGCCCCAGATGAGGGGCTCCAGACCATGTGCTCCCCTCTCTGCTTTGGGGCAGCTGCCTCTCTCTGCCTTTGGGGAGCAGCCTGCCACCAGCTCCCCTCTCTCTGCCTTGGAGCACCATGCCATGTGCCGGCTCTCTAGCTTTGGGAGCTTCTGGGAGTCCCCATGGAATAAAGATCTCCTGAGGTCCTCATGCAGGGAGCTTTCTTGCCTGCTTTATCATCATGGTGCTGTGGTGCCTGCAGCCTAACCGGGACCGAGCTGCCCAGGAGGGGCTGTGGGGATGGCACAGCTGCTCTCCCTGAGACGCCCCGCAGAGCTCCCGGGCAGGCTGTGGCTGCCGTGCCACTGCAGGAACCCACACACCGCAACACCTGCCTAAAGATCTGAAATTGTTTTCCAAAAGTCAGTAGCAGTTATCACTGAATTCAGCTGCAATTTCCACAACCACTGCTGTTGTCTTGTGAGTTCCAAGATTTCTTGAACTGCCCTGAAGCTTGATGATTTCAGCAACAGCCTGTAGGAAAGAGTCTTCTCTATGCATCTTACTTTTTGCATCACTGTGTCACACATTTGGGTGAACCCCTCAATTTTCGGTCTGTGTCTCCCATGAAGTTCTAACCATGCAACCATCATGGGCTGCTCTGGGTGTGACTGGGATGGCACAAACAAATTCAGATGAAGAACAAGGAGAGCCATCACACCGTGTGTCTTCTGAATTATGCGACTGTTTGGGAGTCACAGAAAGCGAATTTTATGAAGAGAAATTAAAAGATTATGCTTCTTTGCCAACATAAAAGGAGTTCTGTAAAAAATATGAGTGCTCCTGGGTTACGGCTTAACCTGTGTTTTACTAATGAGAATATTGAAGAATATTCTGTTACCTGATAGCAGGTAATTCCAGAGCAGACTACCTTGCATTGTCTTCTAAACTATTACATACTGCTTGGTGCTATTTTAATGGATAGAAGGGCTGCTGATCTGAGCCACCATGGCAATTCTTATGCTCCTAATAACAGAGGCTGCCATCATTTCAGTGACAATTAGCAGGCAAATCCTATTACAGGAATAAGATCACCTAATCCTCAACTCTGGTACATGCTATTCACTATGATAGCTTTTTAATTATAAGACTTGTGCAGGCTACAGTACTTGTGCAAAATATCCAGAAAATTCAGAAATTGTGTTAGACAGCCTCACTCAAAAATGACAAGTTAGACACCTGCTATTTCAAAATTATTACTCCAGCCCTTTTCATTGGCATAACTACTTTTCTGTGCTGCTCAGAGTGGTAATGGTAGGATACCCAGCAAGGTCTGAAGTGTCAATAGCAATTTTCCTCTTTGCTGCATTTTTAACTTGTTTACAAAGGTAGAAAGCAAGAAAAAGATACTTGGAGAGAGCCCACCAGGTACATTCTCCACTTGGTGTTTGTATCCTTTAAAATGTGTTCACCAGGGCAGCAAAGAGAGAGAAACAGCGCAGGAGTGAATGCAGGAGCAGCTGGCTGCACACTTGGTGCCCTTGGCCCTGGAACAGCCCATCTCTGCTCCAAGAACCCTCTCCAGGTACTGCAGCTCCATGCGAGCGGAACAGCAGGGCAGTCCCTCAGCAGTGAGATCCAGGCTTTGTTTAACACTAGGTACTGTCCAGGGCTTCTTGTTCCGTTGGCTCTTTCTTTCTAACGGGAGCAGGGCTAACTCCACAAAATAGGAAATCTAGCCACAATAAGGTGAGTTCAGGGCGACCTGTACTTTCTGTTTACTTGAAGAATAGAACAATTCCCATGAAGGACGGTATTAGAACAATCTCTTTCACTCTTGCACAAGCTGTCCCTGGACATGTGTAGTTGCATAATGAACCTTGTGCTTTGCCCCCTCTGCCTCTAACTAGATCTTCTCTATGGGACTTTCTACTCTTCAGTATCTCAGGTTTTGCAAAGTATTTAGCATTACTATAAATCTGCTAACATAGAGTTACCAGTAAGTGAAGGATTGAGATCTTTTTCTTGTTTGAGAAAACACCATCTAGCAGTCTGTGTACAGACCTTGACGCTGTGAGCAGAACTCGGCCCCAAAGGCTGGGCCATCACTTTAAGGCAGTGTAATGTTACTAAGGACTCTCTGTATCAATGCATTTTAAAATCTGTTCATTATAATTTCTGTTTCACAGAGCTAGAGTAAGTGCTGTGGCTCTCTGTTCCCATGATATATGTGCTATTCCTGGTCTTTTATTGTACTTAATAGTTTCCTGGATTAACTTAACTGTGAGTTGGAGGCTCAGACTCTTCAAGACACAGAAGGTGTGCTGTCTTGGACTGATGCTCTTTCCAGTCAGCGCAATTAAATATCAGTTACAGCAATGAAACAAAGCAATGAACAAGCCTTAACAAGAATATTGTTACCATTTTTCACAAAAACCTATGTATTATTTTTAGCAACCTACATTACTCATTTCCCTTATTCTTCCCCAAAACTCAGAATAGACTTACTCAGTAGCTCTTTCAATTACAAGTGTCAGTATTATGATTCTTTGTCATGCTTTGTATTTTGTTATCCCAAGACTCTAAATCTGTTCCTTTTCTCTTCCATGTTATCTTTAACATTTTTATAACAAAAGTGCTGCAAAAGCTATTGGAGAAAGATCAGACTGTCTGACAACATCATTCTTTGCAGCATGGTAGATTTTGAATAGAGGCCACCAGCTCTGCAAGATGAAGTAGCATTCTCTTTAACAAAGGAGGATAAGCATCAGAGGCATCTGGGGAAAACCTCTGATTCAAAGTGCTGCACTGTGAATATGAATTTTAACCAGTAATAAGAAAAAGGCAGAATATCATGTTCAGTAAGCCGAGTTCAACGCTATTGAAGCACAGGGGCTGCAGGAACTGATAAGTTCTTGGGACACAATCCAAAGCGAGTCAAGAGAAAAGTTACTACTCTCTCCAACAGTCTTTGAATCAGGTTTTCTAAAGCTATTTTTAAAGTACATGGATCTCCACCTGTTTTAGGAGCCAACAGAATCATTGAGCAAATTAGCTATTTATGTGTATGAGTGGCTAAAGCAATCCAAGGAAGATCCATGTGCCCGGTGCACCAGAAGGTTGAAAGCAGAGGTGTCACTGAAACCTGCTGAGACTGACTGCTTTTGCTTTAAGGCCTTCCCACTCTAACTTGCCTGTAGGATTTCTGGACACTGTCCCCTTCCAGTTCCACTCTCTTCCATAGGGGCTTGCACTGTTGTCTGGGCAGAGGGACAGTGAATGGAAGTACAGCTTAAAGGATAAAGTTGCACCAGCTGTAGCAGAGGCTACATGCATCACTTCTGCATCATTTTTTGGGAAAGCTGAATTTTAAAACAAACTAACCATTCTGGAGCTTTGGTTATTTCCCCAGATCTATCTTCCTGTTGTTTCAGATATAGAAAGAAATGTTAGAAGAGATCTGAAATACGTATGTTTGCAGGAGGTTAAAGTGTGGTTGCTGTGAGCATTTGGAGTGTATCTAACGTGATCTGTACATGGCACTGCTCACTGCTGGAGCCATGGATGAGCAGCATGGGGAACCACAGGGAAGGGAAGAGAGCTCTGCACCCTCAGAGACTCATCCTCAAAAGTTCTCTGAATAGTGGCTTCTGAAGAAATCTGGGGCTGGGATTTTTCCCTGTAAACCTGAGTGAGGCTGCAAAAAGGGCCATTAAGCACAGGCACATTTACTGCTGACCATGCTTCTACACTGGCCCAGTGAGGAAATGCAACTTTCCAGCTGGGTGGTTATTTGTATCTGGTGTGGAGCACTCCTAATGTGCTTTAATTCAATCTCCTTTTGGAGAGATTATTTCTGGTTTATAGTTCAAACCAAATGCATAGCTTTAGATGCATTTCTGGTTACTATACTCTTTAAACCATAGCTTCAACATCCATTAAGTCTGTGACCTACTAAAATTATTGTGTGGACATACAGACCTCTTTCTATTGAGGTTTGCTAGGTGTAAGCTTACTTTTCTTCCCTTTGTTTGGACCTTTTAGTTACCTTAAAAGCAATCCATGGACTTGAAAATGTAGCGTAGAATGGTTCCCATATATTTTCCATACCCTGACCTGGCCACCCCTCCTTGGAGGTCCAAGCCATGGCATCTGGCTTCAGCTCCTCCTCGTGATGGGGAACAGTGAAATTACCAGTGAAACAACTTGTGGATTGTCCCATTCTGTCTAAAAAACCTGCTTGGCCACCTGCACCTGGGTTCCCATTTCCCGTTTTCCAGGTGTCCCTTAGCAATGACACAGCTGTGGAGAAGATGGACACGCAACTCAAATGCAGCTGTGCATTCAAGGAATCTTAGTTTTGTGAAATTCCTTGTTGGAGTAAGAACTCCTCTGGAGTTCCTCTGGAGTAAGAACTCAGGCCCAGAGGAAAGCCAAAGCACAGGGATTGAATTAAAACCTTTGGATAAGCTGAGATACATGAAGCCACACCAAAGTGAAATAGAAATATAGACTTTTAGCTTTTAGTAGAAATATATGATAAGTGCCTTAAGTTTTAAAAAGCTGCAGCAAAGAGACCTTAAACACAGTCCTTACTGCAGCAGTGTTGTCTTTTCACAGAATTTCTCTGCTTTAGACAAAACATAGATGGAACTATACTGTTCACATTTTTTAGACAGAGTGTTCACATAAACAATAAGAACTGATAGAAACTATATATGCAAATCTGTGTAATACCTATGTAAGACTTGTGTGAGATCTACGATTGTTAGAATTAGACCAGGATAGGTTAAGAAACTAAAAACTAGAATTGTGTGTTAATTCTATTGGTCAATTAATAAATATAATGGACACTTCTGTAAGTTTGAACAACAACATCTACAGCTACATCCACAACATTTACAACTTGCTGTTAGCCTGCTGCTGCTGCTGCTGTCACTGCTTGGCTCTATCACATAACCCTTCAAACTCTGCCTCCAGAAAACTATGAAACTACAAAATAAAGAACTTTAGCAGATCTGCTCTTTCACCTTCGGCCGTAAGGGAGGGTGTCCCGTCACGAAGCTCAATAATTCCTGAGAAAGAATAGTTAAGCTTGCTAAATAAAAGAAATAGAGACAGATTCATGCAACTGGGCTATAAAAACAGTCATTACATGCAACAGGTCTAATAAATGCTTTGTTTGGGGAGCAAAGTCACAGCCAGAAAGCAGAATTGCCTTTTCCCAAGGTGAGCCTCTAATACCAGGCACCTTCTTCATGGAGAAGGAAATGGCAAGTATTTTGCTGCTATCAAGACCAGAATTGTGTGCTTGCTTCTGGTTCCTCCAAATGACTACAAGAAGATGGTTTGTCTTGTTAATTGCAGCTGCTGTTGTAGCAAATAGGGTTTCTTGGAATATGAATAATTAGCCCTTCATTTGAATGTTCTAACAGCATCAGTGGTTAGTTGCTAAAAGGACAGAAACACAGAAACATTTAATTAATAAATATTAAAATATTCAGAATTTTTAAAATGCTGTCTCAGCAGTTCTTTGTGAAACATCTTTCATTTTAATCACATGACTATCTGTTAGTGGTGGCATGGAAGCTGTGATCAAAGTGGCTGAATGGTGTAAAAATGCCTAAAAGTCCACACATCTTTCTGAACTCAGTAGGAGCCAGCATTTGACTTGCACACCCTAATTTGAGGAATTTGAAATCTGATTAAGATTAAATTGCAACAAAAATATACAAAGATCAAGGGACACAAGGATGCCCTCACCGTTTAAGGTAGGGACAGGCTGGAAACAGGATGTGGATGCGGGAGATGAAGCAGGGCTGTGTGCTGGGAGGGAGGTGGGAGGCAGGTCGGTCCTGCTCCCCAGGCCACCTCACGGGCGATGTTTTAAAGTCTGAATTTCTTTCCCTACGCAAAAATATAAGTAACTTAAAAATACAGCAAGGCTGGTGCTGCAGAAATCTCTTCCCAAAGGCCCCAGTAAGGGGGGCAGGAGGTGCTGAGCTGGCAGCTGTGTGTGCTGAGTGCTGCTGCTGATCTGCTCAGCATCATTTAGGACAAAAAGGAAAGTCTCCACACTTGGAAGGGACTGTGGTGATGGCACAGTCAAGACTGATGTGAAGAGTAAATCAAGTACAATTCAGCCTTTGAAGCTGAAGGGGAAAAACAGGAATATTCCCTTGTCTGTACTGTAGGTTTCTGATTTCTAGTCTGTGATTTCATGGAGGAAAGAAATTGTGCAACTGAATTTCTTTTAGGAACAGTGTCCTTGGCTTATTAATTCACTTTCTGTGTTGTCCAATTTGGGGGGGAAGGGCTGCATTTGTGTGTGGGTGGTATTATTTTAGAAAATGTCTTAGTTAATTATTATCTCCTGAAACATCACCTAGGAGATACTCTTTCTCTGACATGCAGCTTACTACTTCATGCAGAAAGAGGTAACTCTTCCATAGTTCATTAAATAATGTTGGGTGAACTTATCTCCACTGGGTCACAATTAAGAAGTGAAGCCAGTGCCTTTAGAGGAAAAGGCAGAGAATAATCAGAATATACTGAATATATAATTTGATATCTGGAAATAAGCAAGAGGAAAACTATGGTGTGCAAATGTGTAGACATTAAGAATTCAAAGATTTGTATATGGAAGTATAATTATATTTTTTAATATAATTAATTATTATATTGTTACTGTTCCTTAGAAATATTTAGTGCTTTAAAAATTCCAGGTGTTCTTTCTAAATTTGTTAACTACTGTAAGGTAATTGTAGTAAATATACATTTTCCTTCCTACTTCCTTTGTCTCCATTGTAGCACCCCAGGAACTTCAGTCATACTGATTTTGGACCCATTGCCTATTAACATGCATTATAAAACTGCAGTAAATTTTCTGTTATATTCTCACTTAAATAAACATTTTCATTTAATAATATTTTTAAATTTTCCTTTTTAAGAAAAGTATCTAGCAGAACTAGTCTCTCTGTATGTTTTCCTATAAAAACCCCACAAAGCTCCTTTCATTATATAATTTCAAATGTGAAGAATAGAAAAGGAAGTTGTCTCAGCTGATTTTTCTCAGACCTCCTTGCCCACCCTTCTCCTTGCCCACCATTCTTCTGCTGCACACATCTTTTTTTCCTGTTTCTCTTCCATTTATGTAGGAGAGATACGGGAGAGATCATATGCCTTTTGTTCTTAACACTGTTGTTACAATGGTTTGGTAAAATCTGTTCATTTTGTTTTTCTCCTACAAAACAGAAATCATCCCAAGAAGCTTTCTGCAGGTATTGGTGCAATACCACTGGACCAAGCAGGGATGTGGCTGGTTTAACATGCAGCACTGAACACCTACATCACCAGTGCAGACGGCTTAAACAACACCTGCCTTGGTACATTCTCGAGCAACTTAATTCCCTTCACTAGTAGGAGAATAAGCAGCTCATAAAACAGAATAATTGGAATTTTAATTACGTAGTGACTTAAGGATGCCTCCTGTTCACAGGGTAATAGCATCTCTTGAGCTGAATGAATGGGAGGGGAAGGTTTCAATTTAACAGCTTAGAAAACACCAGATGATTGGTTTCCACTGTTAGTATTGGCTGTTCACAGTATCCAAGTGAACTCTGTGGCTGAGGTGCTGATGTTTGTTCTGAGCATGTGAATGGTATTCCAGCCCTGTTCAAGTTCTCAACACAGTCTTTAGGACGAGTTTTAAACAATTACAGTGAACTACACTAAAGTCTCAATGAATACAGAATTGCTTTGGTATGGCATAAAATTCCTGGTCCCTACCTGCAGGTGGGTATATTTACTTTTGTGACTATTTGAATACACACCTTGTCATTTGTTTACAGTGGAGTAGTGAGAGGAGTTTGTTTTCCTGTATGAGATAAGCATCACCGTGTTTTCCCAAGCAGCTGCACACACAATTAGGAGGGCCCAATTAAAGCTGCATTCCATTCACACAGAGCAGCAGTGATTGCTGTCTGTAATTCTCCTGTGGTTTGACTTATGGGTATTAAGTCGTGCAGGACTTCATTAACAAATGAAGTCAAGTCAAACAAGTCAAGAAAAAAAAAATGCAACAAGCTGGAAACTGGTATGTAGGATCTTGGCCCTTGTGCACTACCCACAGCTTGAGAAAAGGAGTCTCCCCTCCTACCCCTCTCAAGCAGCCACTAGGCAAGGGACCACTTCCCTGTTTAGGATTGTGCCTTCTGTCCTCCTGGCCACAATAAGGACTTGTGTGTGTTCTCTGCTTTCGTATCAGCCACTCTGACTGCAGTGGCTGCAGGCCATCCAGACTCCTGTAAATTCAAGCCTAAAGTAATTCTAAAGCCAATATACCTTGGTTTGTCCCAAGCATTATCTGTGCCATCATTACAGGAAGCTCAGCACTGCCAAATGGAAGGAGAAAGGTAAATGATTAGAATACAAAAGGAACAGGGCAGTGGAGAACAGGTGCCTTCTTGAAGGATGAACTTCATTCACACACTGCCTTTTTTCCCTCCTGAGGCTGTTCAGCACCACTTGCTCCATAAAGGGACTTGATGCCCCTACCTTCCCCCAGGCCTGTATAACTCTGTGTGTGCACACATCCTCAGTGGCACCGTGGGTTTTGCTTTCGTCATTTAGGGAGACCCAAAGTGTGTAAACACAGATTTCTCGGCTAATGTGCCACAAGGAGCAAAACATCAGACATACAGTCCCTGTAAAGAGTTCTGTGAGAAAATGTGTGGTTTCCAACCAAACACAGGAACAAAAGACCCAAAAGACTCCATTTCTGCAGACATGGATAGTGATTCTGAAGAAAAGAGTGAAAGAGCACCTCTGAATTGCCCTGATGTGCAGAAGTGGCAGTGCAGGACGGGCCTGGCAGGAGCATTTTGACCCTTAATCACCACATGGATCTTCTGAAGTGGCTGAGACCAAAAAGGGACAAAGATGGGACTTTATTTCACAAGATGCAGAATATTCTGACCCATGGGCAGCAGAGCCCTTGGAGCAGAGTTAGCAGCTGAGCCACTCAGTTGATAGGGAAGTGCTTTATTGCACTATTGCTATGAAATACTGTCTTACAGGAGAGGGCCTGTACAGAGTAAGATTAAAATCAGTTAACCACCTGGTGTATATCAAGTGGTGACAGATCTCAAACCAGTCATTTATTTTCAAAAATAGATAGTTTGTTTGGAGAAAATGATAAAGATGTCCCCAAGAAGTTGATCTTGTGTAGGGCCTACAATTATTTTGGTTTTTTGCTCTCTTGACGGGTGCTAAAGCAGTAAACTGGCAGTTTTGATGCTGATACACAAAGAAAGCCATAATAGGGAAGAAAGCCACCTTTAATTTCAAGCTCCACTAGAATAATGAAAGGAAAATTAATGTTTACTAAATGAAAAAGAATGATATTGCTGGAGAGAGGAAGTTTTGGTTAAGCTTTTAAGAGAACATTAATAACTTTCAGAAATGGAAACATGTATTATAAAACATGTTTAAAATGGCATGAACTGCAGAAAATCAAGAAAGAAATTTTAAACTGACCTAAGCTCCTCAATATGTTATTATGTTTTAAAAATCATGAAAATTGAATGATAGCTGACATATGGAAGGAGGATTTCTAGTGCCTTTCACATTTTCTATGGAAGATTAAATACAGTCTTATATTTAGAATAAATTTTTTGAGGTGAAATGAAAGTCTGATGATCAACTTTTGCACATTTTTGTAATGCTTCTGCAAATTTCTAGGGGAATCTTAGAAGCATCCAGGCTCATTCCCTGGGAATATACTTTCAGAAAGCTGCCATTCTGAGAGTCCTCTGACACAGTGCAGCTGAGTTTTGCCCATGATATGTTGCCAAACACCATAAATGAATGCAGCTCTGAGATGGCAGGTCACTTTTTATTTTGCCAGACACAACAAAGAAGTGTCACCCTCTGACAGTTTTTAAAACTAAGCTATAAAGGAAATATCAAACCTTTTTTTTTTTTTTTTTTAACCAGTCAGTATCAGAGAATAAATGCTCACAGAAAGAGAGAGGATAGGGAAATTTGTGGAAGGGAAAGCTGCCCTACAGGAGTGAGTCAGCACTACATCACTCTGGTTTTATGCTGATAAATACATTTGGGATTAGGTGACATGGTCTTTATGCCATCAAATTAATGGGCAGTGGATCTGGTTTGGTCATCTGATGTATGTGTGCACCACTGCAGTGGAATTGTAACTGCTGCTAGTAGTGCACTGGATTTGGTTATAATATCATAGTTAATATGGTTTGGTCTTCTGTCATGGTATCTAAAAGTCCTTAGGTACCTTGAATCCTCTGCAGAGAATTCCCTTTATAACACGAAATGGAAACTGAATGGGTGAACTGCCTGATGTAACACAATACAGCACAATCTATGAGTAGTAGGGCAAGACAGGAACAAATCACAGCAGCTTTGGATCACAATTCCACAGCCTTAACACCCCAGTGCTGTGACTCCTGTCAACAACGTGCTGATGGTTGACAGGAAATACTGGTCAGTAAATGCTGGTCTGACATGCTATAGCATAAGAGCGGTATTTGCTTTACTAGGCTTTAGGCTCAAGAATGTTAACAGAAACTAAAAAAAAGAAAGAAAAGGAAAAAAAAAAGAAAAGGATAAAAAAGTGGTGCCTTCTCAATACCATGTAATAAATAAATCCTGCATTCTTCATAAGACTGCCAAGAATATGGCATAGTCACGAAAGCAGGGAGAAAGTTGTAGGAAGACAATCTCTGTACAGTACTTGTGATAAAACAGCTTATTCATGATTGCTTTCTACACTAGACTACATTTCTTTTGAACAGATTTGCACTGGCAGTGTGGTGTAGGGTTTCCTTTGAAACCATCTGGCCAGTGTTTGATCCCTTATAGCAGTAGGCTGATGAAGTCATAGCTAGCACTTCTTTCCAGTGTGAAGAACAACCAGGTTCACATTCACAGTCTAAACCACAACCATTTCAAACAGCAGAAAAAGGAATATCATACTCATAAGACCACATTTCCCTACTAAGTGCCTTGCCTTGGCAGACAAGGAAATAGGTATTTCTCTTTTTCTCCCAGTAACTGCACATCACTGGGAACTAGTCTGCAGGGAAATTGTTTGGGGAAGTTCAGTTTAAGACTCAGAGTATGTGACTGCAGAAGGTTCAACCACTCTTGAGTTGGTGGAACTACCCTCACACACATAACAGATGCTTCTTCTGCCTCAAAAGAGCACCAGCAAGCTGCCTCACCTCTGCTACAGTCACCAGATTCTTTGCTCATCATTTCTGCTGATACTGTCAGTTGAGAAGCAGATTAAATGGCTTCTAGCTTATAATGAGCAGTAAGTTGCAAATTGCAGGAAAATTACTTCTGAAATTATATATCAATTCTAGTTCATTTTCAACTGTATTTAGAAAGTTTCCATTCTGGCAAGCAAAGGGTGCATTGTGCAGTGGGACAGTGTTATGGAAATGTACAGTGAGCACGGAGAGGTGCACAGGAGTGGAGCTGGTGAGTAACAAGGTGTGTGTGCTCTGAATAAGTAACTTTCAGTAGAGCTGTAGCACTGGTACTTGCTCTAAGGCTGTTACAGTATTTGCTGTGGCTCTCTTGTGCCATCAGGGACAGCAGCATCCATATGCCAGCCCTTGCCTCCATCTCTCCTTGCTCCCTCTCCTCCCCATCACACCCTTAGTAAAGCAGAAAATAAAGAGGATGATAGAATAATGTTAGAAACTGGTCAATGAGGTAAGGATGGCAATCACTGCAAAATTTCAGTCAGATGAGTTTCAGGCTTGGTTATATTCATATTTGACTTTCAAATTCTGATGCAGTCAGAGTGCAAAGCCATTTCCATTCTACTCCCTGTTTTCACCCTTTTGGAGCTTTAACAATATGGATCGTCTGAGATGTATTTTCCACCTTTTTTCAGCTCCCAGAGGAGCATGTGACCATATATATTCATCTTTAAAGTTTTAGCTGAAAACTCTTATGGGTTTGTGAATTTGGCAACCATATGGCAAAAATACAGTAATTTTCCCCCCCACACACTTATGTAGAAGATTACTAATACTTCCTGTAGTTTTTATGTGGCAAAATCTCCTGTTAGAAAAGTCTATGCCATTTTAGAATATCCTGTCTCTTCTGACTAAAGTCCATAGAGCACACAGTCTCAAGTACACAGTCTCAAGTACACTATCCAGCTATGGGGATTGTAGTACAGCTGTTTATGGTGTCCCTGGTGTGACTTGGAAGCAGTGGTCCTTCCTGGTGCTCAGGACCTCACCTGATCACCTGCCACTCATTACCACAGTCCTGTCTCCAGCCCGTGGACTGGCTGGTCTGTGGCTCAGAAGTTTTTGTGGTGTTGGCTCAGAAGTTTTTGTGGTGTTCAAAATCCACCTGAGATCTGTCAGGATACGCTGTGCCCTTTGACTCTTCTCTCAGTGTTGTTGTTTGTCCAAGTTGCTCTCTCTTGTACCACCCAAATGCAGCTCTCACAGCCCACGTTCTCAGTGATCTCACGAACTGCTGTGGCCGTGGCCAAGACTGGGAAGGGCTCGTTAGTTCTGCTGACTCTCCCACTGCAGACTCTGACACAGAGGGAGCACACTCTGTGCTGAAGAAGCCTTCTGCTACCACAGGCTGGACAGGACCCTTCTCTTTTGTGGTTCCAGGACAAACACAGTGGTGGAGTGGCTAAATATTTTGTTACTGTAAAGTTTTCTTTTCATGTTTAATATCTTGTCACAGACAGAAGATTTATGCATTCAAGAGTCGTTAGTATTAGGATGGGGATATGCGTATTAAATTTGTCTTGTGCACCACGTGCAAATGTGCTTGACTCAGAACAAATCCTTTAGTGTGTCTGTTTAAGAATAATGGCATGATTATTGCAGAAGGCAAGTTTTATATCATGAAATCATAGAGTTGTAAAATGGTTTGGGTTGGAAGGGAACCTTGAAGATCATCCAGTTGCAACTCTACTGGGGACCCCTTCCACTAGTTCAGGCTGTTCAAAGCCTCATCTAATCTGACCTTGAACACTTCCAGGGGTGGAGTATCCACAGATGCTCTGAGAAACCTGTGCCAGTGCCTCACAGGGAAGAATTTCTTCCTTGCATCTGATCCAAATCCATCCTCTTTCAGTTTGAAGCCATTCCCTGTGTCCTGTCCCTCCATCCCTTGTCCCCAGTCCCTCTCCAGCTCTCCTGGAGCCCCTTTAGGCACTGGAAGGGGCTCTGAGGTCTCCCTGGAGCCTTCTCCTTTCCAGGTGAACACCCCCAGGTCTCTCAGCCTGGCTCCAGAGGGGCTCTAGCCTTTGGAGCATCTCCGTGGCCTCCTCTGGACTCTCTCCAGCAGCTCCATGTCCTTCCTGTCTTGGGGACCCCAGGGCTTGAGGCAGCTCTGTAGGCAGGGTCTCACCTGAGTGGGGCAGAGGGGCAGAATCACCTTCCTTGACCTGCTGCCAACGCTGCTGTGGAGCCCAGGACAGGGCTGGCTCTCTGGGCTGCCAGCGCACGCAGGCAGGTCATGTTGAGCTTCTCAGCCACCAACACCCCCACTGCTCTCAGTCCACTCTCTGCCCAGCCTGTACTTGTGCTCCGATGCATGTGCAGGGGGTATATGTAATTACACAGGGAGAATTATTACAATAACATTGTGTTCCTCTATGGGGTATGACTCACTCATACCACTTCTCAATCCACACTCCTGCTTTATCCTGAGTTCCCCCTAGATAAGAGCACTCGTCATACATGCCAAGAAAACAACTGTCCTAAGCAAAGTTATTGTCTCTTTAATGACCACAGGAATGTCTACTGAATTTAATATATTGCTTTGGGAAATCTGTTCTGCCCACCCCAAATGGCTGTCTGTCTTAAATATATCTGCTCAGAGTGATGTGTGTTATATAAATAAAACTACACAGACAGCATGTTTGTCAATCAGCAAAAAAGGCCCTACACCCACTATCCCGGGCACATGTACTTCGTAAGCATTGGTTTCCAACAGATAAATGTAATCAAGGTTTATATGCTCACAGAAGCCAACAGGATGGGATTTTTTCACTTGAAAGATCAGAAGAAAATTGTAACTAATGTTGTGGAAAATTACTTTGATATTGCTTTCTCAGTACAGCATCACAATTAGGTAGCAATGTGAAGCACAGGGAAAGAATAAATGAATAGTAACAAATCAACACAAACAGCTACTGTCAGGAGTACTTTGCTCAGTGAAAGTAATGTAAGCATTACTTAAAGTTTTATGACTGTGGATTTTATACTGGTTTAAGTAGTACATCAAGGTCTCACTGTCATGCTTGCTAGGACTAAAACAATCAAGAACAATTTCTGAAACAGACAGATAAAAATAAAGTACCAAAGTATTTTTATTAATCTTGTTTCATAAGTTGTTCTATCTTAAATTAAAGATGACTGAACATACTAACAATGAAAAATGTCCTTTTGGACAATGCAAAGTCTCCTATGCTGCTTTTTGGTGGAAAATGAATGTTACCAACTTCTCTCCAGCCCTGCTGATGAGATTCAAGTGTCTGGCAAATGTGTTTTACTACACAGGAAATACAAAAGCAAAGGCTAATCCAGTAAAGCTTTTCCATGCAGAATCTGTTGTCCTAAGTAGCTTAATGATATGTGCATTTGTTCAATTCTCTCGAGAGAGCAATCAGGCAAGCAAATTATAGCAATATCCCATCTCCATTAGAACCAGGCCCCTTTATGGAGAAACACTCTGAGCAGAGAAAGGGAAGGATCCTTCTCAGCACGCCAAAAATGTTGCCAGTGACTGACAGATTTTCACAGGAGACATTGGAAAAATGCCAACCTCTTCTTTTAAATGAAATGAATGGATATTTTTTCCTGTGTTCTTTAAGCCACCTAGTATGTTTTAGTGATAACTGGTATCATTTTCAAATGCAGTGGATATGAGGAGTTTCTCAGTCCACTGGGAGTTGAAAGCACTTAACACACATGAAAATCAGCCAAACAGAAATCAGAGTAATTGTACTGAGCACCTTTTACTCAAGGGTACAGTCTGGTTTCTATTAACATGAATAGTAACTGAATGTGAGAATTGAGGAATTGATTACACATCTTTGGCAGTAACAGCATCGTCGGCATGTTCATGTTTTAGGTGTCCACAGCAATCGAGCACATTACAGAGTGAGTTTCCCTGCCAGGGGCAGGAGCTCTATTCAAACTTGCTTTTATTTAAATATGCTTGGGTGTCCCCTTCTCCAGTTATACTGCTCTCAAAAATCACTTCCCAAAGTACTACAATCAGCAGTCGGCATTCAAGGGGTTTATGGCAGAGAACAGGTCAAGATGAGGGGCCAATAACAAAAAAATGGAAAAGAAATTGCACTGGTTTTGAGACCACACTAGAAAATCTTCTCTTTTGGGAGCAAAGGATTAACTTTTCAATGTAAAGTTACACATTCTTAGATGCATTAGAGTACTGCCTGCATTTTCTGTCCATACATCTTTCCCCCCATGCCCAAACTACTGGCCAGTTTCAGTCGAATATGGCCAGTACTTCTGTTCTTAACTTACAAACTCTTTTGCATCTAAGCATACAAAAATAAATTGCAAAAGCACTGAAGGAACTAGTTAATTCTCTGCCTTGCACAACACTGAAGATTCATTACTTCTATGGTTTCAGCTGAGTGGCTGCTTTCAAAATTGGTGTGTGTGCAATTGGACTAAATAAACAACATATTAAAGTACAGATTGTTTAGTGACATGGAAACAAGCACTTAACAAACCTAGACACAGAAATTAGCAATTAATGTAATTATTTAAGAGTTCTCTGTGTTATGGTTCAGCTCCTTTAAAAATGTTAGCAATACTTTTAAATAGACACAGTTGTGTTTGCTGTATGATGAAGATATCAAATGAATAGGCTTTTTATGAGCATTTGTTTAGTCAAGGGACAATTTCAGTGCATATAAGAGCAAACACAGGGACTGAAACCCAGAACACAGTGGCATTATCCTGAACAAGAGTAATTGCACTGGCATTTGTCTAGGCTTTAAAGCAGCCTTCATTACAGCCATAGTCAAAGAGAAAAGGACTGTAAGTAAATCAAGAGATCTTGGGTCCTTTCATACTTCTTGTGTGCCTCCCTTTAAAAGGAAACTACTATTTCAGCCCACAGTTTTCTAGTTCTCCCATCTCTGTGGCCTTTGGGGCTCTTCACAGTTTCGAGTTAGTAGTGCAGGAAGATGGCATGCATATGAATAATAGTTATGAAAGGTTTAATTGAAGTTAAGCAAATTAAATGAATGCATCCTTAAGTATTTCATGTTTCTGATGTGACTCATTCATACATCTCTTATTTTGCGTCTCATGACACACTGAATACCATATGCAAGCAAAGGTAAATTGAGAGGCTTGCATTTCCAGGAACAGAACTTTTGGTGAAATCTCTCATTTTCCCATTTATAGTGATATAGTTGGTAGCAAAGTTTGGTCTCAACTTTAGCAGAAACTTAACTCCACCCAGCTGCACCCTATGCATGCTGGCAAAGGTCCCTGTATAATCAATCAATTGGTTCTTGGAACTTTTTTTTTCAGGAAATGCTTTTTTTTTCTTTTTTAAAGAAATTGATAATTACTTTCAAGGTAGCCTTCATTAAGAATGACATACCTTTTTTGAGGCATCCTCTGTGAAATATGTAAAACACATTGAGAATAAAAGTACAAAATATTGACCATGAAAGGGCAGGTGATTCAAATAGAAATAGGAATGCTAACCTGGTGTCTGCTGATGAACTATTTCTTCTGGATCCTGCAGGTGAATGAAGACAACGAGCCCAACTGCTCCAAACAGCAAGATGAAGGAGAACATACATGTCAGCCTCATAATTACTGTTCTCAGATCAATCCGGTTCTGACCCAGGAAAAGAACTGCATGCGATCTCCAGGGCACTCTTCACTCATAGTCTTCGTCCTCTCATCTGGAAGTCTGGTGTAATATGTCTACAAGAAATGAAAAACCAAATCCCTAAAACTTAGCATATAGGGCATTTATTTTTCCAACGCAGATTAGTAGATTTAAGTTCTCATTTAGACCAAGCAACTGATTTCTCTAGTATTTCCTTTGTACAGTTAATTGCAACCATCCAGTCTATTTCTGCCCCATCAGTTTGTCTTTAATTTTAGGTCCTTGTTTTAACATGTTGAAAAGATTATGTAGTATATAGTTAAAAATTGCATTTTGGGAAAAACAGTCATGCCATGACTGCAATTTTCAGAGAAATCCCTCTCAATAGTTTGCTTTCTTCAAGTGAAGCATGTGTCACTTTTTGTTTTTATTTCTCGCTGATTAAATATAAAAACCATAAAGGGAGGTAATGTGCGGGGAACAATCACGAAAGCTGCACCTTCGTGCCAAACACAGAACTGGCAGCTGCTGCTTCACCTCTGAGAAAAAACAGTCGCGCTCAAACCGACCACCACAGGTCACCCATTGAAGAAGCTCCGCAGGCAAACTGATTTCCAAGGGAAATCCTGGTCACAGTGCTTGGACCCCCTTTTGCTGGCTTGCAGTAAACACGAAGGAAGAGAATGGGCAGGAAGCAGAGTCTGTGCAGGAGCCACGGGCATGGCTGCCTCCCCCGCCTGGGAGCTCCCAGCAAGGTTCTGGGTCTGTGCTGCAAATCCTCACTGCTGCCTCTGATATTCGCCGATAGCGCAGTCCCAGAGCAGCCCTGGTCCACCACGGGCCTGGTGTGAGTTGTTCCAACCCCCTCACTGAGAACAGCCCCGAGGCTCTAAGCCCATCAGTAGTCCTGCTGGAACCAGCGTCTGTCCTCGCACAATACTGAAAAGTGAAAAAGTGAAGGAATGGGAGCCAGGGAGGAAAACTGTGACCAGGGCCACATGTCTTCATTATTAAAAGAAATGCTTCTGCCACAGAGCTATGCCAATCCTGCATTTTTCAGTTACACAAGGAAAGGTTCATTAGAGCACAGGCAGTGGAACTGGTTCCCAAAATGTAATCGGATTTCTTAGCAGCAAATTATTGAACACAAGGGCTCAGCTGGAGGTCAGCAACAGGTTGCAGGGGTAGCAGTCACTTTGCTTTCCTCATATTTTTTACTGCAAATGTGACCTGATCCAAAGGAACATTTTTGAAGCTGGTCTTTGTTTACAAAGGGGATTTTAAATATGGAAAGACTGTATAACATCAGTTTGCAGGAAGGATGGGTTGTGGAGAGATGATGATTCAAAGTAGTTAAGTCAGGAAAAGTCTTTAAAGATTTGTTCTTAACATGCCTGGAATATTTCGTGTTGGGGCAACTTGTATGCTTTTCATGGTTTCCTTAGCAAGTTTTTAATTTTCTGTAGTGTACTGGCATTCTAAATTTCTAAAATGCATCAAAGAAGAACACGAGGTGTGAGAGATGAAGTCATTTGATGAAGTCATTCTGTGACTCTGACTGATAAGGTTATTACATTATTTAGTAGCAACTATATTTATTTAGTGTGTAAAGCAGCCAGGGATCCAGGCCAGGAACACTGGGGGAGGCTTGTATCTTAAATGAATGCAGAGCACTAAATTCTCTCTATGCATAAGCAAATTGAGCTTTATTCTCTGTTCAAATTATGGCAGACAGTAATTGTGTATTCTTTTTTTCACCTTAAACCTTTCTTACACCTTTAAAAGTAAAACTAAAACATTGCTAAGTTTTTCAGCACTAGCAAAGCCAGGTTGTTGTAAGTCCTTGTGCAGATCCACGTGTGACTGTTGTGTATCTAGTATGGATGGACGTTTGCATTTACCATATTTACCTTTAAATGCCAAATGCTACCTCTAAAGCACTAGGGGAGTCAGATTAGCCTTCAAAGCAACTGTGTTACAGTTCCAACCACTGCTGTTACGAGCCAACAGGGAACACAACCCACCCTCTCTCTGCTTCACTTAAGTATTTGTTCGGCTACATAGGCAGGGGTTTGGATAAATGGGCATTTCCAGCCAAATCCAACAGTGGCAAGGCTGGTACAACACCAAACTCACACCATCAGTTTGTAAATCTGTCCAGTCAGAGCTTTCTGAGAATTGTATTTGGTTTCCTAACATACAGGTTTTCCTTTTTGTCACCTATTTATGCTCTCTGCATGTCCATGGGAAGCTACAACCGCAGCTTTACAGGACACGCATGAGGCAGGTGCCTCGCCCAAGGTTTTTCAGGGAGGCTGTGACGCTGCAGAGAGCTGGAGGGTCTCCCAGCCTCCCAGCCCCGGGCAGGCGGCAGCGCTGCCCCTCCCTGCTGGGAATGCCCCCAGCTGGTGGGACACAGAGCAGGCGAGAAATGCAGAATCATCACTTGAGAGGGAGTAGCTGAAAAACATCCACCCCCAAATAACAAGGGGTTTATATTTGCTTAGTGTTGAATTTTAAGGTTTTTTTTAGTGAATTATACCCTTGAACAATTACGGGTTTCTATTATTATTAGCTTAAAATGTGAAACCATTTTCCCTGGCTTTGATTTGTTGAAATGTTTTTGTTTGAAGTAGAAGCAGCATCAAGAAAGAAGATCCCTAGCCAGGTTTTAATTAGTGCACGAAATGCTACAATAGCAGTTTTTAACAGTTAGAGTGTTTACATTATTCCACATCCTATAGAACAACTGTGTTCAGGAACACAAAACCTTTTAGGTTAGACATTACAGTCTCTTCAGGAAACCTCAAGATACAACAGTAACAAAAGCTAGATGAAAGCATATATTTGAAAGAATAAAAGGCCACATGTACTTGCATAACTGTAAAGAAAGACTGCTGCTTGTTGCTTGTAGCCATTGCATGTTTCTGCAAGCAGTGAACGTAGGAGTCCAAGAAGGAAAAAGAAAGAGAACCTCTTTCCTCTCAACAAAATTACTACCTCTCAACAAAACACAAATGTCAGAGATCTTTAAATTAGGGGTCTAAGCTTTCCCCCTCCCTATTCTCCTGTAATTATTTTTCCAATCAGTTGACTTTAATTAACATGTCGTCTGTGAGCAAAGCTGGTGAATGGCAGCGGCTGGTTTATAGATGCTGAGCATGTGCTTCCCAAGCCCTCCCAGGCTGGTCGTTGAGTTACAGGAGCAGAGGAACTCTGAAAGCAGTTAGCACTGACTGATAAATGTGAACAAAGTATCCTCATTAGGGAAACATTTGAAAATACCCTTTACACTCCAAGCACATCATTTTAAAGATGGATGAGGAAAAAACCTACAAAAAACCTAAGTGCAGCTTGACCTAAACAGTTTCTTCCTCAGGCATGTGAGGGATGCTTTATGTGGGAGCTTTGGATTGACCCATCCAGTGTCCCAGCATCTGGGGGGCAGAATTTGGATGAATCCATACCCTTTAACTTGAACTTGGCAGTCACTAACTTTAACTGTGCTCCTCACAATGGGCAATAACATATTTTTATAATTCTTAATGTTACCCAGAGTGCAAGCAGATAAGGTTGGAAGCAGCTTCCAATCTGAACTCCATTTTCAGCTGCCCTGAACCTATTAAACAGATGGAAAGAAGTTCATTAGAATGTGCAATAATGAATTGAAACATCTAACTTTTAATTTATCCTTCCTTATTACATTCCTATGGTGGATAAAACTCCTAGGTATCAATATCTGGTTTCCTAAGCTTTCCCATTACTGTGGCACATGAATGCCCTGCACTTGAAAGCAGCACAAGTATGAGTGTGCACAGATAGTAATTAGCACTCAGCACTTTCCAGTTCAAAGATATTTATCACCACAGTACTCCTGTGAATTGTGAGCCAAGGAAGTATTAGCATCAGGTAGGAGAATGGGTGTTGGATCATTAATGCAAGCCTTTTAAGGAAAATGATGTACAGTTTTAGGTAAAAAAAATTCCACATATGTTTGTGGAAAATACTTGAATATTATAGCAGAATTTTCAGGCACCAAATCTTTTCTTTACAAACACAGAAGCAGAACTAATTTCTCCCTGCTCCCAAGCAGTATGGAAAGACCCTGCAAAGATTTATTTAAATCTTCTGACAAAGTAGTGCTATGTAGGTCTGCTTTTGGCAATCTCTGCCTGGAGGCCTAATGACCAAACACTTCCACTGTGAGCAGTCTGGTGTTATGATACTGGATCAGTCCAAGGAAGACCACTGTTGTTTGATCCCTAGTCTGAGGTGGGTCAGCCAGGCTGCACTCAGGGTGGTGTCTGATAGCTCATGGCTATTTCTTCATCCATGAGTTCTGCAGACATGATATTCTCTCCCTTGTATGCTGCTAACAAGTCAGTGTGAAGAACAGCATTGATGAGATACAATCTAAGGGCATGGTGTAATCCTTAGGTAGAAACTCAGGAGCTTGCCTTTGGTCCATCTAGAACTGGATCTTTCCCTAACCACATTGATGCATCAAAGGAAAGTAAAATAAAACCTTGTAGAAAAGGATAAGTGGCAGGATAAGCTGTCCCTTTTTCCCCAGGAAAAGGCTCGTTATCTTCAGCTGAGGTCAGTATGAGCATAGCACATCTAAGACTGTCTTAGAAAAACAGGGTATCAGGGTATGCAGCTTTCACAGCACTGCCAACAATTGCTTACCGAGAGCCTGGTCATTTGCAGAGAGCAGGAGGGACAGAGGGTCCAAGGTTGCTACAGCCCCTCATTTCTCCCTCTGCCTGCTCACAGGCAGCCACCCTGCAGAACCCAAGCTGCCTGGCCCTCTTTGTAATTGGTGCTGGTGTGCTGTCACTCCACTGCAGAGCTAGTGAGTGTGACTAGCCTGGCTAAATTAGCCTGAAGGGTGACTAGCCCGGCTAAATTAGCCTGAAGATGAAAGGCACTGGTGCCAAGATGACAGCAAAAGAGGCTTTTTACCTCTGTGGAACCAGGGGAAGGGAAGGATCAAGGCGGGCCAGAGACTCTAAAGCACCTGCCCACTGCAGGGACCTTTATACTCTCCCTTCCTGAGGCTTTGCTGCAAGGTGCCAAGGCAGCTCCCAGTGAATCAAGAAACACAGACTGATGCCAGCATCAGCATATATATTGTTGCCATATACATCAGCAAGTCAACAAAACACCCAAATTCTTTGCAAATATCTCCTTATCGCTGAATTGGACAATTACAAATCGCCTGTGAATGAACATAAATGCCTAGTTCACACATACATGGTAAACTTCATTCCTCATGCTGTGTGAGCTTTAGCTGCTCTTCCTGCAGTTGAGAGCAGGCTGGTGGTTCAGAGCACAGCCAGAGCCCGCTGTGTATTCAAAGGAGGCAGCAGGATGCAGATGTCTTTTGGAAGCCTTTCCACCAGGCGAGCAGGAGAGACCAGCTTAGGCACTCCTGCGGCTCTGCTTGTGCCATTCCTGGGAGGCAAACTGGGACATCCCTCTGGTGCTGTGGAACTCTGTGGAGGTACCACTGCCCAGGTTCTCTGTACAGAGAAACGTGGCAGCGCACGGCACAGCCTCAGCCGTGTCTTACCCTTGATGGCCTGTCCCCAGTTAAAGCACACACTGGTAGAATTGCCAGTTCAGAGAGAGTTACTTATTAATGCAGAAATGTTTTTCTAAGTCAAGATTTGCCTGGCAGCAATAAAAAATACATGTTAAATTTCAGCACTCCTGTAACTGATCTGGAGAAGTTTAACTGGAGCTGTTGGCAGCTGGGAGACATGAGGGATTTTTTCTTCTATTGGGTTTTGTTTTGTGCATTCTGAAAAGACACCCTAATGAAGCACTTATTTGCTGCATTATTAAGATAATTTTACTTGTGTAATATAGTTAGAGACTGGAATAGTGATACTGGGCAATTAGCTGAATTATGAAAAAGGGAATATTATTACTACAAGAATATAGTAAGAAGATTTATATTATTACGGAAGTGATCTCTTCTAGATCCATTAGCTGTTTCTAGGAGGTGTGTGAACAACAGCTGCTTTTCACTCTTCAGCTGAGCCAAGCATGTATTTCCTTGCTTCAAAGCACTTACAGAGCCAAAAGGCCTTCAAACACAGGGCACTGAGTTTTCCCATCCCTCAAGTGTCCACTCTCTGTTTTACCCCTGACTTCTAGATCAGGCTTGTCATAACATTTACAGAACCAAAAATTGGATTCATAAACATTATTCGTATTCACCAGCAAACTAACTTTTTATGGGAGTTTTACAAAAGCAGACACTGTATTAGAGGTGGAGATACTAAAAGTCGTATTATTCTGTATCTGTTAGCACTTCTTGGAAATAGGAAATGCAAATGAATCCTAAGTATTATGCCCCAAATCCTCTAGCTTCTTTAGCATAGAAAGAAGTAGGAAACTATTAATCCTGTGACTGCTTCCATTCATCAAATGTTCATCTTTCGGTGCTGTATTTTCTATCACTATATTTGTGCTCATGTATCAATAGAACAAAAACTTCGATTCTCCCTGAGATTTGGAAAGGACAAATTCATTTCCAGATGGTATCTCAAATCAAAACTTTTTTTCTGGCTTATACCAACATCATATATAATGATGTTCGTCTTGTGTAATAACAGAAAAGAGGCATTTTGGAGAAAGGTGAAATACTAACTTTAAAGTTGAAACTGTTAAAAATATCCTGCCCCTGAAACATCCCCAAAATTCTCTTCTGAAAATATCTGGATTCATATTTTCCCTTCATATGGGGAAAGGAATTAAACCTACTTTGATGAAATCAACAGAAACGTTAAGGGTTTCTCCAACTCTGAAATCCTTTTAGATCAGAAGTGAAATACTTGAGTGGGGAGGGGTGGCTCAGCCTGATATCAGCCAGTGTCCTCAGGACGATGATGAACCCTTGCCCAGGTGGCTCCAGTGGGTATCTCCCGAGCACTGCCAGATGCACAGACCAGTTCAGCAGTTTGAATCCAGGAAGGGAAAGCACACCTGCCTTGCGTGACTGTGTGCAGTGCTGCTTTGCACTCCCCATTTTCCCAAGAACCACTTGCAGAGGCAGGAACTGGCACTCAGGTGAACTGGACCTACTGAGCTTGGAACCAGCCTGAGGAGCTGACACCTCTTCCCCCTGCTGCCTAATTAGCCTCTCCTGCATCCCGGTGATCCTGAGTGCACATGCTGAGCTGACCGCCTATGTTACCTGACACCAGTGCACACCAGCAGTGTGGCAGGAAATTAGGCAGAACTTATTGCCTATTAACAGCTCTATTCTCCAGTCACAGGTGTGATTACATGTCCTGGCTTTCAGCACCTCTTCCAATTATGCAAAATGGGGAATTCTTGACAGGAAGAGAATCCTGAAAATTACAGGAGCCTCTTTTGCTCACCTATACATCAATCCGTATATCCAAAAGAGTGGGAAAGGGGGGTTAAGAGGCTTTCTCTTACTCTGGTGGAAACTTGTTTTGTCAGGTATTTCTGGGTTCACTTCTACTCTCTCACACACACCAGTGTTGTCCTTTGGACACGTACCATGTTAGAAGGGATATTGAAGCCATATAATGTGCCAAAGCCTGAATTTCAGCATAATGGCATGTTGCATCCCTTGAGGATGCCAGAAATGGGCCAGCAAACACCACAGCAAAGAAAGTTGCCTGGTGGAATGGCCTCAAGCCAGGAATACCCCCAAGATAGGGTGAGCTTCCAGGAGGCCTTGCCTTAAATATTATAATGTATGGGTCTTCCCCATTTAGGATTGGTTCTCTGTTCTCCACCCCTTTGTTCCGTCTACGTACTCCATCCAGAAATTTATTTTTGATTGTATCCCCCATTGGCTCCTGTCCCTCAGTCCCACCTTCCCTACCTCTCCATTGGCCCCACTCCACCCCCTGGCCCTCATCCTATAGGTTATGATGCTCTGCCCGCCCCTTCCTCCCCATGTATAAACCTTGTACCCTGCCCTCCACGCTGTGCTCTGTCCCTGGATCCCTCTGCACCTGGGCTCTCCAACAAACCCCGCTGCTGACCCCGTGTAGAAGACTCTTCCTGCCTTCTTTGTCGCCTGCTGCCGCCTCATCTCTGTGAGCGTGGGTGTTCCCCCCGCACCATTGGGTGTGTGTGTTGCTGTGGCTTCCCCTGGCTGGGGAACCTTCTGGAAGGCTGCGGCAATTCACCATTGCCCCATGCCGCAGCAATTGCAAAAAGCTGTGTTACTGTATTATGTGGCTGAAGTCAAGAGTGATAATGTATGACCTCTTTTGCCCATTCCAAACTCCTGGCAAATCTGCTAAAGCTGCTCCTCTCACTTCCATCACATGGCAATAGGAAGCAGGCACTTCTGGTTTCCACTTTCATCTACAATTTAAGACCAAAAGGGACAGCACTCAGTGAACAACTAAAATAATTCTTTCAAAGTCAAGATTTCTTTCCTGTCTTTCTGGGTGCAAATTGCAGCAGGCATCATGTGTTACTAATCTCCTCAGTACTGCAGCAGGGCCTTAGCAAGTCAACACACACCTCTCCAAGATCCTTGAGGGGGTTTAATTCTATTCCTAAACTAAAACATAATCTCAAAAGCAGTTTGCCTTTGAAATGAAAAAAGTTTTTTTAATGTGTTTCAAATTAACATCTCTCAGGAACTGCACAGTGACAGTATAAACAGTGAATGTCAATAATGAACTTGTCCAGCTTTTTTCCACACTGGGGGAAGGCACACAATTTGCCTGGCAGCCCAACCTTTCCAGGCACTGTCTGGCAGCAGGATTTATAGGGATGTTATCCCACATCCAGTATTACATATAGAAATATGCTGTGTGGAGAGCACTGAACTCTTCTAAAGTACAGCAGAAAGGTTCTGGTTATTCAGCTGCCCACTTGGTTCTCGTTAAAGCCTGGTCTGAAATGCTTCCCTCTCCCTCCACTTGCCTGAATCTCTCTTCTATTTAAAGTAACTCTCAGATCTTCAAAGGGTTTTGTAGATGATTGCATTGTCGTATAACAGCTATATGATATTATACTCTTCTTCAGTTGTCTTGGTTCATTTGTTTATTCCATAGGTTTCCTGGGTATTTCAAATGAAAATGCCTTCTTTCAGAAGATACAATGCACCTGGAATAAGCTGGATTTCCAGGGGTACGAAACAAGTGATTACTCCAGACATCCTTCCTCCTTTACATCAGCATGAAGCAAATGTAAATTTGAATTTTTCCTTTATAAATGAATTTTTCTTTGCAGCTTTAGGTGTGTTATGATAAGGAGGAAAAGATGACAAAACTGAAAGATTTTATAGGCTGCTGATATATACGTATAAGTATGTGTATGTGTGTATAAAAAGCTATTATGTTGCTATCCATTCAGTAAAAGTTTTATTCCCATGCCACACCTCCTGACATTATGAGACTAAATGGTTTTTATAGCAATAATTTTGAGTGGCTTTATGTATATATATGTGTGGGGCCATGTATATATATGTGTGGGGCCCTCTTCCTCAACATTAACTTAATGTTAACTGTGCCATATGCAGTACAGTTCACGTAATACAGTGTGGAGGTTCGTGATTCCTCAGTGGTATTTCCTTTTTCTAAAGGATAAAATACCTGGAGATTCTGTGTCTGGGAGTCATAAGCAAGCAAAAAAAAAAGGGAAAACTGTGAAATGGTCCCTGTAATCTAGAAATTAAAAACCTTTGTCACCAGTGAGGGTGGTTTTAATTCTGCACTTGAGGAAACAAAACACACCAAAATTTCTGCAAAAGCAGAAGGAAAACTGACTCACACTGTGTGGGTTTGTGGTGATGTTTTTCTACAGGAAGAAGAAAATAGGCCTCCTAACCTTGAAATGGCACATTTTGCTGTGGCTGTGGAAAGGGTTCCTTTATTGACCCTAGCCCTTCTGTAATGGCGTACATTTGAGTGTTCTCAGCTAATACTGCCTCTTAATCCTTCTAGCCATGATGACTAATTTGTTTCTTATTCAAATTTGCTTTCTCCCTAATCAAAGATCACCATCTGTTTAGTCAAGGTGCTTTTTCATCTAGACAATGCCTGTATGTCAGAGCTGAGATATTTTCTTTTGTTCTTGATTTAGGCAGTTAAAACAAAGCAGTTAGTTGAGAAGCCATATTCTACAACTAGATCTACTTGGGAAACTGTTCTTTTTTTCTTTAAAATGCCTTTTATATTTTGGTTCCAAATGAAACTTTCACCCTAGAATAAAGCAAACTGAAACAAGTATTTGCACTTTAATTTGAAGTGCAATTTCTAAATAACAGGAAATAGAATTTTTATTTTTATTCAGTCATTGTGTTATTGCAGCATATAAAGGGAAGCTGCACTGAGTGTTGAAGGGGTAGTTGGCTGGGTGTGCCAGGCATAGCCGTGACATGCCACTATCTGCATGGGCTGGCCTGGACTGAGCCCCTCCTGCTCACATGCCTTGTGGGACCACGGGAAGATCTGCAAACTGAGAGATCTTTCAGGTGTGTAAGAGGGAACAGAAGTACCTGGAAACTTTTCCATCACTTTAAGGAGTGAAATGGTTCTGCGTGATGGTGAGTGAGGGCAGGTGCATGTGGGAGCTGGTGAGGCTGCAGAAAAGCAGAGCTGTGCCATTTGGGGTAGAGAGTGCCAGCTGCAAGGCAGTGTGAGGGAATGTGTACTGGTGTTACACTGGAGCAGTGCTTATACAGGGCAGTGAACATTTGTTCTACCCTTACACTCCTTCATTTCCAAAAGTTTTGCCTTTTGCCAAGGTTGGCTTTGGGGAAGGGGTGCAATCCCACCTGCAACTCCAGCACAGCCGTGCTTTGAATGACAGGAGGGCACAGCTGCCGATGGAGCCACAGAGAAGACAGACACAGGCTGTGCTCAGAAACGGGGCTGTTTTCTCAGGAGGTGGCTGCACTAAGTGTAAGACTGGGTGGGTGAGAAAGGAGGTGCAAGGTTGTCTGTAGGTCCTGTTTACACAAGGGAGCAGACACCAGTATGATGGTCCCGGTACAAGGAGCTTGGACTCCTACATGTGATACCCTTCTAGTTCTTCCTTTTCTGCAAGCTACTCTGCACCAGAATTTCAGACACTCCACACTTAGAGCAGTCAGAGGAAACACGTGGCTATCAGTGCAACTACTCAGCCTTTTAAACAGAATGCAATTTTTGATATTGAGCTGTAATGAGAATCCTGAATAGGCAGTAAACCCCTTTAAAATCAGTTCTGTGATGCTGGTACAGTTCTGTGATGTGGGAGAATATTACTATTTGATTTGTTATTCAGTTATTTTTAAGCACGTTTTGTATGATTTGTAATAAAAACAGATAAGGCAAGTAGCTGCTAGGCATACCTGCTTGCTGCAAATATCGGAGATCACTAAATGTCACCAGCAAACTTCCTGTTGTTCCATTGATGGTCTGTAGGAATGGATATACTCTATTGACTCCACGCACTTGACATCAGACTTGGTTTGTAACTCCATCCCTTCTCAGCTTCTGCATTCACTGAGGAGGCAGTAGACAGGGCCTAAAAACTTCAGTCCTTTCCTCCCCCTGCTGTAATGTGCACAGGCAGAATGGTGCCTGCTGCAGGAAATGGAACAACTGTCAAAGTATTTGTGACACAGAGGACTCCTCCTGGGGAGGAAAAAAGGCATTCAGGCATTCCCCTCCCCAGCACCACTGCTGTGGCCGTACTGCTGAGATACCAGCATGTTGGTGAGTTGGGCCCAGACATTGAAGCAGTAAATCTAATAGAAACCAGGGATCTTTTCCTGTCTGGTGTGGGCAGCCTTGTTATGCATCCCTTCCCTGGGCCATCTCTTCTGTGGGCTGACACTGATCGAGTTCTGGCTGAGGGCTCAGACAACATCACTGCAAACTCAAATATCTGCATTTGGTACTGAAACTGAGATGTTCACACTCTAAAGAACCTGGAAGGAACTAGGTGGAAATCTGGTTGCAACTAGATGATCTCTAATGTCCCTTCCAAACCATTCTATGATTCTATGACTGAAGATCAAAGAAATTATTATTAGTTTACTGTAATCACTCACATGTAATGGTTCTGTAAAAGGTACCAACAGAATTGGGGTTTGACTCTAGATACAGTGTTTTGTGCCTAATCCTCCTGTGCACTTTTCACTGGGAGCCATGCCACGTAAGTATTTTTATTAAGCTATCCGAATTTAAAATCAAAACCCTCAAAATAAAATAGTTACTGACCTTTCAGCTCATTTATAATTAAAATCTGTTCTAATGTTGTTCATATAAATAATAGATAGCTGTTTTCACAGATCAATGCCTTCTCTTGCTTTATAAGAAACATTTTGAAGTAAAATTACTGTGCCTTTAAGTTTAATAGGAAAATTTGATGTGTTAGCAACTATGGGCTGATCTCTGTACATTTTTCAATTGTAAATTGCACTTTAAAAATACAAACAATTATTAATATTGATTTGGACTAAAATAATATTGAATTTCAATATATTTTTGGCTCTTTTATGAATTACCCTGCACAGTCAGTGTGATTATGATGAAAGAGTATTTGCACGCTCAATTTCTTTTCAGTGAGAAATCTTGGAAGAGTGCTAGTTGTGTTCAGGCTGATAATGATAAACACATGCATTCAAGGAAAATCAGACTACCTTAAAAATCTCAACTGAAGCATAATATATTAATATTTCATCCTATATATGCAGTTCTTATATCAAGCTAGCTGAACTTTCATTATTAACAAATAGCGAGCATTTAGTTAGAATGCAGCTCACTGCCCGAGCTCTGTTTTGGTTGTGCATCGCACGCAATTATAAAATGATGTCAATCCATCACTGCAATTTCCTGCGACTAAGCAAAGAGATGAATATATTCATGTCCTAGGATGCTGTAAGACACCAATATATCTGAGTGCCATTAAACCCATGTTTCTGTGCTGCGGATGGAATGAACATTTCATAGCTCTGGTGATAGAGGGATTTGAGCTGTTCTTCTGATCTCAGCTCTAATTTCAAGGCTGGTTTGTTAATTGCTTCCTCAGGTATCCCAGCACCTCTGTGGAGGCCTCACCTCTGGGCCAGCCCCTCCCCATGGCTGTGGCCAGCAGGGTTACTCAGCCACATGTCCTCGTTACACACGCGGGAGTGGTGGCAGGAGGGTCTCCCGAGGGCCTGCGATGCGTGGGCAGAATCATCTTGAAAACAGAAACTCTGTTCCCCAGGGAAACCAGGTGTATTGAACCAGGACAAAATGTCAAGGTGACATTTTTGTAGAAATGGATTTTCAGAAAAATTTAATTTCTTGGGCCCTGAAGTAGTGTTTTCATTGTATGTGGCTGCTAACCACTTGGAGAGCTGTGCAGCAAGCCTAGGAACTGGCAAAGGTTCACCAGGAATGTGGAAGGCTCTAATCCTCCCCACTTCATCCTGCTCCTCTCCCTTTGCAGCTGGCACGTGCCAGGAGGACAGAGAGCTGGGGACTGTTAACCTCCAGCAGCCTGCCTGGGAAGCAGCTGTTAAACTCACTTTTTGCTGAAAGTGGAACTGGGGAGCGTGTCAGGCAGCAGCTGGGCCAGCCTTTGTTAGATTCTCCCAGGGAAAAAGGTATTTTTAAAAATTTTCTTTTTCCACATAGAAAACATTGGTTGTGCAAAAAGGGCATTTTCTTACTGAAAAACCTGCTGGAGAATTCCCCAACCAGCTCTTTTTCTGGAACTTACTCCCACAGACTGAAAATAACCCAAACTTGGTACCTTTCCAGTCATGTTACAAAAGCTAATGTTTTGCTAGAGTCCCTGGAGACAGAGTTGTGCTACTTATAGTAAGAAGGGGGTAGTAGCCAGCTAGCAAGTGCCTGCAGGACTGGTTTGAATGCTGCTGGCCCTTAATTCAATCACAGGTAATGAATGATTAATAATAAGGCACTTAACCTTAAATAGTGTTGTAATTACTTTGATTATGGAATAAAAACCAGAAAGCATTTATGACATTTACTATTTTTAAACCTCATTATTTTGGAGAGTGTCATTCAAGAATTTTGAACACTTGAAATCAGTAAAACAGAAAAATGAAATGCTACATGATTTTTCTTTACCTGACTCAGGTGCTCTCTAGGGTGATTTCGCCCTTCTATGGGTAGAGCAGTAGGTAGGTGACAGCAAGTGCCCTTGAGTCCCTTCATTTCACAGGTAATCTTGTTTCAACATTTTATGCTCAGACGCCCACAAAAGTGTAGTCACCTCTCTGTTATTTTATATTGCGTTTTATATAGTGTTGTGGTTTTGATTAGAGCAAGTCAATTTTCTTGGCCAAAATGGCTTTTTAACAAAATGATACTTTTTGAAAATGTATTCTTTGGTCATAATTTTGTGATGTAAGGGATGCTTTCCTTGACAAAGATAAATTCTGTGTTCTATATTGCCAAAACTAATATTGTGAATATTACTATAATTTCTTAATACATACATGTTGCATGGTAAATACATTGATATGAAACACTCTTAAAGACACCAAAATGTATAGATACAAGACACTCTTAAGGGCTACAACCTTCAGAAAAAACCTGGAGCTGTATCACGTTGCTACACTAAACACACACCATAAAACCTCTCAGCAGAGAGAAGTCTGGTTTTTAAGGAGGAAGAGTATCCTTCATGTTTAATTTCCCTTAGGTTGATCCAGATCCTGCCCAGTCACTCCATACCTTTTGGCCAGACTAAGTTAAGATACACAACAGATTCTGTGCCTTCTGCTCTCAACAAGAGTGGCCAACAGAGCCAATTCTGCACTGCCTGACAACAACTCACCAGGTATGGTTTAAAGAGAAGCGAGCGTGTCGGTGCTGGGGTGGTGGGCTCTGCCCACACCAGAGGGATGGGCTGCTGGTAACAACACAGCTGAGCTTTACTAGGGCGTGTTTCTCAAGGAAGTCCTGTCACTGTCCTGGTGTTGCTCAAGTTCACTGAAAGCAACTTCTGTCTCCTTAGCAACTTTCTTTTCAGACCAATGCCTCTACTCATCCTGGCAAGATGAAAATATCCAGAGCCTGAAATCTATACCTTTTATGTTCTGCTGCCTCATCAGATGACACTTCATGGTTGTGTGACTCCGATAGAGGAAAGACAGTGTAGGATTTGAGGAAAATACACTTTTTTAAAGTCAAGTCAGGCTGCACAGTATTTCTGCCCTACTTGTAATTAGCAGTATGTGGGCTGATCACTAGCACTAAGCTGTGGTTAGAACGAAAACTTCCACTGTGCTGCTCTGGGTGTCAGATCTTGCTGTAAAAGTTTAATTTAACAAACTGCAGAAGCCGGCAGAGGAACTCCTGTGGTTCCAGACAGCAATGTTGCAGCTCTGCAGCCCTCTTCAGGGCTAACAGTGACTAGAGTTTATGTACATGCACCACAGGGAAAATGACAGCTTTGCCCAAATACTGTCTTGCTGTGTGTGCCTAGGAGCGGCTGAATTAGTCAGATCCCCAAAATACTCAGGTGTAACAGAGGTGTTAAGTGCACTATTTTAGATTTTATTCTGGCTTTTCCCAGCTTCCAGTCCATTACTTTCTCTTCCAAATCATTAATATATTTTATTGATTGTTCCTACAGGTGAATTTTGCACGCTCTTAAAGTAGCATCATGACTGTATTATTGCTAACTGTTGACTGCAAAACAAGCAGGACCTGAGGCCTCTTCAAACCCTTAGTTCTGGTTTAAACACACTTCCAGAACACGCTGTGTGACAAAAACACTTTAGAGCCTCTTTCCCATGTAACTAAACTGTAACTACAAAATCATAATTGTGTGTAAAATATTGGAGATCAGGAAAACAGAGTGAATTGAGAGCACTGAGAATAACATAAGCAAACTGTGCATCTTATGGCTAACGGTTGTGACGCATCTGTGTTTCAGGACCTGCTCAAGCATAAAAAGAGCTATTTTGGTTTGAACCATTAGTGCTACCTTCTTTGTTACCTCCATTTATCTTTTATCCATCTTGCCTCATTCTTTTTTTCCTATTCTGTATATTGAGCAACTCTTCAGGTGTTTAATGTCAAAGCCATTAAAGGGATAACCCAAGGGACATGGGAGACAATGCAAACAGCAAGTGTAGGCAGTGAGCAGCAGCTGTAGGGTGGAGGAATTCTCAAGCTGAGTGTGTACATGGGCTATATCTAAACTGATCTGAAAATTATCTTTAAAAAGCAGCCTTATTGCCATAGACTTATTTATCTGTAGAGGTATGCAGGCCCTCTTAAACAAAATTTAGGAATCTATTGTTCAGGAAAATAAACAACCCCCCAAACTGAAGACCTATCTGATGTGCTGAAATGGTTGAGCCATGTCAGCAGCTCCCTCCTGCAGCTCTTCCCAGTTTAGCTGCAGGAAAACATGAAGCTGGGCAAACAGATCCCTCAATGTTAAATGTGGTTTGTATTACACACTCACATGACTTCTCACCACTGACTAAACCAGTCAGTCCTAATGATCAACACTGTCTCTTCCCCTCACACTTAAAACAACTGCCAAACTCAAACAACCTTATCAGAGAATACACAAGATTGCAGATGAGATGCTGAAGCACAGGGTAGCACAGAGTGCAACTAGAGCATGGTCCTCTCTGAACTGGGTCCTTGTTGTTTGGCTGAGGTGCCTGGGAATAACTGGAGGCTGCACCTCCCAGAATGAGAGGAAAAGGACTAGCAACTGTTTTCCTCCTACCTTGTGCTCCCGCCTGTGGATTTGCTGCCCTTCAAAATGTTATGACTAATGCATAAAGCGTTGCTCCTCTCCAGACACTCAACTTTTCGCTAGCTCAAGACTTAAAAAAAAAAGCCATGAATCTGTCTTTTGCTGTAGGTCTCCAGGCGTGTAACCTTTACTGTATATGCCATGCTGGCATTCGCTGTCTCGCCTGCACTGTTTATCAGCCTCGCTTACTTGCTGGGAGTATTGCAGTCTTGCAGTCTCTGAGAACCTTCTGTGTTTATTCTTTGCCATCCTCCCTCATAACTACAAAATTAAATGGGAAAAGGATCTCTTGGAGAAACAGTCCAAAAAAGCCCAGGCAATATTTTCTGCTGAATTTCTCTCCTTGGACCTTTATATATCATGGTCTATCTTTCAAGACACCTCTGGGATTTTGAAACTAATTTTCCATCATCATTAGCAAGAAACCTATTCTCATGCTTCTTTTCATTAATGTCTAATACAAGACTGAGAAGAAGTGCTGAATATGTACACTCTTTTTAACTTGATGATGCCATATGCAAATAAACAAGGCACAGAAGCAATGGTTAAAAATACTACAAAACTTCCTCATTAAACTAAGCAATTATCTGCCAGAAGAGAGACATCTGAACCCTCTCCCTCCACACCCATGATAAAATCTCCACATCTTGCAGCTGTTTAATTTTTGCTCAAGAAGAGAAAAAAATCACATTTAATTACCGTCAAGGGTGAGGACAACATGGTGGGTGCATAGATGGTGACATTCAGTTGTACCTGTCAGTGAGGCGGCTGTGACTTTGCACGTGATCTGTCTGGATATTGCACGCAAGGGCACAGATCTATGAAAAATCAGTGGAAACATTAACTGAGTTCCAGCTATGTCACGTGCTTCTGTGCAGAAGAAATGATTCCTGAAACTCTAGGGCTATGATTTGCTGTTCGGTGGTGGTTTAACAAGAAGGTAATACTTGGAGCCATCTCATCCTGCGTGCTGCATGACATTGGCATATGTCTTTGAGCTGTCTTCTCACTACACTTTGGGTAGTGAGGTGAACTGAGGAAACTGATTCAGCTAAGGAACAGTGCATCAAAACAGAATGGCACAGAAAGGAAGTCATATTCATGGAGATAAATATATTTTCAAAGCACTAAACCAGATTAAAATGCCTCCATATTCTGTTCTTGCAGTGCAGTTTATCTATTTAATCACCTGCACCATTCCTGTCACTGTCATAGCTGAGATTTTCACAATCTGTAGTTGTGAAAACAATGTTGTTGCTTGCATTTTACAAAGGTAAAGCTGTGGCAGAGGAAACTGAGGAACTGGCCGACAGAAGTGGGAAATTTGGGGACAAAAAGAGGAGAAGTTTGGACCTTCCACAGGTCAGGTTAGTTTTCCAGCTACTGAATCGTCCTCCTTTTCCTTAGGTACTGGAGAATAGTGAAAAAAGCAGAATGTTTCTTTTTGTATAAGAAAAAATTGAATATGCAAATTGGAAAATGGGAGTAGATATTTTTTAAACTTACAACCAGAAGGTGTTGAAATCTGCCAAGAACTTCAGTCAAGCAACTGTTTTGTGCTAGCTAGGATATAGGTTAGTGGTTTCAGCAAATACACAGATAATTAACTGAAACTTCTTTTGTTCTACCCGACAACATAAAAGCAATGAGAGAAAGGAAAAAAAAATCACAGGGGAGTTCTGTGGCATCTTGCAAGGTTTCCAGTGCAATATTCACAGAATTACACTGATGAGCTTTTCTAGTGCTAATGAAGGGATGCCAGACTGACAACATGAAAATCTGATGGTTTTGCTGAAAAGGAACAATATGAGAAGAAGCAGCAAAAATTCCCTTTTCCAGAAAGCAGTGAATGGTTGTGAAGGGAAGGCCACAGACACTGAGTCCCTCTTCCCTTTCAGCAGGGGCATGGCCTGCTGCACTGGGACCCTGAGGTGGCCAAGGCAGCGGCTTCTCAGGGGTTACCAAGGCTGTGACATAGAAAAGCAGTTTGTCTCTAGGGAAGGGAATCTAGGCTGGGTAAGTGCAATATATAATAGCACTGTATAATCATTACATATTATGTGCAATATATGACACATAATAATTATATATTACATGCAATATATAGCAAGAATATCACTGACATCCCTCTGAACTGTCACTGCAGGTGTAAATGTGTAGGGAGGGTCTCTGGTCAGTGAGGACTGTGAGGTGAAGGGAGTTACCAGCTTGCAAACCCCTCTCTTCCTCACTCCCTCCAACAGTTGGTAACAGATTACTAAAACACAGTATGAATTTATTGCAATAGTGAAACTTGTGGTCAGCCAGATGTGAATTAATGAGGAATCTCCCAGAAAGTAAGAAGTATCTTAACCCAGCTTCTCCCATGATCACATTGAATCGTATTATGTTCTTAGTAAAATTATTACTGTCCTTACTGTAATGGCAAATCCAAAACACATTTACTTAACAAGAAGTTTTGTAACAGAAGAAGAAGTGGCCTGTCTGTGAGGTGCCCAGCAACTCTTTCAGGTGACATCCTGAGAGGTGTTTTATGTTTAGAAAGGTTAGCACTGCAGGATAGACATGGTGCTGAAACTTCCAGAGAGGGTTGGGAGGTGGATGTAAGGTGTGTTTAACAGGCAGCAGCAAAAATACAAAACCACCACTGGCAAAGGAACTTGCTGAGTTATCTTGCCACAGCCTTGTTAGCCAAATAAGTTGTCTATAAACCCTGCCATCATTAAAATTCTTCACAGTGGTAACAGCACTTTCCCCAGAACATTTGGTTGAAGCTTGGAAATGGAATTATCTGCTATGACTGCTCTTTTGAGCAGTGTAAATCTTCAACAACAATCCTAAATAAACCTGTGATATACAGTGCATGGAACACCTATTTTTATAAATACCTCTGCAGAGGAATGCTAAAGATAGGAAGAATAAATTACAAGCAAGAGAATGGCAATTTAAAACATGCTCTAACCCTGTTTGCTCCTTGGCACTGCTCTACATTAACTTAGCTCCAGCCCCTGGAAAGGCAAAAGTCACAGCTTTTATTTACATAACTCAAGAGTTTCTAAATAAGAAACAATAAAGAAGTGAAGCTTTGCAGGAAAAAACCACATAAAGTATGAACAAGAAATACTACTTTAGCCTCTGTGGACAGAAAGATACCGGCATTGGGAATAATACGCCATTTTAACAGAGACACAAACATTATGACCTGACTGCAGTACAAATACCAGGCTCCCCACTGGGGAAATCATATCTCTTTTCAGGTGAGGGACACCAAATTACTCTCTGGTGTCCTGTTAGGAGCTCAGTGCTCAGCACCTTACCATGCACAGGACAGTTGCCTTTCTGCTTTAGGCTGTGACTGCTCCTCAGAGATCTGAAATGACTTCCCTGAATTTGGGTGTAATCCCAGGCATGAAGTACTTGTTAATCTAATCCTAAACCACTACTGCATATAAATGTCCAGAGCTGAACTCAGTGCCTGGAAAGCAAAGAAAATGTTTAGCAATGGCCCTTTAAGCACTCTGTGTCTTACACTTTACAGCCTGGCCTCAGCTCTGTGAAGTCTGGGCTGTTTAGAAAGGACCAGAAAGCTTTGCCATGTCCCACTGCTATAACTCAGAAGACTCTGCTTCATCTTGCAGCATGTACAGGAACTGGGAATTAGTGTTTCTCTTCCATTTAACCTCAGCCAGCTCTTCTCATTCTAATGCTGCTCATTCTGGTGAGTTTTAGGATGAAACAATTTGGGCAGTCAAAAGAACCTATAAAGTTGGTCTGGGATAATGATGGTCCAGGTGTCTTATTATAGAGCAGGTGACAAAAATAATCGATCTCATCCAGAAGGAAAAGTTGCATTGTACTGTCTAAAGACGATTCATAACTATAACTCAGTAGGAGAGGCTGTGATGCTCCTACACTGAGTTGGCCAGTATAACTTGCTGGGCTCTGCTACTGTACCTTTAAACAGGTGCAGAGCAGGTAGGATCAATCCAGTCATGTGCCACAGGGCTCACGCAATTTTCTACCTGTCTGAGAGATGACTTTTGTCACCCTGGTGATATAACTCCTACGCAGCTGCTGTGCCTGCTAGGTGTGCTGCTGGCAAGAGAAAACACACATATCTTTAGGCACTGGCCATGGTGAGGGATGATTGAGAGGAAATATAGAATTCTTTTTCAGGATCTCCTTCTACTTGCAGCAAATAAGCAGTACCTACGGATGTTTTAATTTTTCACACTATACTGCTGTCCTGTGTGGCCCAGGCTTTGTAACTACTGTCAACTCAAATGTCAGGTGGTATTTATTACACCAGAACCAGAGCAAGGAATTTCTAAAGACCTTAAGGAAAGCATATTTAGTTTCTCATGCTCAAGAGAAATTTTGGAATAATTCCAAGTGAGGAAAGAAGATGGGATAAAAATGTTTAACTTTCAATGAGCCATATCTGCACATACACATTTCCTGTGCTAGAAGGACTTCTGAAGCGAATGGGACGTGACCAACCCCCACATTCCCAGAGATGCAGCAGAGCTCTGACTCTCTTTTGCAATTCAGGGCTATGGTAATAATACTTGTACGCTCAGTTAAATTGCCCTTCCCAGAGGCAGTGCTCTAGCCTGCTCCGATGAGCACCAGGAAAACGCCACCTGTGAGAGAGCAGGTGAAACACATTCAGGTCCACTGCCTCCTTACACCTTACAAGCAGCTGGTAGGTATTGCTCTTACCAAGAGCATTCAAAGTCCTTGCAAGGGGTGGGGTGAACGGATCCCGTGTCTTGGCTGCAGCCGCTGTTTCTCGCCGCCCTCAATCCCCGCAGAGGCCTCAGGCAGAGGCACAGGCCGGGGCGCTGGGGAGGGCCGGGGGCTGCTGAGGGCACTGAGGGAGGGCCGGGGCGCTGGGGAGGCAGAGCGGGCTGCGGTCCGGGGTGCTTGGTGCAGGAGTCTCATGGGGAACAGGCAGCTGGAGACCACGATAACAGCAAAAGCATGGAAGTGGAAGGCTGAGATTGCAAAAAGGAAACGGAACCCCAGGTCGGGGAACAGTGCCCGGACAGTAAAGGTAGTGAGGGAAGAAACAAAGACTAGGGGGACCCCCAAAATAGAAGAGACACCAGTGGTGTGAAAACAAGGGGAGAGAAAGCTGTGTGTGTTGTATCCTGACTGTGTCCCGCCCAGATAAATCGCATTCAACCTCCTTTTTTCTCTCTCTTGTGTGTAGAGAGTGATGTGGCAGCCTCTTCTCCCCGCTCATGCAGTCCTGGGGGCTCTGCACTGCCAGGCTATTGCCAGACAGCGCCTCGAGGGCTGGGCGTTCCTGGGATGGATGATGGTCTCTGCTAACTGCCAGTTACGGGTTTGAAAACACTTTGGAGTCTTTTGGACTGAAATGTGTAACACTGTATTATTCTCTGCTAGGACATACCCAAGCAGGAGTCAATAGCATAGCCCCAACACAACTGCCTCTTGTGTGGGAGGCTTTTGGATGCTTCCCAGTGTTTATAAAACGTGTGTAAATTAATGAATGCATTCATTACTAATAATGACACAAACATATGCAAAACTTCTAAATAAATACTTGAAAGAGTACTAAGCCTCCTACCAGAATGAAGTCTAAGGGTTCTCAGCAGCAAAGTGCAGTAGAAAACTGTGGCTGAAAAGAACAGATGTTTAAAATGAATGCTTTCGGTGTGCTGAACTAAATTATAATTCAAACACATACAGAAGACATATAGACTGGCCTTCAGCAACACAAGCCCCTGAAACACCTATACAAGTAACCTTGTCTTGGATCAGCAAGGCTTATTCTATTTATTAAATCAATAAGTGTAAAGCCCGTAGACCATTTTAGTTACCAACTTTTCCAAATGAATATCCCAAGCCTTTCTAATCACAACCAACTGATTTCCATTATTTTGACCTCCTTCTTCTTTGACTGGATCAATACTGTCTGATGTAATAATTTATCAAAATATACTGGGAAAATTATTGATTCTTCTTGTACACATTAGCTGGGAGAAAAATACGTCAGGCTCTCACTTTAGTCTAAATGGCTTCCGAGATTTAAATTAAACTGCATTTGGTATTTGTATGAAGGATATTAGCACTGTATGTAAAACAAATCACTGAAGCTGAAATGGATATTTTACTTGCCCCAGTTCCCCTGACGCTTTTATGGCACCCATCACTGCAGTGTGTTTTTCATACCCTAATTGCTTTGTGAGATCTCTCGCTCTGCCTCCCACCCCTGTGCACTGGCGCAGCGTTCAGAAATGCCGTCTGACACTCGTCATCCTGCCTCTTGGGGAGGCTCAAATCGAGGCCAACTGGAGATTTATTTAGTTGAGAGATGTACTATAGAAGTAGGAATCTTTCATGTAAATCCTGGGTGTTCACAAAAGGATCAAAAGCTTATGTGTATACAATGGTATGGGGCAGGATTAATATTTAGCCATGCTACGTTTTTAGGTGTGGGGTTTATTAGTGAAAGTAGTATTTGAAAGAAGACAGTGAAGAAAAACTGTATGTTACAATATGCTGCATTTTCTAACAGTACTGTGCCCGAGAACTATCAATTGCGATTCATTTACAAATATCAAACTTGTGGAAATCTAGGCAATTTTATTTCTTAATAGCTCTGTACTAATACATTTTGGGGGAGGAGGGATGTGAAGATGAAAATACTAAAACAATGTGCTGAGTCATTAAGTAGAATGAACCATCCCTTCCCCCCGCAGCTGTAATCTGTCACTGTATCACTTACCTATTGCATGTGTTGTAATAGCCAACCGTAGTTTCTTTTTCACCTTTTGTTTCAGATGAAGAGACTTAAAAATTGCAAATGTTTCTCCCCTTAGATGCAAGAGCATAAATCACAAGTAATACTGAGCTTTCTGCCTCATATTGATTCTTTTGTGAACTAAGCCATATGGGTTCAGATATGAGCATGATCTAATATTCCCCTTAGCTTGATTTATAGATTTCTTTGTGCATTACCTGACCATAAATGAGTCTTGCATTATTTCTTGTGTGCCTGTCAAATTAAAGAAAAATATTCTCATTGACCTTTCAACCTGGGAGAAAAAAATGAGTCAGAGACATTTTACTGCATGTATTACAGGGATCATGGTGCTTACATGCCAATTAAGAGTGTGTGATTATGAAAGAGGTCTAGCAATTTGTGTTGTGTGTAATGATTTCATTTTCCTGTAAAGCACGCAGTGGATGTACTGACAGTAGCATAAGCTACATTGCAAATAACCCTAGAAGAGAGAAGAAGAGGAGAACAATTTGGCACAATTTATTCCTTAATTTACAGAAACAAGCACTGATTGCAAGAACTGAAATGTTTTTCTGGAAGAAAATAATGCTCTTTAAAACGTAGGCCCAGCAAGCAAAATTGCTGAGACGCCACCACAGGCACGTTAATGCCATTGAAGGGAACGAGCATCAGGGGTGTCTGCTGACCCCAGAGACCTCTTCTGGGAACAAAATGAGTTTAATATGTATGAAAAATAATGAGCAGTGTATCACGAGCCTGTCATTAGGAAACAACCTTGAGCTCTGGACTTGCAACCAACTTGAGCAGGAGACACTGAGCTTTGTCTGAGCAAAGAGCTCCTGCTTAACCTGAAGGGATTAACCTCAATGACCCATCACCTCCTCCCACAGTTTTCAAGCATGTTTCTACAGCCTAATAAGCCTATTATCTCTTTTGTATTTATTTGCAAATAATGTTCAAATCTAGCAAATCTAGGCATTAAAAAAAGAAAATATTTCCATCTTTGCCATTCTTCAGTTTTTTGACCAGATGAAGTATGGTAAACATGCTCTGAAACTGCTCAGCAGACCAAATCCCTGTCACGTTTCTATTTAGGTTGTATCTCTGTTCTGTATCAGGAGATGACATTTTCAGTAAGAACAAAATTTTAGCTTCTGCCTTCTAAGAAAGAACTTATTTAAAATAAGTCTTTCTATGTTACATGAGCATGCCACAAAACCTGGCTGGTAGCCCTGGCTCTGGAAACAGGCAGACCTGTTTGTGTTCTCAGCTCTCTTTTCCAGGTACCCCGCCCCCATGTGTCTGTGTCACCAGAAAAATCCTTTTTTTCCCCAATTTTCCTCCAGTTCAGGTAAGTTTAGATTAGCCAACCTGCTCCTACGAATGAAAACAGAGCTTCAGGAATATTAATGTTCCTTTCCAAACCCTTTTTAAGGTCATTGAAACACTGACTACCCCATTTCCTAGACTATGGTCTTTATTTTATTCTTAAATGGCTCTGCTGTGGCAAGAAAGCTTTTCTTAACACATCCAACTGGCCAAACACTGAAGAATTTTACATCTGCCCAGGGATGCACCTAAACAGTATGTCTGTTCTGAGGGCCTGTATTCATGAGAGAAGGTCATAAGTATAGATTTTCTTTGGTTTGGATGCTTTATTTTAATTCCCGTGGCTGATCACATTTGTTTATTTTTATTACGCTAAGCTTCCAGTCCCCGAGAATGGGATCTCTGGTGCTAAAGACACTTTTATTATATATGAGACTTCAAGTGATAGTCTTTGCCCTGAGGAGCTCACAATAAAAATAAGCAGGCAGATAGAGAGATAAAAGACATGATTCAGCATCAGATGTAATTTGCTGTATGAAGCTGATCCAATTGTATTTGAAGGATTTATTTTACAGATGAAGAAACTTAGGCATAATGAAATGAAATGACTTGCAGAAAATGCCACAGAAGTCCATGGTAAAGTAAGAACTAAACTCTGATTGCCCCATAGCACCCAGGACAGCCCTTCTCTTTGAAGCAGAGGGAACTATTCAAGCATTACGTGTACACAACCACACATGCTGTACACCCCAGTTTGTAGAAATTTTACAGGCCTACACAGTTCTGCCATGCAGCAGGTTTTTTGTGGTTTTTTAAATCCCTCTGCTGTGTGGAAGCCTGGCACCATCTCTTCTTTGTGAGTAGCTCTTATTCAGATATACTCTTGATGTCTAGCACAAATGGTGCTTCGAAGAGATGTTTGCTGCATAAAGACACAGAAATGCACCTAAATTTCCTATTCTGGTCAGTATATTTATATGAAAAGTATTGTGGTGCTAGATCAAAATGGAGCGATTGCTATTCCCCTTCACATGGTGATTTGTAATTGTGGATTTACATCTGACTAGAAGACTGTTCAGACTGCCTGGCTTGCATGGTAATAACACAGGCTCTCCTCAATATCCTTTTAGTATGGCAAAGCCCCTTCACTTTAAATAATTCCAGGAACACACAAAATGAGAGTTAAAAACCTCTTGCAAAATATGAAAATAATAAAGCACAATCAGTGAAACCTTAAATCATAATGCCAACTTTATCCAGTGTCAGCTACAAACACTCACTGACTACAGTGGAGTTTAAAGAGAAGCATTTCTATATCTGGTAAGCAAAACAAATAACAAACAAACAAACAAAAAAGATTAAGGGAAAAGAGGCAGGGAAAGAATATTCAAGAATCTCTTAATAGAATTGAGGGGCTAACAGCAGAAGAAAACTATTGACCCTGTGATACTATGGAGTTTTATTTCACAGAAAAAAATAGGATGCTGTAGGCTCAAAACATCCTGTTCCCGTTAATAACATTTCTTACTCTGGGAACTATAAACATCCACGAGTCACCTTCATGTCAATATACTATAAACATAATTATCTTTGTTTCCATTTGTTGAACCCACTAAAGGGTTTTTTTCTTCAGTTGCCTGGAAAAACAAATGTACAAGGCTGAGGGCTGGTACCTTGCTGTTGGTACAAGCTGGACTATGGAATTCTCATTTAGAAAGTAAAACAACAGACTGACCTGTGAGACCTTTACTGGATAATGAATAGGATCTTAAAAGCAGACTGCTTCATGGAAGAGTTTTCTGCTGGCATCAGGACTGCAAATTTCTTCCTGCCCTGAGGTTGGTAATGGCCAGGCTATGAATGTGCTCCAGGCTTCGAGGGAAGGGAAATGCAGTAATCCATGCATTTCCCCAGAACTCCCCTCCCTACTTCAGTATTTCTAGAGCTTTCTTAGAACACAAGTCCTAAGAATTCATTCTAAAATGAAGTATGTCTCAGAAAGGCAGAAAACAAACAAAGCCAAAATATGCCTCAAGTTCCTGCTGATAGTCAAGACCTAGCCACCCACACCAAGAATCCCTGCCATCTGTGACACCCTTCAGGAGGAATATGCTGTGCTCTCCAGGTCATCTCTGCACAGCAGGGAAATACCCTTTTTTTTGCTGGACACACGCCGCCCTTATGAGGCAGTGAGGAGATGACCCGAGTTGAGCTTTTTCGGAAGTATCCATCACTGCAGTCCAAGCAATAAATCCTTCTCCTCGTCCAGCAGTTAATTCCGTAGTAGAAACATAGATAGTGACAGAGAAAATCACTTGGATCATCTAGTTTATCCCTTCCTGGGAGAAAGATGGTTTCTTGCATTCATTGTCTTTGCAGACAGTACCTCACCCAAAATTGTCACCTGACCTAAAGTCTGACAGAGAAATGGAATATTACTAAGACAGTCCCTGCTCAGGTGCCTGGTTTATTGTTTGTGTAGCAGCAGAGAATGAGTACAGCTTACAAGACGAAAAGGGGGGAAGAACTGTAAACCTTTCTGCTTCCCAAGGATACCAGTTCAGGGGAGATGCTGAGGGAAGGAGAAAACAGAGCATTATGTGTCTGTGAGCAGAACTGTCCTGAAGGGGTACTAATCTGTGAGAATTGTTGCAAATCACTAGAAAAGGAATAAATGTAGTAGTGGTACCTAGGGGGGTCCTAAAGACTCTCCTTCCCTAAGCCAGGGGATTCTCTAAGAAAGGACTGGGAGAGATGGACTTCCCCATCTCTTTTCCCGATAGCACTCCCTGTAAAGGGAAGAAGGCACAAAAGTGTTGATGTCTTTTCTTCCTAAAATTATAAAGAGGATGATGCCTCTCAAGGCTCTATACAACAGCTGGAAGCCACAGTTGCTCCTTAGGAGCAGACCCACTAAAACATGACTTTGTAATGTCAGTGGTTTTTAGGGCTTCATGTGTGCTCTTATACCACAAGTTACAATTTCATTTTCAGAAGGTGTTTGCTTTCATAACATTCAAGGTGACTCTAGGACAAGACCTAGAGCAGTGAGAGGGAAAAGCAAGGCTTTGCCATACTTTGACTGATTCAAGGTCCCAGCCTGTGGGAGACATCCTGTCTCTGCCACCATGAATTGCTGTAAACTGTTCCCATCCTCCTTGCTGTCCTTGAAAGGACACTTTAACAGCCAGGCACCCTTCTGTTCTCCATGAATCCCTTGGGGCATGGATGCCAGCTCCCCTTTCAGCTCTTCTGGCTTCTTCTCACTATTATATTTGAGTCTCAGCTCTAGGTCTTGAATTTACACCTTCCTCTTGCACCCTTTTACCCCTTTGCCTCATGTCTGTTGCCTCACCAGGGCTCCTGGACAGCCCAGATCCCTCTTTTCTTGCCTTAAGCAGGTGCATGGGTTGCTGTCCTTGCCTGATTTTATTTACTGTATTTTTCAGTCAGCATGGGGGCTGGGGAGGGATATGCTGGGAGCAATGTCAGAGACAGAAGGTCAGGAGAGGCAAAACCAGTTAATGGATTGGTGTTTCACCATGGACTATGTGCTCCTCAGCCTCCCCCTGCCCTCTTTCACCCTGCTTTGCCCTCCTGCTCCATCAGCAAAGAGCCCAGCCTATTCCCTGAGTTTTGGACCAGGACTCGTGCGGAGGGCCCAGACAGGCTAAGCCATCCCTGTCATCTGCTGAAGGATGGCAGAGATCTTTGTGTTCCTATTGCATGAACAACTGAGTTGGGATGGCCAGTCTTTTAAACAATCAGCTAAGAAAAAGGTGGTGTTTTGGCCCAAACAGGGTGGAGATGAGAGGCTCTTGTTCTTGGGGACAGACAGGAAATAACAGCTTTCCAAATCAGTTTATTTTGCTTATGATTCACCACAGGAATTTACCTTTCCCTTTTGGAATGTTGTCAGCACACATGGACAAAAGACATGATATTTCGCTATATTGTTGTATTTAGACCAGCCACAAAATACTAGAATCCAAACCATATCCAACTATCATGTGATTATATGGCGAACTTGCATAGCAGGAAATCCTCTGTGCCACGCTCGGCCCTTGACAGAGCTCTCAAAAGCAATGTGAGTGCTGAGCTCCTATTTAGGAACTGACAAATTTGTGTGGATCAATGCTTATTACAAAGAAAATGTCATGAAAGAGGACAGTTTGGTGCAGTATCATCCAGGAGCTGTCAACGTCTCTGCTGGGAAAATTAAAATAAAGTTGTCTTACAACACATATTTCAAACATTTTCAATTTAATAATTAACTAAAAGACAGATGCAACAGCCCATTTCCAGAGTGCATTTCAGTGTCCATTAAAAACACTGATTGTCTAAAAGGCAATTACTTCATTGTAATTCTTGCTGAGGCTTGCTGGGATCTTTCGTTTATTAAGTGTTTTATGAACTATTTGTTGTTTCTTGGGGTTTTTTTTAAGTGAGGGTAGCAACTAATTAAACATGAGAAACATTACTCTGAACTTAAAAAAAATCCTATTTGTTTTGACACTTATAAGAAAAAAATTAATTTTTGTATTGGAAATTATTTTTTATTTTGAAGATTTCTGTTCCAGTGATAAAAATCAAAGACTCAAGTTGTCTTTTGGACAATTGGACAATTGAAGCAATTCTTCCCCCTACTGATTTTGGTTCAACCACTGAAAAGAAAAATTATTCAGAGTCCAATTCTTCTGGCAGGAACAAGCTCTGCAGGTGTTACTTGTTCACTTGGTATTGTCCTATGAAGCTATCATGGCTCTGCTGACACATAGTGAAGTGCCAGTGAAATCGGCAGTATTGGTACAAATAAATATTTATAGAGTACAAAGATAGGAGATATTTGAGAAAGTTTGTCCTGTCCTTTACATCAGCAGTCCTCATGTGCATTGCTATTAATAGTTATTGGAGAGGTCTTTTTTCAGTAAGTCAGTGTAGAACTAAGAATTAGTTACTTTAAAAACAGTATTATTACAGGTATTCTTTTTCTCATGATTTTTCAGAACTGAGACCCTAATTGTAAACCCATTACAAGCCCAGGACAAGAAGAGCCAGTGGTTTCACAGAATAAAGGAGTAAGCAAAACAAGGGACTGGTACCGAGTGCTGGGGGAGTACACGAAGAGGCTGGAGAAGCACTGTTGGCTTGCTGGATGGTTGTGTTTGACGAGGGACACCACCAGTGCCAGGCGGGATGCGGGCAGCACAGGGAATGGCACACGTGCAGAGAGCTAATCCCCAGCACGTCCGCAGAGCCGAATGTGCTACAGTGTAGGAGGCTGCTTCCATCTTTCAGATCTTTGACATTGTTAGAAATCTTAATGTGGCCTCATTTTACAAATCTAGGTTCAAATTTCTCCCTTCTTCTCAACCTCCCTGTTGCTCTGGGGGAGCTGCAATTCTTTCACCATACAAAGATCTCACTCCCAGGCATGATCTCCTTTTCCATGATGGGATACAACCTTTTCCTGAGGCTTTTTGCCTTTTACGTTTGTCAAGTGTAGATCTTTTATAAACTTTAGGAAAAGAAACAAGGTAAAAAAGGCAGTGCTGTGTGGTGGAGGCTGGTGCTGGTTGAGCCCTGGGGTCTGCTAGGGAGAGCTCAGGGCAGGGTGGACTGGAACTGGCTGCTCCTGTGGGATGCTGAGCTGAGACAAGGGGAGATTCGTCAGTACAGCCAAATCATAGTACCCAGGCTGGATAAAAATCATCTAGCTGGAGTGTTTCTTCTTTCTCCAAACTGAATTTCCTTCTCAAGAATTTTGTATTTCATGACAAGTTTTAAAACTGCGATTTTTTTAATCTTAAAAAAACCCCGAACTTAGAACTTCCCATAGGACAGAAATTCATATTTTGGTGATAAATCAGAGGAAACTATATTAACTGGAGAAACTGAATGTCTGGGGACAGGTAGCTGATAGTACTTTCCAAAATGACAGAGGTCCTTACACATGGCACAGAGATAATCCTGAGGACAGTCCTGCCTCCCGTGTTACCTGTGCAGAAGCTGCACCGAACTCGAGCAAAGTTTTTGCAGCAAACAAAAATTGACCTCAGGAGCCTTTACAACCAGTTGCCTTCTCTAGTCTTACTGCTTTCTGTTGATACCTTGGCAGCAAAATGGAGAGTTATTTGGTATATTTTCATTTGCAAAATTAAATTTGCAGAGGAGAAAGATAATTACATAAAGTAAACCCATATAAACAAAAATAGCCCTTCCGGTTAAGAAAATACAGCTAACTGTGGGAAGTGCATGTAAGTCAATACAAATAACAGCCATCTAAAACCGTGATGCTGTGTATTTCTAGCAACCAAACTTCAGAAAGAAGATGAAAACTTAAAAAGAAGATGAAAACAAAGGAGGACAATGACATGTAGATTACAGAACATAACGTGGAGAGGCTGAGAAAGCCAAATTCATAGAGTCCAGTGAAAGAGATGGCTCAGGGTGAACATGACCACAGTCTAATATCAAAGTAACAACAGAAATAAAGAAAGTTATTCACAGTCTCAGAAAACTGTAGGCCAGGGAGCAATGGCCTGAAGCCCTGAGAAGAGAAAGTAACAGGGCAGTTGAATAACCAAACAGGGAAAGTGCCCAGTGTGGCATAACTGCCAGGCTTATGCAGCCAGCGAGATGGCGTATGTCTGGAAAAAGCAAAGAGGCTTTAATCAGACACACAAGAGCCAGCTCTGATGGAACGAGTACTCCTTGGTCTCACAGGCTCTGCTCCAGGTAATGGCACACAGTGATACACTTGGAACTACAAGGCAGAGCTGCTTTGAATTAGCCCAGCTGCTTCCTCTGATGCTCTCTTACGTAACTCCTTTATCCATCATGCACCCTCCCTTCCCATCCAAATGTGGATGAATTCCACGTAGTCCCCTCTTACTGAGCTCAGCTTTCTGTCCCACTGACAAGAGGTGTCAGGAGAACTGCTGGAAGAAGAGGCAGTTGTTACTAAGGCGAGGCCAGCCAAGAGGGCTGCTGAGATGATGGATTATAGAAGGAAGTCTCAAAGTCACTTAAGGATGAGGAGCTGGAGGTGTGCATGAATAATGCCAATGACCACACAAAAAATTCTGCAACACTGAAAAGTTGGAAGAAACCACTGCCTCTGCTCAGAGCACTTCAAAAGCCAACACTGACTGGTCTCCACTAAAAGAATGAGGAGATTCCCAGGGCTGAGCAGGACTTTGTGAAGAGAAGACTTTTCCTGGAGGAAATTATGAGCTCTGGTGACAGGTCCCCTCTGCACAAGTTCTTCCTGCTACTTCTTTGCCCTAGAAATGCACGGGAACGGGGTCAGCCAGGTTGGAGACAGGCTGATATTAACTGTCTAACGTGTGAGAGAAAGGTATTTCTAACACACACCTCATACTTCGTAAGGTGCGCTAATAATAAACAACCATGAGTTTATAGTCCAGAAGACACCTTGGAGATGGGATTCGGTTGCTCAAAGGAGTGTGGGAGGAAGCAGGAAGAGCTGTTGCTACCCACGGGCATGAGGCTCCTGCGGCGAAATGATGCACCATTATCAGAGAGCTCACTGTTGGCTGGCATCTAGTCAAACTCCTGGGCACACAGCAACCAGCACCCAGGGTGGTTTACAGCACAATTAGAGCTACTGCCAGAATAAATACTCAGTGTAGAGCACAGACACCTCTAGCACAGAAACCTGCCATAAATAGTGCCAGTTGTCCTTTCCCGTTGGGGCACCGCCACAAAGGTCTCTGCACACACAGCACCACTGCCTAAGGGCCTTTCTATACACCTCACCTGGGGGCATCGCCCACCAGTGGAATCATTTCATTGTAGTTGTGTCACAAGTGAAGCCAAAAAGCCAAACAAATCTCTGCTGAAGTCCTCCAGTTGAGGGCCACCGTTTTTAGACTGGTCCAGGCAGTTGATGAATGTTTTGCCAGTGGTATCTTGGTGATGAGCATCTAGCAAAGGGAGTTTCTTGGGTTTGCTGGTTTATTGTTTACAAAGAACTACTTAACATAATGATTCTCTGATGTCTTCACAACAGATAATAGAAGAAGCACTTCAAAAGAGATACAACTGGGATGTAACTGGGTTACAGAGAAGGTTCATTTATGGTAAATGCCAGTCACTAAAAATGTCAGATGCAATACTTTGAAGACCAAATGAAAAAATGAAGAGTTGTTTTTCTTTGGTTTCAAAGCTAAATCCACATCACTTGTTTTGCAGAAAATCCATGGCAATTACTGATGAAATAAGAAGTCTAAAAGACTTTTAAAATCATAATTTTAAAACTAAAAAAAAAATTAAAATCATTATTTTAAAAGTCATCCTTTTTTATTTTAAAATTATTCTCCATCCTAAGGAATCCAGATAGGTAAGTATAAACAAGTACTTTCAGAAGATATGTCCTTGAAAAATCTAGAAAGAATAAAGAAACAAAAGAGCTGCACAGGTCTGCTGTACCTTCCTCTAAATTGCTTTCCTTCACTAACTCTGCTAAAACAATTGCAGCTACGTCCATGAGCTCAAACACTGGTATTTCTGAATAGCTTTTTAACTGAAAGGAACTGCAGTCATTCTGAAGACATATCTCTGTTACAATCTATAATGAATGTAATCTTCAAGGGGCAATAATTTCTCTCAATTACACAATTTTTCTATTAAAAGTGTCATGTGTTACAATCTGGGTTGTCAGCTCCTCTGGCCATAGACACACACATTTCTCAGTAAAGCATCTTAGGCACCCCCTGTATTCTATCAATAAGATCAGGAATAATGTTAATTTTTAAAAAAATTTAATTGCATATTAACATAATCTTCCAAGTTATTTTTTCAATATAAATACATAGGGCACAACAGCTGTTTGGAGATCTCCAATTAGAGCTGTTTTGTGGCTGTCTCTACAGAAAATGCCTTTGGCTAATACAATTTAAACCTCTTCTGCGAATGAATTTCATGCTTTGAAGCTAGTTAATAATTTCTGTCATTTAAGAACAATGTTCCATGATTTGCTCCTAATAGTAAAAAAGAGAAAACGAGCACTTCCCTGCGCTGCTGCTCCCACGTGCCCGTGTGCCGGAGCACTGCCCTGGATTTCCCGGGAGCTGCCCCGCTGCTGCCTTGTGCTGGCTGGGAGGGGGCGAGGGCTCCGGGACGGTGCTTTTGCAAAAAGCGCCGGAGCTGGGAGAACTTCACCGTGCAGTCCCAAGGTCACAGCCAGAACTGGAAAGGAGAACTATAAATTACAAAGTGCTGGACTGCAGCCAAGCCCATGGGAAGCTGCATTTAGCATATCATTCTCTAAGCAGCAGGATGAAACCTTAACTCCCTTTCAGACAGAATTTGAATGGAATTTGTTATATGAACACTTGATTGAAATATCACTGACTGACTTTCCGTGACAACTGGAAATGGGTTGCAATCACGTGGGGATCCTCTTCCAACCAGCCCAAAATGATGATGAGGATGATAGAACCCTATTCAAATATTTATGAAAACCAGATGAATTTCTGTGCTAGCAACATGCTGCTACTATAACAGAGACCTCAGATAATCTCCTGACATTACCCTGAGCTGAGGTTTCTCCCAGTGTAAACTAAAGGGAGAATAACAAGCTGATTCTAGTATTTTGAAGTAAAAGTGCTGCAACAGAGGTTAATAATAATGTATTAGAAGAACACAGGGCAGGCAAGTGTGATGATTTGTTATTTATAGATAGTATGTACAGGCTGCCATCAGTGCTGTAGCCCTCCTGTGTAAGGTACAGAATAGAAGAGCTTTACATGAGCTACAGACTCACACGTGTTATGTGCATTTACAACATCTAATGCTGTGGGGAGACACCGAGACCTCCAGAAGTGGCAGCATACACAAAACAATATGGGCAGTGCTATTCCAAAGCATTAAACAATTGCAGTGTTTATGAGAAAAGGATGAATGAATTAATTCAAGGATTCAAAAGTAACTTTAGATTTTAAATGCTGAAAAAAAAAAAGAAATTGTTCATGTAAATTCTCTGTGTCATAAAGCCTCTGCACCTTGCTGTCACACTGATAACTCCAAGACCGGTATTTAAAGATGTGAGATAATACTACTGCCAGTCTCAGTGGGAAGAGGGGCATCTTGAAAGGAAATCCCCCCCCCCAGTCTACAAAGAAATACTGGCATTAAGTGCTGAAACAGCTGCCATCCTTCATCTTGGCACTAAGTTAGGTGATGGAAAGCAGTGAAGAGATGCTGGAGAGTTTGGGGAGCACTGTGTGAAGGCAGACGGTTCAGTAATTTATTGGGCAGCAGCTTCCTTGGGTGGATCATACAGCCATAATGAACAGGCAGATGTGAACTATTTTGCTAGTAAGTTATAATTGACTTGTTAAAACATTGTCACAGGGCTTTGGTATTATTCGAAGAAACACTAACCATGTGATCTGAATAGTTGTTGAGAAGAAAAGCAGAAAAGTAATAAATTAGTTGTAGTTGGAGAGGGAGGTTTTTGGATGTGAGTGTGATAAAGTATACTTCTGGGGAAAGATGGAAAAAAGCACGTAAGTATTTGTAAAATATCACAGAGATGGCAGGGAAGGAACTTTCCCTAGGAATGGTGGATGTGGAAATCTGTGTTGGATGGACTAAGTTCTGGACTGGGGGATGGAAGGATGAAGTAATAGCTGGTCATGCTCTGTCTTACATCCAGTGCTGTGATAACCCCCAGATGAAGGTTTTGATCACTGCAGATTAGGATGGGATTCTCTCTTCTGTTACTTGAGAAACCAGGCAAGTACATTTCTGCTACAAGAAGGGGGCTGCATTCTGTCTGCTCGCCCTTCTCTGAGCCTTTGGCATCTGCTCAGACGAAGAAAATAACTCCTCTTCTGAACTGCAACACAAAGGGGAGATTCATGGCATCATCCTGTCTATGTGCCTGCAGACTCACATGCTTTACTGACCAGGATGCTACTTGTACAGTTTCTTTATTTCCTAGATCTTTTCACAAAATGGATTTTGTGATTCCTGAGAAATGAGAAGTCTAAAGGTTCACAAAACAACAATCTGTCTGCTTTTTGCCAATGAAAGAGCAACTTAGCTTTTACCCCTTCTTATGCACTAGTCTAACTTCTGATGCACTCTTTAGATTTCTGAACTTATTTTACTAATTCAGCTCATACTGATTTATATGCTTTAAGCAGATCAAGCAGCTCATGCAAAAAACCCTGTTAAAGTATATCAAATAATTATTTATGTAACATCTTCCATTAAATAACTTAAAAGCAACACAAAAATTGATTGAACTTCTTTGAGCTAAGTAGTATCCCCATTTCAGGACATAAAAATGAAGGCCTATTAAATCACATATTCAAACGTAGGTGCCTGAAGTCAGTCATCTAAATATACATGTCACCAGCTAGCTACTGCTGTGATTCTCCCAACTCAGAAGGGGATCGGGTCTGTATTTCAGGGCCACACTGAATAGAAGGAGAAACCAACCTCTCTCAAATTGTTTCTGTGCAGGCATTAAAGGAACCCAGAATTAAAGACCAGGATCTCTTGCAGCTTTGGCTAAATTAGCAACTGTTAAAAAATAAAGCAACTTTTATTTAGCTCCTAGCTTAAAGTGGATGTCAGATCACAGGCACTCAAGTTCAAAAAGCACTCAGAAAGTTTATGCAACTGATGCGGCCAACTTTCCCAAGGTGAGTAATTAGTGCTCTCTCAAGGACTGCCATTTACTTAACATTTCCTGACTTTCACGAGGTTGGTTGCTGTATGAATGGCGGTTGGCAGATCAGACCCTAGCAGATCTTAACGTGGCTGTGCTTCTCCTTGGCAGCACTGCAGGCAGCATCAGCCCCCTCCTCCCTCCTGTCTTCATCCCAGGCACAGCCATCAGCCCTCTCTCCCAGGACACTGACTTGCACTTTCAAGAGAGGGAGGCTTCATTCTGACAAAGACTGAAAGACCATTTATGGGTGCTCTGGTGCACATTTCAAATTAAGTGTTTTAAGGGTGGTTAAATAATTGCCAGGTTTGCATATTTAATGGACCTTGAGCTATAAGCATTCCCCAAAAATGCCTAGTTAATACTGGTTTGACAGTGAATTGGCACAGTGCTGAGCTCTGATACATCAAATTAGCATTGATTGGCAAAATGTTACTGAAAGATTTCTTAAAACCTGACAGGTTCCAAAATCAGTTTAGGAGAAGAGGGCCTCTCCCTGTGACTGACTTTTTAAGTCTTTTCTAGCTCCTTGCCAGGACTCCAAGGGCATTCCTTTCAAAATGCTTTAGAAATGAGAATTTTTCAAACTTTGTATTTGCATCCTTGTTCAAGAGTGACCAATTCCTCTCGGGGTCTTTCTTCACGGTACAGTTGAAAATCCTCTCGTGCTGGGTCAGGAGCAGAGCTGTGGCCGCGCAGTGCCCAGTCGAGGTGCAGCTGGACTCTGCACAGAGGATGAGTGTTTGATAATCTGGGATGCAGGTGCTCTGCTACGTCCAGCGGATGGCTAATGATTTCCAGGTGGGATTTGAAGGAACTGGCACTGCCCCATTACATTCCTCTGTGGCTTCAGTCCTGGCAACTTCAACAGCTTCCCCTCTCCCTCCACAATGTTAATACAGCTGCGCTCAGTGGACCCGACGGTGCTGGAACACCCTCAACAAACAGAGGAAAGCTGCCAGGCTCTGCTCTCTGAGGGGTTTGCGGCTCCGCTGCAGCCTCGGCTCCTCCTGCCAGCACCGGGCCCTGTGAACCTCCCCGGCACGGCCTCTGCTCGGGGCTGCCAGGGCACTGCCCGGGCTGCCCACAGCCGGCCACCAGCTGCAAGAGTTTGAAGGAGGCTTATGCTGCCAGAGGAGGAATTCGCTGGGGTGGCCTTGTCCTGGTTGGTGTTAGCTCACTTTGCTTCCATTTTGCTCTAGGGATTTTCAATAGCTATGACAGAAGAGTGCACATTGAAACAAAAGTATTAAGGGTGACATTTTTCTCCAGAATTTTTATCCTCATTTAAGCAGCAATACAAATGGTAGGGTAATGTTCCAGTATCTGTTAACAGACATCTCCTTGAAAGTGTGCTGTCACAGCTATTGAAATGTTTTACCAGCAAAAGTCATGCAATACCACCTGTGACAGAGGCTTGTGAGACTGGTTTTGATCCCCTGAACGAATAGTAAATGGGAATAGACTGTTTAATGATTGTTTTCTATTAGGGGTGCATGCTGTGGTGTGGTTACTATAAGGTGGCAACATGCCAGCACCTAGTGGCTTTAAAAATGGCACTGCCAGACCTGGAAGGTCATCCCCAGGCAGGGAGTGTGCTGCAACAGTGTCCCCCCTTGTTCCAACTTTTCTCAGCCATTTTCCCTCTCTGCTCTTCAGCAGTGGGGTCATGCTGTGAAGATGAGGTCCTGCTGTCCCTTGACTCTTCTCATGGCCTATGCTCCACTGCTGAAGCCACAGCTCCAGGTTTCAGTGGTGGCACCGAGAGCGGAGCCTGTGCCTGAAGAACATCTCACAGAGTGGCTGCTCCAGCTCCTGTTGGACTGCCATGGTTGTGCCTCACAGAAACAGAAAACTCCAGAAAACATCTGTGGGACCTCGTTTGTTTGTGATTGTCCTCACCAGCTCCCACTTAGCATCAAAAAACTGGAGGCTGAAGGGCTGCTCCTGTGGCTCAGCTGAAGCCAGAGAGAAATGTCGGCTGCGGTGTGATGACTAAGTCTCACACGCTTATTGCTCCTATCAGTTAGAGCTCTTAATCACTTTGTGCTGTTTCATCCTATAACATGAATTCACTTCAAGCTGTGAAATTCACCATTTTTGCCATGACTAATTTGAGAAATCTGCCACCTTTCTTTGTGGTTCACGTCGTGCCCTAGTTAGGCATCATCTGTCTGATTAGGGAAATCTGTGATTTTTTTCTTGCAGCTGAGCCAATACAATTTCATTCCCCTCCTTTCTTCTCTTTGCACTCAACTGTGATTTTATTGTCACCCATGCCCTTGGATGCACCGAGGCTGGGTGGAGTGGAAGCCACCACTGCTGGGGCTCGCACACGGCGAGTCCTGGCTCTCCTCCTCTACAGAACATGTGCGTAGGGCTCGGCCTGGGGCTTTAACCCTGGCTTTGCTTGAAGCTACCTAGGTCTGTTATGTTTACCATCTTCCTAGATTTCTCCCAGCCTGGTTGCTGCAATATTTTGGAAATCATTTCCCACCTGCCTTGCCAGTGCCTTGTTTCACGATACATTCATCTGTTACTCTTTACATTGAACGTTGCTGGCATTACTAAATGCTATAAATATACCCAGTATACCATAAAAATACACAAGCAGATGACTGGTCTTGCCTACAAGAAATACTATGAATTTTTCATTTTTTTTCACATGCTCTGAGCAAAATCCAGAGGGTGCTTGAGGAACATCTCATAACTGAATTGAGTCCTAAATTCCTATTTTCTCACTGATCAGTTATTTCCTAAAAATATTTTCCTGCACTCTTAATGTCTTAATTGTTCCTTGAAGACATTGCCAGCTCATCCATCCTTTTTTACACCCTCTTATAAAACCAGTGAAACCTTATTTTAGTATTTCTGTCACTGAAATACAGTGATAAATGGTCTTCTTTTAAAATCAGTGGGAACAGAATAATGGATGTGCAGGAGAGCTTATTGACTTGCTCTTGCCAAAATGGAGTCCTGCCATGAAGTTCAGAAGGATCACAAGCTGCCCTGGATACTCCTCGAGCTCCTCTTTCCATGATGGTAAAGCTGATGGGTTTGGGCTACACAGTTTTACAAGATAACGATCGAAAAGCAAAGGAAACCTTCCCTCCTAGCTCTTAGTTTTACCACAACTTTCCTTTCCATCTCTCTTCCTGTATTCTTTTTTTACTAGTTTCACTCAAAGTTAATCACCTCCCTGCCTGAAAAATGGTCATGTGAATAAGATCAATAGCATGATTTCTCTTAACAGATAAATAAATGGGCAAATCTCTGAGAATCCCTGGCTGTAATTAACCCTTTATCAAAATCCCAGAGAAGGAGATTAAGGAACATCCCAAGCTCATGTTCATTATTTTGTCCAGCTATCAGAAAACCTAATGGGCCTGGTCCTGCTTCTGCCCACATAGTTGAAAACATTTCTCTGAATGACCCTGAGAGCAGGATTGTGGCTGGTGCTCAGCATCCCATTCCCTCCTCTGTGTTTGCTGCATCCAGCACAGCAATCTCGCAGCCCTGCTGGCCCAAGCCACTCACTTACCCCCAGTGCAGTCTAATCAGATGGCAGTAAAAGCTTTTACTGTGCTATCCTGTTTGTGCTCAGCAGAAACATAAAAAGCATATTAGAAAATTGATTTTTGGCATTAATTGTGAGCAAAGAACATTATACTGAGTAGAGATAGCGTGGTTTTTCTCAGGCAGAAAAATTCTATTTTAGACTTTGAAAAGTGACTCTGGAAGATGCTGAGCTAAGCCCCATGGACACACTTTTCAAATACATGAGGCAAAGAGTAGTTACTGAATCTCCTCAGTCTTATTAGCTTACATAAACATAAAAATTTGAATAATGTTTAAAAAGCTAAATTCTCCAGATAATCCATAATCAGTAAATGTTCATTACTGAGATGTAGCAAATATGCATGAGATTTCCCTGGTGGCATTTTGGTTGCACGATTTAAAAGGTGTAGAAAAGCCTCCTCCATGTGGGGCTGGGCAAAAACTTCTACAAGCTCTCCTCATTCAGCCACAGCATGGACCTTCCTGGTCCCTTCAGGAAGGAGCAGGAGGAAATCAGAATTCACTGTCTTGTTTTACAGCTCTGGTGATTTATAAATAAATCATCCCCACAGGATGATTGATGTCTCCATATAAATAATTAAGTCTTGACCTTATGTTATGACACTTGCTAAATCTTTTGGCCCTTGAAACCAGTGCTCAGGAGAGATCCTTGACTCTGGATAAATAAAGGTGGGACTGGACTCAAGGGGGAGGGGGAGACAGGTTTTTGTTTACCCTCATTTTGTTCTGTTTGATTCCATCAGCTAATTGATGATGATTATTAATCTCTGTTGCCATCTACTCTATGGATTTAATTCCTGCCTGTGATTGCTGTTGGAAAGTTTGCTCCATTAGAAGCAGACTTTGATTGGACTGCCAGTAGCCAGAGTTTCCCAGATGTCCCCCAAATCATTGTGTTACCTAGTCCAGGCACCTTGCAATTATTTTTGTTTGCGATTTACTTCATTTGGTGGCAGAGCTCCAGTAGCCTGGGTGACACTGTCATTATGCTCAACCAGGCTAGGTAGCAGGTGTCAGCAAAAGTTTAATTTGGAAGCTCATGAATTCAAAAGAAGAGCTTAACAGTTATCCTCAACACAGAGAGCTGCTGTGGCCTGAGAATGGAAAAGAGAAAATCCCAGGGACATGAAAGGAATTGATGAGACACCAGGCATCTGACAAAATGAAATCTTCTTGGGATAAACTGGGGATAGCTTTCTTGTCAAATGGTGAGCATCATTAATAAACAAAACAGATTTAGCAGTGGCGTTTCCAATTTTCATTTCTGAGACCGTTCTGGTTTACTATTTACCCTCTCTCCCTGGTACTGTAGATACAGCCTATTCGCTTAATAGCTGCAACTTTTAAATCTTGCAATAAAATAAAAGAATTTCAGAGTAGGTGTCTAACATTAAAAAAAGAGCATCTTTGGGTTTTTTTAAACATGTTAATCTATGTGCAACACAAGTCAGCTACAGATAGAAAGCAATATTATAATGCAATTACAATAAGGGGTTTTCCTAACCCCTGAAAAAGCTTGAAAAACTAATGTCACAGCTACGACCAGGTATCACATCATTCCTGGCTACTTCTACAGCCAGCACCCGGGAATCCCAGACGTCAGCAGGGTGCTGTCCGGTTGCCCATCACTAGCACACTGGGGCTAACATAGTGTACAAATCATTCTTTGCTGTATGTTTGCTGTGGTTGGAACGTGCCCGTTCTGGAGGGTTGGGTGAGGTGTAAAGGGGCATTGCAAGGTCCGAGCTGCCAGTGTGGCCAAGCAGGGGCGGGGGAATCGGGACGTGCCGAGAAGCACTCCTGAGGGAGAGCAGCGCCCGAAGAAACCCCCTGTTCTCTAAAGATAACTCCAGAAATTAAAAACTGCCTCCGTGTCCCCTCATACCGCTCCTGCTCGCATAGACTGAACTCCGGGTGAACTGGGTTTCCAGTCTAGGGAGATGCCTGCATTTATCAACTAGTTTGCTTTGGATCCCGTTATTTTCGCTACAGAAACCCATGCCGGACTCGTACCCACAAGCGTTCAGCCCGGCGAAGCCGCCGGCTCCAACCTCACCTGGAGGTGGGTCCCGGTGCCGGTGCCCCCCGGGCCCGGGCGGGGCTGGGCCGGCCCCGCCCGGCCGCGAAGGGAGCGGAGCGGGCTAGGGCGGAGGGGACGCGCCGCAGCCCCGGGGCGACCCGCACCCGCCCGGCCCCGAGCGCGGCCGCTGCCCCTCCACCCGCAGCTACCGGCACCGGTAATTACGGCGCGGCGAGCCGGGAGAGCAGCCCTGAGGGGAGGGGGTCGCGCCGCCGGGGATGAGGAGGGGACACGAGACGAGGGGCCCCAGCGCGGCC